>FNXX01000003.1:11501364-12074320 GCA_900108845.1 Iljinskaea planisiliqua | reverse complement strand
CTCATTAAAATTCTCTTTTTAAGCATTTAAGGCATGAAATTCCTTTTATGATCTCATTGGACTCATTACAGTTCCATATTCCTCTTTTTAGTCTATTGGATGTCGTTGATTAACGGTGTCTCCCAATGAATAAGCAACAAGGCATATATACTTCCCATTCCACATTTAGGACTTCCATAATGCAGATTTCCAGTGGTATACATTGTTATGGTCATTCTTACTCATTGAAATTCTGTTTTAAGCATTTAAGGACATGCAATTCCTTTTGTGATGCTCAAGGGACTCATAAGAGTTTCATACTCGTCTTTGTGGTCTACTAGATGTGGTTGATTAACGGTGTCTCCCAATGAATGAGAAACTAGTTATATATGTTTCCCATTCTTCATTAAGGAGTCCCATAATGCGTTTTTTTAATGGTATTCATTGTCATGGCCATTCTTACCCACTAAAATTCTGTTTTAAGTATTTGTGGACATGCAATTCTTTTTGTGATCCTGATGGGACTCATTACAGTTCCATATTCCTCTTTTTGGTCTACTAGATGTTGTTGATTAACGGTGTCTCCCAATGAATGAGATACATGGTATATATGCATCCCACTCCTCATTTTGGAGTCCATAATGCGTATTTCTAGTGTTATTCATTGTCACGGTCATTTTTACTTATTAAAATTCTGTTTTCAGCATTTAAGGACATGCAATTCCTTTTACGATCCTCTTGGGGTTCATTCCAGTTCGATATTCCTCTTTTTAGTCTACTAGATGTGGTTGATTAATGGTATCTCCCAATGATTGCGAAACAAGGTATATGTGCTTCCCATTCCACATTTAGGACTCCCATAATGCATATTTCTAGTGGTATTCATTGTTATGGCCATTCTTACTCATTGAAATTCTGTTTTAAGGCATTTGAGGACATACAATTCCTTTTGTGATGCTAATGGGACTCATAACAGTTTCATACTCCACTTTTTTGGTCTACTAGATGTGGTTGATTAATGGTGTCTCCCAATGAATGAAAAACAATGTATATTTGATTCTCATTCCTCATTTAGGAGTCCTATAACGCGTATTTCTAGTGGTATTCATTGTCATAGCCCTTCTTACTCATTAAAATTCAGTTTTAAGCATTTAAAGCATGAAATTCCTTTTATGATCCTCATTGCACTCATTACAGTTCCATATTCCTCTTTTTAGTCTACCGTATGTGGTTGATTAATGGTGTCTCCCAATGACTAAGAAACGAGGTATATATGCTTCCCATTTCTCATTTAGGAGTCCCATAATGCGTATTTCTAGAGGTATTCATTGTCATAGCCCTTTTTACTCATTAAAATTCTGTTTTAAGCATTTAAGGCATGAAATTCCTGTTATGATCCTCATTAGACTCATTACAGTTCCATATTCCTCTTTTTGGTCTACTTGATGTGGTTGATTAATGGTCTCTCCCAATGAATGAGAAATTAGGTATATATTCTTCCCATTCTTCATTTAGGAGTCCCATAATGCGTATTTTAGTGGTAGTTATTGTCATTGCCATTCTTCCTCTTTAAAATTCTGTTTTAAAGCATTTGAGGACATGCAATTTTTTTTGTGATGCTCATGGGAATTATAAGAGTTTCATACTCCTCTGTTGTATTTGCTTCCGCCATTCCTCATTAATGAGTCCCATAATGCATATTTCTAATGGTTATTCATTGTCATGACCATTCTTACCAACTAAAATTCTGTTTTAAGTATTTGTGGACATGCAATTCTTTTTGTGATCCTCAAGAGACTCATTACAGTTCCATATTCCTCTTTTTAGTCTACCAGATGTTGTTCATTTACGGTATCTCCCAATAATGCGAAACAAGGTATATATACTTCTCATTCCTCAATTCGGCGTCCCATAATGCGTATTTCTAGTGTATTAACTTTCATGACCATTCTTACTCATTAAAGTTCTGTTAAGCATTTGAGGACAATGAAATACTTTTATGATCCTCATGCGACTCATTTCAGTTCCATGGTCCTCTTGTTGGTCAACTAGATGTGGTTGATTAATGGTGTCTCCCAATGAATGAGAAACAAGGTATATATGCTTCTCATACCTCATTTAGGAGTCCCATTATGCATATTTCTGGTGGTATTCATTGTCATAGCCCTTCTTACTCATTAAAATTCTGTTTTAAGCATTTAAGGCATGAAATTCCTTTTATGATCCTCATTGGACTCATTACAGTTCCATATTCCTCTTTTTAGTCTAATGGATGTGGTTGATTAACGGTGTCTCCCAATGAATAAGAAACAAGGCATATATTCTTCCTTCCCATTCCACATTTAGGACTCCCATAATGCAGATTTTCAGTGGTATTCATTGTTATGGCCATTATTACTCATTGAAATTCTGTTTTAAGCATTTGAGGAAATGCAATTCTTTTTGTGATCCTGATGCGACTCAATACAGTTCCATATTCCTCTTTTTGGTCTACTAGATGTTGTTGATTAACGGTGTCTCCCAATTAATGAGAAACAAGGTATATATGGTTACCATTCTTCATTAAGGAGTCCCATAATGCGTAATTCTATTTTATTCATTGTCACGGTCATTCTTACTCATTAAAATTCTGTTTTAAGCATTTAAGGAAATGCAATTCCTTTTGTGATCCTCATGGGACTCATTTCACATCCATATACCTGTTTTTAGTCTACAAGATGTGTTTGATTAACGGTGTCTCCCAATGAATGAGAAACAAGCTATATATGCTTCCCATTCCTCATTTAGGAGTCCAATAATGCGTATTTCTAGTGGTATTCATTGTCGTGGTCATTCTTACTCATTAAATTTTGTTATAAGCATTTGAGGACATGCAATTTATTTTACGATCCTCTTGGGGTTCATTCCAGTTCCATATTCCTATTTTTAGTCTACTAGATGTGGTTGATTAACGGTATCTCCCAATGAGTGCGAAACAAAATATATCTTCTTCTCATTCCTCATTTCGGAGTCCAATAATGCGTATTTCTAGTGGTATTAATTTTAATGACCATTCGTACTTATTAAAATTCTATTATAAGCATTGGAATACATGAATTTCATTTGATGATCCTCTTGTGACTCATTTCAGTTCCATATTTCTCTTTCTGGTCAACTAGATGTGGTGGATTAACGGTGACTCCCAATAAATGAGATACAAGCTATATATGCTTCTTATTCCTCATTTAGGAGTATCTTAATGCGTATTTCTAGTGGTATTCATTGTCATAGCCCTTCTTACTCACTAAAATTCTGTTTTAAGCATTTAAGGCATGAAATTCCTTTTTATAATCGTCATTGGACTCATTACAGTTCCCTATTCTTCTTTTTGGTCTACTGTATGTGGTTGATTAACGGTGTCTCCAAATGACTGAGAAACAAGGTACATATGCTTCCCATTCTTCATTTAGGAGTCCAATAATGCGTATTTCCAGTGGTATTCATTGTCACGGTCATTCTTACACATTAAAATTCTGTTTTAAGGATTTGAGGACATGCAATTCCTTTTGTGATGCTCATGAGACTCATAAGAGTTTCATACTCCTCTTATTGGTCTACTAGATGTGGTTGATTAACGGTGTCTCTCAGTGAATGAGAAACAAGTTATATATGCTTCCCATTCCTCATTAAGGACCCCGTAATGCGTATATCTAATGGTATTCATTTTCATGGCCATTCTTACACACTAAAATTATGTTTTTACTATTTGTGGACATGGAATTCTTTTGTAATCCTCATGGGACTCATTACAGTTCGTTATTCCTCTTTTGTTCTACTATATGTTGTTGATTAACGGTGTCTCCAAATGAATGAGAAATTAGGTATATATACATCCCATTCCTCATTTAGGAGTCTCATAATGCGTATTTCTAGTGGTATTTATTGTCATTGACATTTTTTCCTCTTTAAATTCCGTTTTAAGCATTTGAGGACATGTAATTCTTTTTGTGATGCGCATGGGACTCATAAGAGTTTCATACTCCTCTGTTGTATACGCTTCTCATTCCTCATTAATGAGTCCCATAATGCGTATTTCTAATGGTATTCATTGTCATGGCCATTCTTACCCACAAAAATTCTGTTTTAAGTATTTGTGGACATGCAATTCTTTTTGTGATCCTCATGGGACTCATTACAGTTCCATATTTCTCTTTTTGGTCTACTAGATGTTGTTCATTAACGGTATCTCCCAATGAATGCGAAACAAGGTATATATGCTTCTCATTCCTCAATTCGGAGTCCCATAATTCGTATTTCTAGTGGTATTAATTTCATGACCATTCTTACTCATTAAAATTCTATTATAAGCATTTGAGGACATGAATTTCATTTGATGACCCTCATGTGACTCATTTCAGTTCCATATTTCTCTTTTTAGTCAACTAGATGTGGTGGATTAACGGTGACTCCCAATAAATGAGAAACAAGGTATATAAGCTTCTCATTCCTCATTTAGGAGTCCCACAATGCGTATTTCTAGTGGAATTCCTTGTCATGGCCATTCTAAGTCATTAAAGTTCTGTTATAAGCATTTGAGGACATGAAGTACCTTTTATAATCCTCATGCGACTCATTTCAGTTCCATGGTCCTCTTGTTGGTATACTAGATGTGGCTGATTAACGGTGTTTCCCAATGAATGAGAGACAATTGGTATTTCCAGTGGTATTCATTGTTATGGCCATTGTTACTCATTAAAATTCTGTTTAAAGCATTTAAAGACATGCGATTCCTTTTGTAATCCTTATGGTACTCATTAGAGTTCATTATTCCTCTTTTTGGTCTACTAGATGTGGTTGATTAATGGTGTCTCCAAATGAATGAGAAATTAGGTATGTATACTTCCCATTCCTCATTTAGGAGTCTCATAATGCGTATTTCTAGTGGTATTTATTGTCATTGACATTTTTCCTCTTTAAAATTCTGTTTTAAGTATTTGTGGACATGCAATTCTTTTTGTGATCCTCATGGGACTTATTACAGTTCCATATTCCTCTTTTTGGTCTACTAGATGTTGTTCACTAACGGTATCTCCCAATGAATGCGAAACAAGGTATATATGCTTCTCATTCTTCAATTTGGAGTCTCATAATGCGTATTTCTAGTGGTATTCATTGTCATGACCATTCTTACTCATTAAAGTTCCGTTATATGCATTTGAGGACATGAAATACCTTTTATGATCCTCATGCGACTAATTTCAGTTCCATGGTCCTCTTGGCTGTTTACTAGATGTGGTTGATTATCGGTGTCCCCCAATGAATGAGATACAATGTATATATGCTTCTCATTCCTCATTTCGGAGTCCCATAATGCGTATTTCTAGTGGAATTCATTGTCATGACCATTCTTAGTCATTAAAGTTCTATTATAAGCATTTGAAGACATGAAATACCTTTTATGATGCTCATGCGACTCATTTCAGTTCCTTGGTCCTCTTGTTGGTTTACTAGATGTGGTTGATTAACGGTGTCTCCCAATGAATAAGAAACAAGGTATATATGCATCCCATTCCCCATTTAGGAGGCCCATAATGCGCATTTCTAATGGTTTCATTGTTATGGCCATTGTTACTCATTAAAATTCTGTTCTAAGCATTTGAGGACATGTAATTCCTTTTGTGATGCTCATGGGACTCATAAGAGTTTCATACTCTTCTTTTTGGTATACTAGATGTGGTTGATTAAGAGTGTCTCCCAATGAATGAGAAATTAGGTATATATACTTCCCATTCCTCATTTAGGAGTCTCATAATGCGTATTTCTAGTGGTATTTATTGTCATTGCCATTCTTCCTCATTAAAATTCTATTTTAAGCATTTAAGGACATGCAATTCCTTTTCTAATGCTCATGGGACTCATAAGAGCTTCATACTCCTCTTTTTGGTCTACTAGATGTGCTTGATTAACGGTGTCTCTCAATGAATGAGAAACAAGTTATATATGCTTCACATTCCTCATTAAGAAGTCTCATAATGCGTATTTCTAATGGTATTCATTTTCATGGCCATTCTTACCCACTAAAGTTCTGGTTAAAGTATTTTTTTGGACATGCAATTCTTTTTGTGATCCTCATGGGACTCATTACAGTTCCATATTCCTCTTTTTGGTCTACTGGATGTGGTTGATTAACGGTGTCTCCCAATGAATAAGAAACAAGGTATATATGTTTCCCATTCCCCATTTAGGAGTCCCATAATGCGTATTTCCAGTGGTATTCATAGTTATGGCCATTGTTACTCATTAAAATTCTGTTTTAAGCACTTAAAGACATGTGATTCCTTTTGTGATCCTCATGGTACTCATTAGAGTTCCATATTCCTCTTTTTGGTCTACTAGATGTGGTTGATTAATGGTGTCTCCCAATCAATGAGAAATTAGGTATATATACTTCCCATTCCTCATTTAGGAGTCCCATAATACGTATTTCTAGTGGTATTTATTGTCATTGACATTCTTCCTCTTTAAAATTTTGTTTTAAGCATTTGATGACATGTAATTCATTTTGTGATGCTCATGGGACTCATAAGAGTTTCATACTCCTATGTTGTATATGCTTCCCATTCCTCATTAATGAGTCCCATAATGCGTATTTCTAATGGTATTCATTATCAGGGCCATTCTTACCCACAAAAATTCTGTTTAAGTATTTGTGGACATGCAATTCTTTTTTTTGATCCTCATGGGACTCATTACAGTTCTATATTCCTCTTTTTGGTCTACTAGATGTTGTTCATTAACGGTATCTCCCAATAAATGCGAAACAAGGTATATATGCTTCTCATTCCTTAATTCGGAGTCCCATAATGCGTATTTTTAGTGGTATTCATTGTCATTACCATTCTTACTCATTAAAGTTCTGTTATAAGCATTTGAGGACAAGAAATACCTTTTTTGATCCTCATGCGACTCATTTCAGTTCCATGGTCCTCTTGTTGGTTTACTAGATGTGGTTGATTAACGGTGTCCCCCATGAATGAGATACAATGTATATATGCTTCTCATTCCTCATTTCGGAGTCCCATATTTCATATTTCTAGTGGTATTAATTTTCATGACCATTCTTACTCATTAAAATTCTATTATAAGCATTTGAGGACATGAATTTCATTTGATGATCCTCTTGTGACTCATTTCACTTCCATATTTCTCTTTTTGGTCAACTAGATGTGGTGGATTAACGGTGACTCCCAATAAATGAGAAACAAGGTATATAAGCTTCTCATTCCTCATTTAGGAGTCCCATAATGCGTATTTCTAGTGGAATTCATTGTCATGACCATTCTTAGTCATTAAAGTTCTGTTATAAGTATTTGAGGACATGAAGTACCTTTTCTGATCCTCATGCGACTCATTTCAGTTCCATGGTCCTCTTGTTGGTTTACTAGATGTGGTTGATTAACGGTGTCTCCCAATGAATGAGATACAATGTATATATGCTTCTCATTCCTCATTTAGGAGTCCCATAATGCGTATTTCTAGTGGTATTCATTGTCATAACCCTTCTTACTAATTAAAATTCTGTTTTAAGCATTTAAGGCATGAAATTCCTTTTATGATCCTCATTGGACTCATTACAGTTCCATATTCCTCTTTTTAGTCTACTCGATGTGGTTGATTAACGGTGTCTCCCAATGAATAAGAAACAAGGTATATATGCATCCCTTTCCCCATTTAGGAGTCCCATAATGCGCATTTCCAGTGGTTTCATTGTTATGGCCATTGTTACTCATTAAAATTCTGGTCTAAGCATTTGAGAACATGTAATTCCTTTTGTGATGCTCATGGGACTCATAAGAGTTTCATACTCTTCTTTTTGGTATACTAGATGTGGTTGATTAACGGTGTCTCCCAATGAATGAGAAATTAGGTATATATACTTCCCATTCCTCATTTAGGAGTTTCATAATGCGTATTTCTAGTCGTATTTATTGTCATTGCCATTCTTCCTCATTAAAATTCTGTTTTAAGCATTTGAGGACATGCAATTCCTTTTCTAATGCTCATGGGACTCATAAGAGTTTCATACTCCTCTTTTTGGTCTACTAGATGTGCTTGATTAACGGTGTCTCTCAATGAATGAGAAACAAGTTATATATGCTTCACATTCCTCATTAAGAAGTCTCATAATGCGTATTTCTAATGGTATTCATTTTCATGGCCATTCTTACCCACTAAAGTTCTGGTTAAAGTATTTTTTTGGACATGCAATTCTTTTTGTGATCCTCATGGGACTCATTACAGTTCCATATTCCTCTTTTTGGTCTACTGGATGTGGTTGATTAACGGTGTCTCCCAATGAATAAGAAACAAGGTATAGATGTTTCCCATTCCCCATTTAGGAGTCCCATAATGCGTATTTCCAGTGGTATTCATA
This sequence comes from Iljinskaea planisiliqua, assembly GCA_900108845.1. Lineage (NCBI taxonomy): Eukaryota > Viridiplantae > Streptophyta > Magnoliopsida > Brassicales > Brassicaceae > Iljinskaea > Iljinskaea planisiliqua. The sequence continues at coordinate 12,065,928 of FNXX01000003.1, read as the reverse complement.
GTTATGGCCATTGTTACTCATTAAAATTCTGTTTTAAGCACTTAAAGACATGTGATTCCTTTTGTGATCCTCATGGTACTCATTAGAGTTCCATATTCCTCTTTTTGGTCTACTAGATGTGGTTGATTAATGGTGTCTCCCAATCAATGAGAAATTAGGTATATATACTTCCCATTCCTCATTTAGGAGTCCCATAATGCGTATTTCTAGTGGTATTTATTGTCATTAACATTCTTCCTCTTTAAAATTCTGTTTTAAGCATTTGATGACATGTAATTCTTTTTGTGATGCTCATGGGACTCATAAGAGTTTCATACTCCTCTGTTGTATATGCTTCCCATTCCTCATTAATGAGTCCCATAATGCGTATTTCTAATGGTATTCATTGTCATGGCCATTCTTACCCACAAAAATTCTTTTTAAGTATTTGTGGACATGCATTTCTTTTTGTGATCCTCAAGGGACTTATTACAGTTCCATATTCCTCTTTTTGGTCTACTAGATGTTGTTCATTAACGGTATCTCCCAATGACTGCGAAACAAGGTATATATGCTTCTCATTCCTCAATTCGGAGTCCCATAATGCGTATTTCTAGTGGTATTCATTGTCATGACCATTCTTACTCATTAAAGTTCTGTTATAAGCATTTGAGGACATGAAATACCTTTTATGATCCTCATGCGACTAATTTCAGTTCCATGGTCCTCTTGTTGGTTTACTAGATGTGGTTGATTATCGGTGTCCCCCAATGAATGAGCTACAATGTATATATGCTTCTCATTCCTCATTTCGGAGTCCCATAATGCGTATTTCTAGTGGAATTCATTGTCATGACCATTCTTAGTCATTAAAGTTCTGTTATAAGCATTTGAGGACATGAAATACCTTTTATGATCCTCATGCGACTCATTTCAGTTCCATGGTCCTCTTGTTGGTTTACTAGATGTGGTTGATTAACGGTGTCTCCCAATGAAATAGATACAATGTATATATGCTTCTCATTCCTCTTTTAGGAGTCCCATAATGCGTATTTCTAGTGGTATTCATCGTCATAGCCCTTCTTACTCATTAAAATTATGTTTTAATCGTTTTAGGCATGAAATTCCTTTTATGATCCTCATTGGACTCATTACAGTTTTATATTCCTCTTTTTAGTATACTGGATGTGGTTGATTAACGGTGTCTCCCAATGAATAAGAAACAAGGTATATATGCATCTCATTCCCCATTTAGGAATCTCATAATGCGCATTTCCAGTGGTTTCTTTGTTATGGCCATTGTTACTCATTAAAATTCTGTTCTAAGCATTTAAGGACATGTAATTCCTTTTGTGATGCTCATGGGACTCATAAGAGTTTCATACTTTTCTTTTTGGTATACTAGATGTGGTTGATTAACGGTGTCTCCCAATGAATGAGAAATTAGGTATATATACTTCCCATTACTCATTTAGGAGTCTCATAATGCGTATTTCTAGTGGTATTTATTGTCATTGCCATTCTTCCTCATTAAAATTCTGTTTTAAGCATTTGAGGACATGCAATACCTTTTCTAATGCTCATGGGACTCATAAGAGTTTCATACTCCTCTTTTTGGTCTACTAGATGTGCTTGATTAACGGTGTCTCTCAATGAATGAGAAACAAGTTATATATGCTTCTCATTAAGAAGTCCCATAATGCGTATTTCTAATGGTATTCATTTTCATGGCCATTCTTACCCACTAAAGTTCTGGTTAAAGTATTTTTTTGGACATGCAATTCTTTTTGTGATCCTCATGGCACTCATTACAGTTCCATATTCCTCTTTTTGGTCTACTGGATGTGGTTGATTAACGGTGTCTCCCAATGAATAAGAAACAAGGTATATATGTTTCCCATTCCCCATTTAGGAGTCCCATAATGCGTATTTCCAGTGGTATTCATAGTTATGGCCATTGTTACTCATTAAAATTCTGTTTTAAGCACTTAAAGACATGTGATTCCTTTTGTGATCCTCATGGTACTCATTAGAGTTCCATATTCCTCTTTTGGTCTACTAGATGTGGTTGATTAATGGTGTCTCCCAATCAATGAGAAATTAGGTATATATACTTCCCATTCCTCATTTAGGAGTCCCATAATACGTATTTCTAGTGGTATTTATTGTCATTGACATTCTTCTTCTTTAAAATTCTGTTTTAAGCATTTGATGACATGTAATTCATTTTGTGATGCTCATGGGACTCATAAGAGTTTCATACTCCTATGTTGTATATGCTTCCCATTCCTCATTAATGAGTCCCATAATGCGTATTTCTAATGGTATTCATTATCAGGGCCATTCTTACCCACAAAAATTCTGTTTAAGTATTTGTGGACATGCAATTCTTTTTTTGATCCTCATGGGACTCATTACAGTTCTATATTCCTCTTTTTGGTCTACTAGATGTTGTTCATTAACGGTATCTCCCAATAAATGCGAAACAAGGTATATATGCTTCTCATTCCTTAATTCGGAGTCCCATAATGCGTATTTTTAGTGGTATTCATTGTCATTACCATTCTTACTCATTAAAGTTCTGTTATAAGCATTTGAGGACAAGAAATACCTTTTTTGATCCTCATGCGACTCATTTCAGTTCCATGGTCCTCTTGTTGGTTTACTAGATGTGGTTGATTAACGGTGTCCCCCATGAATGAGATACAATGTATATATGCTTCTCATTCCTCATTTCGGAGTCCCATATTTCATATTTCTAGTGGTATTAATTTTCATGACCATTCTTACTCATTAAAATTCTATTATAAGCATTTGAGGACATGAATTTCATTTGATGATCCTCTTGTGACTCATTTCACTTCCATATTTCTCTTTTTGGTCAACTAGATGTGGTGGATTAACGGTGACTCCCAATAAATGAGAAACAAGGTATATAAGCTTCTCATTCCTCATTTAGGAGTCCCATAATGCGTATTTCTAGTGGAATTCATTGTCATGACCATTCTTAGTCATTAAAGTTCTGTTATAAGTATTTGAGGACATGAAGTACCTTTTCTGATCCTCATGCGACTCATTTCAGTTCCATGGTCCTCTTGTTGGTTTACTAGATGTGGTTGATTAACGGTGTCTCCCAATGAATGAGATACAATGTATATATGCTTCTCATTCCTCATTTAGGAGTCCCATAATGCGTATTTCTAGTGGTATTCATTGTCATAACCCTTCTTACTAATTAAAATTCTGTTTTAAGCATTTAAGGCATGAATTCCTTTTATGATCCTCATTGGACTCATTACAGTTCCATATTCCTCTTTTTAGTCTACTGGATGTGGTTGATTAACGGTGTCTCCCAATGAATAAGAAACAAGGTATATATGCATCCCATTCCCCATTTAGGAGTCCCATAATGCGCATTTCCAGTGGTTTCATTGTTATGGCCATTGTTACTCATTAAAATTCTGGTCTAAGCATTTGAGAACATGTAATTCCTTTTGTGATGCTCATGGGACTCATAAGAGTTTCATACTCTTCTTTTTGGTATACTAGATGTGGTTGATTAACGGTGTTTCCCAATGAATGAGAAATTAGGTATATATACTTCCCATTCCTCATTTAGGAGTTTCATAATGCGTATTTCTAGTCGTATTTATTGTCATTGCCATTCTTCCTCATTAAAATTCTGTTTTAAGCATTTGAGGACATGCAATTCCTTTTCTAATGCTCATGGGACTCATAAGAGCTTCATACTCCTCTTTTTGGTCTACTAGATGTGCTTGATTAACGGTGTCTCTCAATGAATGAGAAACAAGTTATATATGCTTCACATTCCTCATTAAGAAGTCTCATAATGCGTATTTCTAATGATATTCATTTCATGGCCATTCTTACCCACTAAAGTTCTGGTTAAAGTATTTTTTTGGACATGCAATTCTTTTTGTGATCCTCATGGGACTCATTACAGTTCCATATTCCTCTTTTTGGTCTACTGGATGTGGTTGATTAACGGTGTCTCCCAATGAATAAGAAACAAGGTATATATGTTTCCCATTCCCCATTTAGGAGTCCCATAATGCGTATTTCCAGTGGTATTCATAGTTATGGCCATTGTTACTCATTAAAATTCTGTTTTAAGCACTTAAAGACATGTGATTCCTTTTGTGATCCTCATGGTACTCATTAGAGTTCCATATTCCTCTTTTTGGTCTACTAGATGTGGTTGATTAATGGTGTCTCCCAATCAATGAGAAATTAGGTATATATACTTCCCATTCCTCATTTAGGAGTCCCATAATGCGTATTTCTAGTGGTATTTATTGTCATTAACATTCTTCCTCTTAAAATTCTGTTTTAAGCATTTGATGACATGTAATTCTTTTTGTGATGCTCATGGGACTCATAAGAGTTTCATACTCCTCTGTTGTATATGCTTCCCATTCCTCATTAATGAGTCCCATAATGCGTATTTCTAATGGTATTCATTGTCATGGCCATTCTTACCCACAAAAATTCTTTTTAAGTATTTGTGGACATGCATTTCTTTTGTGATCCTCAAGGGACTTATTACAGTTCCATATTCCTCTTTTTGGTCTACTAGATGTTGTTCATTAACGGTATCTCCCAATGACTGCGAAACAAGGTATATATGCTTCTCATTCCTCAATTCGGAGTCCCATAATGCGTATTTCTAGTGGTATTCATTGTCATGACCATTCTTACTCATTAAAGTTCTGTTATAAGCATTTGAGGACATGAAATACCTTTTATGATCCTCATGCGACTAATTTCAGTTCCATGGTCCTCTTGTTGGTTTACTAGATGTGGTTGATTATCGGTGTCCCCCAATGAATGAGCTACAATGTATATATGCTTCTCATTCCTCATTTCGGAGTCCCATAATGCGTATTTCTAGTGGAATTCATTGTCATGACCATTCTTAGTCATTAAAGTTCTGTTATAAGCATTTGAGGAAATGAAATACCTTTTATGATCCTCATGCGACTCATTTCAGTTCCATGGTCCTCTTGTTGGTTTACTAGATGTGGTTGATTAACGGTGTCTCCCAATGAAATAGATACAATGTATATATGCTTCTCATTCCTCTTTTAGGAGTCCCATAATGCGTATTTCTAGTGGTATTCATCGTCATAGCCCTTCTTACTCATTAAAATTATGTTTTAATCATTTAAGGCATGAATTCCTTTTATGATCCTCATTGGACTCATTACAGTTTTATATTCCTCTTTTTAGTATACTGGATGTGGTTGATTAACGGTGTCTCCCAATGAATAAGAAACAAGGTATATATGCATCCCATTCCCCATTTAAGAGTCTCATAATGCGCATTTCCAGTGGTTTCTTTGTTATGGCCATTGTTACTCATTAAAATTCTGTTCTAAGCATTTAAGGACATGTAATTCCTTTTGTGATGCTCATGGGACTCATAAGAGTTTCATACTTTTCTTTTTGGTATACTAGATGTGGTTGATTAACGGTGTCTCCCAATGAATGAGAAATTAGGTATATATACTTCCCATTACTCATTTAGGAGTCTCATAATGCGTATTTCTAGTGGTATTTATTGTCATTGCCATTCTTCCTCATTAAATTCTGTTTTAAGCATTTGAGGACATGCAATACCTTTTCTAATGCTCATGGGACTCATAAGAGTTTCATACTCCTCTTTTTGGTCTACTAGATGTGCTTGATTAACGGTGTCTCTCAATGAATGAGAAACAAGTAATATATGCTTCACATTCCTCATTAAGAAGTCCCATAATGCGTATTTCTAATGGTATTCATTTTCATGGCCATTCTTACCCACTAAAGTTCTGGTTAAAGTATTTTTTGGACATGCAATTCTTTTTGTGATCCTCATGGGACTCATTACAGTTCCATATTCCTCTTTTTGGTCTACTGGATGTGGTTGATTAACGGTGTCTCCCAATGAATAAGAAACAAGGTATATATGTTTCCCATTCCCCATTTAGGAGTCCCATAATGCGTATTTCCAGTGGTATTCATAGTTATGGCCATTGTTACTCATTAAAATTCTGTTTTAAGCACTTAAAGACATGTGATTCCTTTTCTGATCCTCATGGTACTCATTAGAGTTCCATATTCCTCTTTTTGGTCTACTAGATGTGGTTGATTAATGGTGTCTCCCAATCAATGAGAAATTAGGTATATATACTTCCCATTCCTCATTTAGGAGTCCCATAATACGTATTTCTAGTGGTATTTATTGTCATTGACATTCTTCTTCTTTAAAATTCTGTTTTAAGCATTTGATGACATGTAATTCATTTTGTGATGCTCATGGGACTCATAAGAGTTTCATACTCCTATGTTGTATATGCTTCCCATTCCTCATTAATGAGTCCCATAATGCGTATTTCTAATGGTATTCATTATCAGGGCCATTCTTACCCACAAAAATTCTGTTTAAGTATTTGTGGACATGCAATTCTTTTTTTTGATCCTCATGGGACTCATTACAGTTCTATATTCCTCTTTTTGGTCTACTAGATGTTGTTCATTAACGGTATCTCCCAATAAATGCGAAACAAGGTATATATGCTTCTCATTCCTTAATTCGGAGTCCCATAATGCGTATTTTTAGTGGTATTCATTGTCATAACCATTCTTACTCATTAAAGTTCTGTTATAAGCATTTGAGGACAAGAAATACCTTTTTTGATCCTCATGCGACTCATTTCAGTTCCATGGTCCTCTTGTTGGTTTACTAGATGTGGTTGATTAACGGTGTCCCCCATGAATGAGATACAATGTATATATGCTTCTCATTCCTCATTTCGGAGTCCCATATTTCATATTTCTAGTGGTATTAATTTTCATGACCATTCTTACTCATTAAAATTCTATTATAAGCATTTGAGGACATGAATTTCATTTGATGATCCTCTTGTGACTCATTTCAGTTCCATAGTTCTCTTTTGGTCAACAAGATGTGGTGGATTAACGGTGACTCCCAATAAATGAGAAACAAGGTATATAAGCTTCTCATTCCTCATTTAGGAGTCCCATAATGCGTATTTCTAGTGGAATTCATTGTCATGACCATTCTTAGTCATTAAAGTTCTGTTATAAGTATTTGAGGACATGAAGTACCTTTTCTGATCCTCATGCGACTCATTTCAGTTCCATGGTCCTCTTGTTGGTTTACTAGATGTGGTTGATTAACGGTGTCTCCCAATGAATGAGATACAATGTATATATGCTTCTCATTCCTCATTTAGGAGTCCCATAATGCGTATTTCTAGTGGTATTCATTGTCATAACCCTTCTTACTAATTAAAATTCTGTTTTAAGCATTTAAGGCATGAAATTCCTTTTATGATCCTCATTGGACTCATTACAGTTCCATATTCCTCTTTTTAGTCTACTGGATGTGGTTGATTAACGGTGTCTCCCAATGAATAAGAAACAAGGTATATATGCATCCCATTCCCCATTTAGGAGTCCCATAATGCGCATTTCCAGTGGTTTCATTGTTATGGCCATTGTTACTCATTAAAATTCTGGTCTAAGCATTTGAGAACATGTAATTCCTTTTGTGATGCTCATGGGACTCATAAGAGTTTCATACTCTTCTTTTTGGTATACTAGATGTGGTTGATTAACGGTGTTTCCCAATGAATGAGAAATTAGGTATATATACTTCCCATTCCTCATTTAGGAGTTTCATAATGCGTATTTCTAGTCGTATTTATTGTCATTGCCATTCTTCCTCATTAAAATTCTGTTTTAAGCATTTGAGGACATGCAATTCCTTTTCTAATGCTCATGGGACTCATAAGAGCTTCATACTCCTCTTTTTGGTCTACTAGATGTGCTTGATTAACGGTGTCTCTCAATGAATGAGAAACAAGTTATATATGCTTCACATTCCTCATTAAGAAGTCTCATAATGCGTATTTCTAATGATATTCATTTTCATGGCCATTCTTACCCACTAAAGTTCTGGTTAAAGTATTTTTTTGGACATGCAATTCTTTTTGTGATCCTCATGGGACTCATTACAGTTCCATATTCCTCTTTTTGGTCTACTGGATGTGGTTGATTAACGGTGTCTCCCAATGAATAAGAAACAAGGTATATATGTTTCCCATTCCCCATTTAGGAGTCCCATAATGCGTATTTCCAGTGGTATTCATAGTTATGGCCATTGTTACTCATTAAAATTCTGTTTTAAGCACTTAAAGACATGTGATTCCTTTTGTGATCCTCATGGTACTCATTAGAGTTCCATATTCCTCTTTTTGGTCTACTAGATGTGGTTGATTAATGGTGTCTCCCAATCAATGAGAAATTAGGTATATATACTTCCCATTCCTCATTTAGGAGTCCCATAATGCGTATTTCTAGTGGTATTTATTGTCATTAACATTCTTCCTCTTTAAAATTCTGTTTTAAGCATTTGATGACATGTAATTCTTTTTGTGATGCTCATGGGACTCATAAGAGTTTCATACTCCTCTGTTGTATATGCTTCCCATTCCTCATTAATGAGTCCCATAATGCGTATTTCTAATGGTATTCATTGTCATGGCCATTCTTACCCACAAAAATTCTTTTTAAGTATTTGTGGACATGCATTTCTTTTTGTGATCCTCAAGGGACTTATTACAGTTCCATATTCCTCTTTTGGTCTACTAGATGTTGTTCATTAACGGTATCTCCCAATGACTGCGAAACAAGGTATATATGCTTCTCATTCCTCAATTCGGAGTCCCATAATGCGTATTTCTAGTGGTATTCATTGTCATGACCATTCTTACTCATTAAAGTTCTGTTATAAGCATTTGAGGACATGAAATACCTTTTATGATCCTCATGCGACTAATTTCAGTTCCATGGTCCTCTTGTTGGTTTACTAGATGTGGTTGATTATCGGTGTCCCCCAATGAATGAGCTACAATGTATATATGCTTCTCATTCCTCATTTCGGAGTCCCATAATGCGTATTTCTAGTGGAATTCATTGTCATGACCATTCTTAGTCATTAAAGTTCTGTTATAAGCATTTGAGGAAATGAAATACCTTTTATGATCCTCATGCGACTCATTTCAGTTCCATGGTCCTCTTGTTGGTTTACTAGATGTGGTTGATTAACGGTGTCTCCCAATGAAATAGATACAATGTATATATGCTTCTCATTCCTCTTTTAGGAGTCCCATAATGCGTATTTCTAGTGGTATTCATCGTCATAGCCCTTCTTACTCATTAAAATTATGTTTTAATCATTTAAGGCATGAAATTCCTTTTATGATCCTCATTGGACTCATTACAGTTTTATATTCCTCTTTTTAGTATACTGGATGTGGTTGATTAACGGTGTCTCCCAATGAATAAGAAACAAGGTATATATGCATCCCATTCCCCATTTAAGAGTCTCATAATGCGCATTTCCAGTGGTTTCTTTGTTATGGCCATTGTTACTCATTAAAATTCTGTTCTAAGCATTTAAGGACATGTAATTCCTTTTGTGATGCTCATGGGACTCATAAGAGTTTCATACTTTTCTTTTTGGTATACTAGATGTGGTTGATTAACGGTGTCTCCCAATGAATGAGAAATTAGGTATATATACTTCCCATTACTCATTTAGGAGTCTCATAATGCGTATTTCTAGTGGTATTATTGTCATTGCCATTCTTCCTCATTAAAATTCTGTTTTAAGCATTTGAGGACATGCAATACCTTTTCTAATGCTCATGGGACTCATAAGAGTTTCATACTCCTCTTTTTGGTCTACTAGATGTGCTTGATTAACGGTGTCTCTCAATGAATGAGAAACAAGTAATATATGCTTCACATTCCTCATTAAGAAGTCCCATAATGCGTATTTCTAATGGTATTCATTTTCATGGCCATTCTTACCCACTAAAGTTCTGGTTAAAGTATTTTTTTGGACATGCAATTCTTTTTGTGATCCTCATGGGACTCATTACAGTTCCATATTCCTCTTTTTGGTCTACTGGATGTGGTTGATTAACGGTGTCTCCCAATGAATAAGAAACAAGGTATATATGTTTCCCATTCCCCATTTAGGAGTCCCATAATGCGTATTTCCAGTGGTATTCATAGTTATGGCCATTGTTACTCATTAAAATTCTGTTTTAAGCACTTAAAGACATGTGATTCCTTTTCTGATCCTCATGGTACTCATTAGAGTTCCATATTCCTCTTTTTGGTCTACTAGATGTGGTTGATTAATGGTGTCTCCCAATCAATGAGAAATTAGGTATATATACTTCCCATTCCTCATTTAGGAGTCCCATAATACGTATTTCTAGTGGTATTTATTGTCATTGACATTCTTCTTCTTTAAAATTCTGTTTTAAGCATTTGATGACATGTAATTCATTTTGTGATGCTCATGGGACTCATAAGAGTTTCATACTCCTATGTTGTATATGCTTCCCATTCCTCATTAATGAGTCCCATAATGCGTATTTCTAATGGTATTCATTATCAGGGCCATTCTTACCCACAAAAATTCTGTTTAAGTATTTGTGGACATGCAATTCTTTTTTTTGATCCTCATGGGACTCATTACAGTTCTATATTCCTCTTTTTGGTCTACTAGATGTTGTTCATTAACGGTATCTCCCAATAAATGCGAAACAAGGTATATATGCTTCTCATTCCTTAATTCGGAGTCCCATAATGCGTATTTTTAGTGGTATTCATTGTCATAACCATTCTTACTCATTAAAGTTCTGTTATAAGCATTTGAGGACAAGAAATACCTTTTTTGATCCTCATGCGACTCATTTCAGTTCCATGGTCCTCTTGTTGGTTTACTAGATGTGGTTGATTAACGGTGTCCCCCATGAATGAGATACAATGTATATATGCTTCTCATTCCTCATTTCGGAGTCCCATATTTCATATTTCTAGTGGTATTAATTTTCATGACCATTCTTACTCATTAAAATTCTATTATAAGCATTTGAGGACATGAATTTCATTTGATGATCCTCTTGTGACTCATTTCACTTCCATATTTCTCTTTTTGGTCAACTAGATGTGGTGGATTAACGGTGACTCCCAATAAATGAGAAACAAGGTATATAAGCTTCTCATTCCTCATTTAGGAGTCCCATAATGCGTATTTCTAGTGGAATTCATTGTCATGACCATTCTTAGTCATTAAAGTTCTGTTATAAGTATTTGAGGACATGAAGTACCTTTTCTGATCCTCATGCGACTCATTTCAGTTCCATGGTCCTCTTGTTGGTTTACTAGATGTGGTTGATTAACGGTGTCTCCCAATGAATGAGATACAATGTATATATGCTTCTCATTCCTCATTTAGGAGTCCCATAATGCGTATTTCTAGTGGTATTCATTGTCATAACCCTTCTTACTAATTAAAATTCTGTTTTAAGCATTTAAGGCATGAAATTCCTTTTATGATCCTCATTGGACTCATTACAGTTCCATATTCCTCTTTTTAGTCTACTGGATGTGGTTGATTAACGGTGTCTCCCAATGAATAAGAAACAAGGTATATATGCATCCCATTCCCCATTTAGGAGTCCCATAATGCGCATTTCCAGTGGTTTCATTGTTATGGCCATTGTTACTCATTAAAATTCTGGTCTAAGCATTTGAGAACATGTAATTCCTTTTGTGATGCTCATGGGACTCATAAGAGTTTCATACTCTTCTTTTTGGTATACTAGATGTGGTTGATTAACGGTGTTTCCCAATGAATGAGAAATTAGGTATATATACTTCCCATTCCTCATTTAGGAGTTTCATAATGCGTATTTCTAGTCGTATTTATTGTCATTGCCATTCTTCCTCATTAAAATTCTGTTTTAAGCATTTGAGGACATGCAATTCCTTTTCTAATGCTCATGGGACTCATAAGAGCTTCATACTCCTCTTTTTGGTCTACTAGATGTGCTTGATTAACGGTGTCTCTCAATGAATGAGAAACAAGTTATATATGCTTCACATTCCTCATTAAGAAGTCTCATAATGCGTATTTCTAATGGTATTCATTTTCATGGCCATTCTTACCCACTAAAGTTCTGGTTAAAGTATTTTTTTGGACATGCAATTCTTTTTGTGATCCTCATGGGACTCATTACAGTTCCATATTCCTCTTTTTGGTCTACTGGATGTGGTTGATTAACGGTGTCTCCCAATGAATAAGAAACAAGGTATATATGTTTCCCATTCCCCATTTAGGAGTCCCATAATGCGTATTTCCAGTGGTATTCATAGTTATGGCCATTGTTACTCATTAAAATTCTGTTTTAAGCACTTAAAGACATGTGATTCCTTTTGTGATCCTCATGGTACTCATTAGAGTTCCATATTCCTCTTTTTGGTCTACTAGATGTGGTTGATTAATGGTGTCTCCCAATCAATGAGAAATTAGGTATATATACTTCCCATTCCTCATTTAGGAGTCCCATAATGCGTATTTCTAGTGGTATTTATTGTCATTAACATTCTTCCTCTTTAAAATTCTGTTTTAAGCATTTGATGACATGTAATTCTTTTTGTGATGCTCATGGGACTCATAAGAGTTTCATACTCCTCTGTTGTATATGCTTCCCATTCCTCATTAATGAGTCCCATAATGCGTATTTCTAATGGTATTCATTGTCATGGCCATTCTTACCCACAAAAATTCTTTTTAAGTATTTGTGGACATGCATTTCTTTTTGTGATCCTCAAGGGACTTATTACAGTTCCATATTCCTCTTTTTGGTCTACTAGATGTTGTTCATTAACGGTATCTCCCAATGACTGCGAAACAAGGTATATATGCTTCTCATTCCTCAATTCGGAGTCCCATAATGCGTATTTCTAGTGGTATTCATTGTCATGACCATTCTTACTCATTAAAGTTCTGTTATAAGCATTTGAGGACATGAAATACCTTTTATGATCCTCATGCGACTAATTTCAGTTCCATGGTCCTCTTGTTGGTTTACTAGATGTGGTTGATTATCGGTGTCCCCCAATGAATGAGCTACAATGTATATATGCTTCTCATTCCTCATTTCGGAGTCCCATAATGCGTATTTCTAGTGGAATTCATTGTCATGACCATTCTTAGTCATTAAAGTTCTGTTATAAGCATTTGAGGAAATGAAATACCTTTTATGATCCTCATGCGACTCATTTCAGTTCCATGGTCCTCTTGTTGGTTTACTAGATGTGGTTGATTAACGGTGTCTCCCAATGAAATAGATACAATGTATATATGCTTCTCATTCCTCTTTTAGGAGTCCCATAATGCGTATTTCTAGTGGTATTCATCGTCATAGCCCTTCTTACTCATTAAAATTATGTTTTAATCATTTAAGGCATGAAATTCCTTTTATGATCCTCATTGGACTCATTACAGTTTTATATTCCTCTTTTTAGTATACTGGATGTGGTTGATTAACGGTGTCTCCCAATGAATAAGAAACAAGGTATATATGCATCCCATTCCCCATTTAGGAGTCTCATAATGCGCATTTCCAGTGGTTTCTTTGTTATGGCCATTGTTACTCATTAAAATTCTGTTCTAAGCATTTAAGGACATGTAATTCCTTTTGTGATGCTCATGGGACTCATAAGAGTTTCATACTTTTCTTTTTGGTATACTAGATGTGGTTGATTAACGGTGTCTCCCAATGAATGAGAAATTAGGTATATATACTTCCCATTACTCATTTAGGAGTCTCATAATGCGTATTTCTAGTGGTATTTATTGTCATTGCCATTCTTCCTCATTAAAATTCTGTTTTAAGCATTTGAGGACATGCAATACCTTTTCTAATGCTCATGGGACTCATAAGAGTTTCATACTCCTCTTTTTGGTCTACTAGATGTGCTTGATTAACGGTGTCTCTCAATGAATGAGAAACAAGTTATATATGCTTCACATTCCTCATTAAGAAGTCCCATAATGCGTATTTCTAATGGTATTCATTTTCATGGCCATTCTTACCCACTAAAGTTCTGGTCAAAGTATTTTTTTGGACATGCAATTCTTTTTGTGATCCTCATGGGACTCATTACAGCTCCATATTCCTCTTTTTGGTCTACTGGATGTGGTTGATTAACGGTGTCTCCCAATGAATAAGAAACAAGGTATATATGTTTCCCATTCCCCATTTAGGAGTCCCATAATGCGTATTTCCAGTGGTATTCATAGTTATGGCCATTGTTACTCATTAAAATTCTGTTTTAAGCACTTAAAGACATGTGATTCCTTTTGTGATCCTCATGGTACTCATTAGAGTTCCATATTCCTCTTTTTGGTCTACTAGATGTGGTTGATTAATGGTGTCTCCCAATCAATGAGAAATTAGGTATATATACTTCCCATTCCTCATTTAGGAGTCCTATAATACGTATTTCTAGTGGTATTTATTGTCATTGACATTCTTCCTCTTTAAAATTCTGTTTTAAGCATTTGATGACATGTAATTCATTTTGTGATGCTCATGGGACTCATAAGAGTTTCATACTCCTCTGTTGTATATGCTTCCCATTCCTCATTAATGAGTCCCATAACGTGTATTTCTAATGGTATTCATTATCATGGCCATTCTTACCCACAAAAATTTTGTTTTAAGTATTTGTGGACATGCAATTCTTTTTTTGATCCTCATGGGACTCATTACAGTTCTATATTCCTCTTTTTGGTCTACTAGATGTTGTTCATTAACGGTATCTCCCAATAAATGCGAAACAAGGTATATATGCTTCTCATTCCTTAATTCGGAGTCCCATAATGCGTATTTCTAGTGGTATTCATTGTCATGACCATTCTTACTCATTAAATTTCTGTTATAAGCATTTGAGGACATGAAATACCTTTTATGATCCTCATGCGACTAATTTCAGTTCCATGGTCCTCTTGTTGGTTTACTAGATGTGGTTGATTATCGGTGTCCCCCAATGAATGAGCTACAATGTATATATGCTTCTCATTCCTCATTTCGGAGTCCCATAATGCGTATTTCTAGTGGAATTCATTGTCATGACCATTCTTAGTCATTAAAGTTCTGTTATAAGCATTTGAGGACATGAAATACCTTTTATGATCCTCATGCGACTCATTTCAGTTCCATGGTCCTCTTGTTGGTTTACTAGATGTGGTTGATTAACGGTGTCTCCCAATGAAATAGATACAATGTATATATGCTTCTCATTCCTCTTTTAGGAGTCCCATAATGCGTATTTCTAGTGGTATTCATCGTCATAGCCCTTCTTACTCATTAAAATTATGTTTTAATCATTTAAGGCATGAAATTCCTTTTATGATCCTCATTGGACTCATTACAGTTTTATATTCCTCTTTATAGTATACTGGATGTGGTTGATTAACGGTGTCTCCCAATGAATAAGAAACAAGGTATATATGCATCCCATTCCCCATTTAGGAGTCTCATAATGCGCATTTCCAGTGGTTTCTTTGTTATGGCCATTGTTACTCATTAAAATTCTGTTCTAAGCATTTAAGGACATGTAATTCCTTTTGTGATGCTCATGGGACTCATAAGAGTTTCATACTTTTCTTTTTGGTATACTAGATGTGGTTGATTAACGGTGTCTCCCAATGAATGAGAAATTAGGTATATATACTTCCCATTACTCATTTAGGAGTCTCATAATGCGTATTTCTAGTGGTATTTATTGTCATTGCCATTCTTCCTCATTAAAATTCTGTTTTAAGCATTTGAGGACATGCAATACCTTTTCTAATGCTCATGGGACTCATAAGAGTTTCATACTCCTCTTTTTGGTCTACTAGATGTGCTTGATTAACGGTGTCTCTCAATGAATGAGAAACAAGTTATATATGCTTCACATTCCTCATTAAGAAGTCCCATAATGCGTATTTCTAATGGTATTCATTTTCATGGCCATTCTTACCCATTAAAATTATGTTTAAAGTATTTGTGGACATGCAATTCTTTTTGTGATCGTCATGGGACTCATTACAGTACCATATTCCTCTTTTTGGTCTACTGGATGTGGTTGATTAACGGTGTTTCCCAATGAATAATAAACAAGGTATATATGCTTCCCATTCCCCATTTAGGAGTCCCATAAGGCGTATTTCCAGTGGTATTCATTGTCATAACCCTTCTTACTCATTAAAATTCTGTTTTAAGCATGTAAGGCATGAAATTCCTTTTATGATCCTCATTGGACTCATTAGAGTTCCATATTCCTCTTTTTAGTCTACTGGATGTGGTTGATTAACGGTGTCTCCCAATGAATAAGAAACAAAGTATATATGCTTCCCATTCTCCATTTAGGAGTCCCATAATGCGTATTTCCAGTTGTTTCATTGTTATGGCCATTGTTACTCATTAAAATTCTGTTTTAAGAATTTGAGGACATGCAATTCCTTTTGTGATGCTCATGGGACTCATAAGAGTTTCATACTCTTCTTTTTGGTCTACTAGATGTGGTTGATTAACGGTGTCTCCCAATGAATGAGAAATTAGGTATATATACTTCCCATTCCTCATTTAGGAGTCTCATAATGCGTATTTCTAGTGGTATTTATTATCATTGCCATTCTTCCTCATTTAAATTCTGTTTTAAGCATTTGAGGACAGGCAATTCCTTTTGTAATGCTCATGGGACTCATAAGAGTTTCATACTCCTCTTTTTGGTCTACTAGATGTGCTTGATTAACGGTGTCTCTCAATGAATGAGAAACAAGTTATATATGGTTCCCATTCCTCATTAAGAAGTCCCGTAATGCGTATTTCTAATGGTATTCATTTTCATGGTCATTCTTACCCATTAAAATTATGTTTAAAGTATTTGTGGACATGCAATTCTTTTTGTGATCGTCATGGGACTCATTACAGTACCATATTCCTCTTTTTGGTCTACTGGATGTGGTTGATTAACGGTGTTTCCCAATGAATAATAAACAAGGTATATATGCTTCCCATTCCCCATTTAGGAGTCCCATAAGGCGTATTTCCAGTGGTATTTATTGTTATGGCCATTGTTACTCATTAAAATTCTGTTTTAAGCATTTAAAGACATGTAATTCTTTTTGTGTTCCTCATGGTACTCATTAGAATTCCATATTCCTCTTTTTGGTCTACTAGATGTGGTTGTTTAATGGTGTCTCCCAATCAATGAGAAATTAGGTATATATACTTCCCATTCCTCATTTAGGAGTCTCATAATGCGTATTTCTAGTGGTATTTATTGTCATTGACATTCTTCGTCTTTAAAATTCTGTTTTAAGCATTTGATGACATGTAATTCTTTTTGTGATGCTCATGGGACTCATAAGAGTTTCGTACTCCTCTGTTGTATATGCTTCCCATTCCTCATTAATGAGTCCCATAATGCGTTTTTCTAATGGTATTCATTGTCATGGTCATTCTTACCCACAAAAATTCTGTTTTAAGTATTTGTGGACATGCAATTCATTTTGTGATCCTCATGGGACTCATTACAGTTCCATATTCCTCTTTTTGGTCTACTAGATGTTGTTCATTAACAGTATCTCCCATTGAATGCGAAACAAGGTATATATGCTTCTCATTCCTCAATTCGGAGTCCCATAATGCGTATTTCTAGTGGTATTCATTGTCATGACCATTCTTAATCATTAAAGTTCTGTTATAAGCATTTGAGGACATGAAATACATTTTATGATCCTCATGCGACTCATTTCAGTTCCATGGTCCTCTAGTTGGTTTACTAGATGTGGTTGATTAACAGTGTCCCCCAATGAATGAGATACAATGTATATATGCTTCTCATTCCTCATTTCGGAGTCCCATAATGCGTATTTCTAGTGGAATTCATTGTCATGACCATTCTTAGTCATTAAAGTTCTGTTATAAGCATTTGAGGACATGAAATACCTTTTATGATCCTCATGCGACTCATTTCAGTTCCATGGTCCTCTTGTTGGTTTACTAGATGTGGTTGATTAACGGTGTCTCCCAATGAAATAGATACAATGTATATATGCTTCTCATTCCTCATTTAGGAGTCCCATAATGCGTATTTCTAGTGGTATTCATTGTCATAACCCTTCTTACTCATTAAAATTCTGTTTTAAGCATTTAAGGCATGAAATTCCTTTTATGATCCTCATTGGACTCATTACAGTTCCATATTCCTCTTTTTAGTCTACTGGATGTGGTTGATTAACGGTGTCTCCCAATGAATAAGAAACAAGGTATATATGCTTCCCATTCCCCATTTTGGAGTCCCATAATGCGTATTTCCAGTGGTTTCATTGTTATGGCCATTGTTACTCATTAAAATTCTGTTTTAAGCATTTGAGGACATGCAATTCCTTTTGTGATGCTCATGGCACTCATAAGAGTTTCATACTCTTCTTTTTGGTCTACTAGATGTGGTTGATTAACGGTGTCTCCCAATGAATGAGAAATTAGGTATATATACTTCACATTCCTCATTTAGGAGTCTCATAATTCGTATTTCTAGTGGTATTTATTGTCATTGCCATTCTTTCTCATTAAAATTCTGTTTTAAGCATTTGAGGACATGCAATTCCTTTTCTAATGCTCATGGGACTCATAAGAGTTTCATACTCCTCTTTTTGGTCTACTAGATGTGCTTGATTAACGGTGTCTCTCAATGAATGAGAAACAAGTTATACATGCTTCCTATTCCTCATTAATAAGTCACGTAATGCGTATTTCTAATGGTATTCATTTTCGTGGCCATTCTTACCCACAAAAATTCTGTTTTAAGTATTTGTGGACATGCAATTCTTTTTTTTGGTCCTCATGGGACTCATTACAGTTCCATATTCCTCTTTTTGGTCTACTAGATGTTGTTGATTAACGGTGTCTCCCAATGAATGAGAAACAAGGTATATATGTTTCCCTTTCCTCATTTTGGAGTCCCATAATGCGTATTTCTAGAGTTATTAATTCTCACGGTCATTCTTACTCATTAAAATTCTGTTTTAAGCATTTAAGGCATAAAATTCCTTTTGTGATCCTCATCGGACTTATTACAGTTCCATATTCCTCTTTTTGGTCTACTGGATGTGGTTGATTAACGGTGCCTCCCAATGAATAAGAAACAAGGTATATATGCTTCCCATTCCCCATTTAGGAGTCCCATAATGCGTATTTCCAGTGGTATTCATTGTTATGGACATTGTTACTCATTAAAGTTCTGTTTTAAACATTTAAAGACAAGCGATTCCTTTTGTGATCCTCATGGTACTCATTAGAGTTCCATATTCCTCTTTCTGGTCTACTAGATAAGGTTGATTAATGGTGTCTCCCAATGAATGAGAAATTAGGTATATGAACTTTCCATTCCTTATTTAGGAGTCCCATAATGCGTATTTCTAGTGGTATTTATTGTCATTGGCATTCTTCCTCTTTAAAATTCTGTTTTAAGCATTTGAGGACATGTAATTCTTTTTGTGATGCTCATGGGACTCATAAGAGTTTCATACTTCTCTGTTGTATATGCTTCCCATTCCTCATTAATGAGTCTCATAATGCGTATTTCTAATGGTATTCATTGTCATGGCCATTCTTATCCACAAAAATTCTGTTTTAAGTATTTGTGGACATGCAATTCTTTTTGTGATCCTCACGGGACTCATTACAGTTCCATATTCCTCTTTTTGGTCTACTAGATGTTGTTCATTAACGGTATCTCCCAATGAATGCGAAACAAGGTATATATGCTTCTAATTCCTCAATTCGGAGTCCCATAATGCGTATTTCTAGTGGTATTCATTGTCATGACCAGTCTTACTCATTAAAGTTCTGTTATAAGCATTTTAGGACATGAAATACCTTTTATGATCCTCATGCGAGTCATTTCATTTCCATGGTCCTCTTGTTGGTTTACTAGATGTGGTTGATTAACGGTGTCCCCTAATGAATGAGATACAATGTATATATGCTTCTCATTCCTCATTTCGGAATCCCATAATTCGTATTTCTAGTGGTATTAATTTTCATGACCATTCTTACTCATTAAAATTCTATTATAAGCATTTGAGGACATGAATTTCATTTGATGATCCTCTTGTGACTCATTTCAGTTCCATATTTCTCTTTTTGGTCAACTAGATGTGGTGGATTAACGGTTACTCCCAATAAATGAGAAACAAGGTATATAAGCTTCTTATTCCTCATTTAGGAGTCCCATAATGCGTATTTCTAGTGGAATTCATTGTCATGACCATTCTTAGTCATTAAAATTCTGTTATAAGCATTTGAGGACATGAAGTACCATTTATGATCCTCATGCGACTCATTTCAGTTCCTTGGTGCTCTTGTTGGTTTCCTAGATGTGGTTGATTAACGGTGTCTCCCAATGAATGAGATGCAATGTATATATGCTTCTCATTCCTCATTTAGGAGTCCCATAATGCGTATTTCTAGTGGTATTCATTGTCATAACCCTTCTTACTCATTAAAATTCTGTTTTAAGCATGTAAGGCATGAAATTCCTTTTATGATCCTCATTGGACTCATTAGAGTTCCATATTCCTCTTTTTAGTCTACTGGATGTGGTTGATTAACGGTGTCTCCCAATGAATAAGAAACAAAGTATATATGCTTCCCATTCTCCATTTAGGAGTCCCATAATGCGTATTTCCAGTTGTTTCATTGTTATGGCCATTGTTACTCATTAAAATTCTGTTTTAAGAATTTGAGGACATGCAATTCCTTTTGTGATGCTCATGGGACTCATAAGAGTTTCATACTCTTCTTTTTGGTCTACTAGATGTGGTTGATTAACGGTGTCTCCCAATGAATGAGAAATTAGGTATGTATACTTCCCATTCCTCATTTAGGAGTCTCATAATGCGTATTTCTAGTGGTATTTATTATCATTGCCATTCTTCCTCATTTAAATTCTGTTTTAAGCATTTGAGGACAGGCAATTCCTTTTGTAATGCTCATGGGACTCATAAGAGTTTCATACTCCTCTTTTTAGTCTACTAGATGTGCTTGATTAACGGTGTCTCTCAATGAATGAGAAACAAGTTATATATGGTTCCCATTCCTCATTAAGAAGTCCCGTAATGCGTATTTCTAATGGTATTCATTTTCATGGCCATTCTTACCCATTAAAATTATGTTTAAAGTATTTGTGGACATGCAATTCTTTTTGTGATCGTCATGGGACTCATTACAGTACCATATTCCTCTTTTTGGTCTACTGGATGTGGTTGATTAACGGTGTTTCCCAATGAATAATAAACAAGGTATATATGCTTCCCATTCCCCATTTAGGAGTCCCATAAGGCGTATTTCCAGTGGTATTTATTGTTATGGTCATTGTTACTCATTAAAATTCTGTTTTAAGCATTTAAAGACATGTAATTCTTTTTGTGTTCCTCATGGTACTCATTAGAATTCCATATTCCTCTTTTTGGTCTACTAGATGTGGTTGTTTAATGGTGTCTCCCAATCAATGAGAAATTAGGTATATATACTTCCCATTCCTCATTTAGGAGTCTCATAATGCGTATTTCTAGTGGTATTTATTGTCATTGACATTCTTCCTCTTTAAAATTCTGTTTTAAGCATTTGATGACATGTAATTCTTTTTGTGATGCTCATGGGACTCATAAGAGTTTCGTACTCCTCTGTTGTATATGCTTCCCATTCCTCATTAATGAGTCCCATAATGCGTTTTTCTAATGGTATTCATTGTCATGGTCATTCTTACCCACAAAAATTCTGTTTTAAGTATTTGTGGACATGCAATTCATTTTGTGATCCTCATGGGACTCATTACAGTTCCATATTCCTCTTTTTGGTCTACTAGATGTTGTTCATTAACAGTATCTCCCATTGAATGCGAAACAAGGTATATATGCTTCTCATTCCTCAATTCGGAGTCCCATAATGCGTATTTCTAGTGGTATTCATTGTCATGACCATTCTTAATCATTAAAGTTCTGTTATAAGCATTTGAGGACATGAAATACATTTTATGATCCTCATGCGACTCATTTCAGTTCCATGGTCCTCTAGTTGGTTTACTAGATGTGGTTGATTAACAGTGTCCCCCAATGAATGAGATACAATGTATATATGCTTCTCATTCTTCATTTTAAAGTCTCATAATGCGTATTTCTAGTGGAATTCATTGTCATGACCATTCTTAGTCATTAAAGTTCTGTTATAAGCATTTGAGGACATGAAATACCTTTTATGATCCTCATGCGACTCATTTCAGTTCCTTGGTCCTCTTGTTGGTTTATTAGATGTGGTTGATTTTTTCTGATTTATGGTTTCTTTGTCTCTTGATACTCTCTTCAAATCATGAGCGGAAACAATACGATGACCGAGTCTTCTCTGACTCAATCTGGAGTCTCAAGACCAGCGACAGAGATTCAAAGGCGAACGATATCGCCATACCATCTCACTGCGAACGACAACCCTGGAAGCGTGATCTCACAACCCTTGCTGCGTGGAGACTATTACGAGGAATGGGTGATCAATCTTGAAACTTCCCTGAGTTTGAGAAAGAAGTTTGGATTTGTGGATGGGAGTCTTGTTCAACCTGGAGAAGATTCATCTGACTATGAAGATTGGAAGACCATCAATGGACTGTTGGTCTCGTGGATCAAGATGACCATTAATCCAAAGTTGCGATCGAATATCTCACACAAACCACTGGCTCGCAACTTATGGGAACATATCCGTCGCCGATTTCGTGTGACAAATGGACCTCACGTGCAACAACTCCGAAAAGAGCTCACTAATTGTCGTCAAGCAGGCCTGAGTATCGAAGCATACTACAACAAGCTTACTAAGATTTGGGATAGTCTTGTGTGATATCGTCCGATGGTAAGTTGCATATGCAACGGCTGTAAGTGCACATTCAGTGCTACTTTGGAGGCTCAGCGGGAAGAAGACAAGGTTCATGATTTCTTGATAGGCCTTAATGAAAGCGAATTTGGAACAGTTCGTTCCACCTTGCTGATGCAAGAATCAATCCCGACATTGGAACACGTGTATCTCAAATTCACCCAAGATGAAGATTCTCGTGTTCAGAAACGAATCGAAGAGGAACGTCATGAGGGAATGGAGTTTGTGAGCAGACATAGCCCATGACAAAAGAACAAAGAAATCTCAACTCTTTGCTCCAACTGTTGTTGCACAGGCCATCTCGCGGAGAGCTGTTTCCAAGTTCTGGGTTATCCAGACTCCAGAGTGGTGGGGAGACAGACCTCGGAATCGGACTGCAAGAGGCAGAGGTGGGGTGAATGGTGTCTCCAGTGGTCGTGGAAGAGGAGGTACTGGACGGGAAAATGTTGTTGTACGACAGTCAGCAGTTGCACATGCGAACCTCACCATCACCGAAGCGGACTGAACTGCACTTCAGGGATTGAGCGACGAACAGTGGCTCTGTGTCAAACGTGTTCTCAATGGCTCTACTATCAGTGCTGATGAACATATATCTGGTAAGTATTCTATGCCTGCTTGGATTCTAGATACAGGAGCTACACACCATCTGACCTGTAGAAAAGATATCTTGGAAAATTTGCAGAAATCTACACCGACTTATATTGTTCTAGCCGATAAGAGGACAATATTAGTTGATATAGTATTCTTGTATGCTCAAATTCTTGTGTTTTCTTACTAAGAGAAAAAGCATATATAGTAACATGTTCATATGATGAAACTGATCTTTTTGAAATGCAATGTATATTTTGGTCAAACGATTGATGAAATTTAAGTCAAATGTGTCACATCTTTCATTAGTTGTTTTCACTTTAACAAAGTAGCTGTTGGACTTGGAACAAAAAGTACAAATCGAATACTTATACTTTCCTACCAAAAGAGTAGTGCAAAAGAAAAAACAATTATCCCTTCAATTCTTTCAATTTCGATTTTTTATTTTGTATGATGAAAATTCTGTAGATATATGACCTTATAAAATCAGTTGAATAATTGTAACTTTTAGAAGTGAAATTTTAAAATTTAATTAACATTTTTCTTTTTAAAAAAAGTTGTTTCTAAATATTACGTTTCTGCAAAATTATATTTGGATATAATATGAAAAATGTAGTATAGTCAATTGCAATCACATTAGTATCAAACTAGTTGGTTAAGCATATATTCTCATCACAATTAAATTTACACATCAGTATTCTGCACAAATTTACCAAAAAGAGGAGAAGAAAACGTACATATTATTACTACATATCAAAATATATTGACAAGTCTTGAAGGGGCATTTATATGCTTTTGATTCAGTCAAAATTTGTAATGAAAAAATTAACCTATTTACCCTAGAGTTTAGATGCACTAAAGTGTGTTCAAAATTATAAAAATCTAAAATACTCTAATTTATAACTATAATTTTAGATTAGCTATACATTATAAAATTTACTATTTTCTTAAAAACAATAACAGTTTTTATTCAAAATAATAACACAGAAATTTTAATAAAAATTTGCAAAATGGCATAATTTTACAAATAACATCATTTCTATAACCTTAAAACAACAAATTCTTACTAAACGGTATTAATATATTTTTCGTCAAACCACAAAATAACATTTCTGCCAATACCACAAATCGCCTTTTCCAACAAAATAAAAAAATCACATTTTTTTATTTTTTTATCCAACATCAGATTTTCTTGTCAAAACCGAAAATTATATTTATTCACTGAAATCAGATTTTCTATCGAAACCGTAAAGTTTCATTTCCCAAAAAAAAATAAATTGCGCCAAAACAGCAAAATCATGTTTTACTGCCAGAATTGCATGATCAAAATTAATATGGTTAACAGTAAGATTTTTAAAATATGATTAATGATTAAAAATTAACATGGTTAAAAATTAATAAATATTAAAAATATGTTCAACATAAAAAATGTTTAATTAACACATGGCAATCTTAATTATCATCTAGATGTAGGTACAAATTCACAAAAAAAAAAAAAAATCAAACCAACAAAATTGCATTCAAATTATGCATCTAAATGCATAACCGAAAATAGAAACGAACAACATACAGATGCATTATCAGTATAGAACATGTGGATGAAACGTATAAATGAAACTTTCAAATGAACTAAAGAACATGACACTAGTAGACTCATCCTAAATATTAGAGGACAAAAGTTTGAATCCTCCTACTACAATATTGTAGTTAAGTGATGAGAAACAAAAACGCGGTGTTTTGTCTATATTATTTTATTAGTTTAAAGTCATTCTTTTTTAGGAAACAACATAAGTGGAAAAGGGTTTATAAAGCATAAAATGACAGCAAATCATTTAGAGTAAAAAATTAGGCTCTTCATTTTCTTGATCATGATTTTTTCTCTTCAAAGCGATTCAACATTTCTTCTATTGGGTAAGTTTGTTTGTTACCTGTTATGAATTGATTGTATTTTTCGAATGAATATATGAATTAAAATATCTCCAAAATAAAAAAAATTGTGAAAAATCGACGTCCATATCAACTTTTAGGCAAATTTTTGTAATTTGATTCTATTATGACATCTTTTGTATGAAAAAACAAACAGAAAATCACTAGATATGCATGTATGTTAAGGTTGGAATTATTATCCAGGATTTCCTCCGAAAATCTAGATATTTGGAACAGCGGATCCGGATAGTAAAATCTCGGACCCGTCAAAACCGAGTCTGAATATCTTAATTATCAAGTTCGAATATCCGGATCTGGATCTTTTAAAAATATAGAAATTTATATCTTATTAATCAATTTTAAATTGTTTTATAATTTTATAATATTATATTCTATTTTTTTAGTATTATATATATTTATTTTAGTATTAATTTTAATTATAGATTTTAATTTTAGTATTTTGATATAATTTTTATTTTGAATTGATCCGGATTCAAATCCGGATATCCGCGGATATCATAATATTAGGATGAATATCTAAAATTTGGATATTTAGAAGCCACAAATCCGGATAGTTGAAACATGAATTCAGGACTCGGATCTAGATTTGTATATCATTTAATTTTTGGATATTCGGATCTGTCACACCCCATTATATATATCTTGGAACATGGAACATATGATTAATTACAAATACTGTTATTTTCAAACATGGAACTTTAGATTTTTGGATTAATAAAATCTAAAAAGTCAAAGTTGGTTAGGGGCCACCTTATTGAGATTTACCATATTAGTTTAGGTCAGAGATTAACCTCCTCAAGTGTGAAATTACAGGTGGCTTCACTGTGATTTCTAGACTTGTATTTCAAAATTCCCACTCCGTTTAACTTTTATACCATTTTGAAACTTGAAATAATCCTATCATTTTTTCTATGTTGCTTATGTATCTAGTGATTAAAGAAAAAACATCTGTATATTAGGAATAATTATGTGATGTTTACATACCCTTAGGATGATGAAAGAAAATGAAGGTGGGATGGCGCAATTAAGTGAGTTTCCAGTGTAGAACCACTAAAACCAAATGAAAAAATACGATTTAAAAAATACTATAAATATAGTAAGTAATAATAAACAGTAATAAACAATAGCAATTTGAAACAATATCAACGACGAATAAAGAAAAGTGATATGAAAAACCGAGATGAAAGGCGAGATGGTTTTGAAAACGATAGTAAAAACCGTAAATGTTAAGGCGATATATGAGATCTCTTTCCTTAACTTAAATAAATCGCCCATAAGTATGACGGTTCTGTGCGATTTTCGATTCCTAGGATACAACATGTTGGAGACCGATTCACAACACTCGAAATCGGCATCTACGAACTTCTAATACTACTATATTCTCAGAAACTTAAACTTACACTAGCAGAAGAAAACCAAAGACTAGAGAGAGAGATGATTTTTCTTTGATCGAAAGTGAGTGAAGAACAAGTTAAAGGCGGCACTGCTGTTTATACCTGAGAGGAGAACCGTCGCACCCGTAACAGTCTCAACACGTGGCGCAAATCTCGGGTTTTTTTCAAGAAAATTGGCCAAAATTCGCATAGGTTTTTGGCCCAAAAATGACACCTTATTGTGGGCTTTGCCCACATTCCTCGAGCCCAGCCCAGCCTGGCCCGGCCAGCCAGCGGCGGCAGCGGCGCGCGTGCGTGGATCTATCCTTTCTCTTGCAGCTTTTGAAACATGAAGTAAGCTCCTCTCTATATAAACCTAAGAGATTTTCTCTCTATTTCTGATGTGGCACTTTTCTCAAACCCTCTTGTTAAATCAAGGCTTTTCACTTAAGCCCAAATTCCATTTCTTTTCACACTTAGTTTAATTTTCGTTTGGGCCCAA
The DNA here is from genome assembly GCA_900108845.1 of Iljinskaea planisiliqua. Lineage (NCBI taxonomy): Eukaryota > Viridiplantae > Streptophyta > Magnoliopsida > Brassicales > Brassicaceae > Iljinskaea > Iljinskaea planisiliqua. Next base: position 12,038,671 of record FNXX01000003.1, on the reverse strand, counting down.
TGGCCCAATAAAATTGATCCAACAATCCCCCACATGAATATAAATAATTCTAAACATACGAAGACTAAATAAACTCGATTTATTTTATTGACTAGACTGAGTAGACTAACTAGACTGACTAGACAGATTGACTTTTCTTATAAAGCCTTCACAAAAACCATTTTTAACAGGAAACCGTTTATAGAAAATCGTTTAATAAAACCACAAGACTCTTAATCCGATTGTAGCTTATAGTGTTAGAATGGATTTATTTGAGTTAAGACTGTAGAACCACTAAAACCTAATGAGAAAATGCGATTTAAAAAAGTATTATAAACGATAGTAAGCAATAATAAACATTAATAAACAATAGCAATATGAAACTATATCAATGAACAATAAACGCAAGCGATATGAAAAACCGAGATGAAAGGCGAGATTTTTTGAAAAAAATAGTAAAAACCGTAATCGTTGAGGCGAGATATGATATCTGAGGTATGATACCTTTTTTCTTAACTTAAATAAATCGCCCGTAAGTGTGATGGTTCTGTGCGATTTTCGAGTCCCAGGATATAACACATTGGAGACCGATTCGCAACACTCGAAATTGGAATCTATGAACTTATAATACTACTATATATTCTCGGAAACTTAAACTTACACTAGCAGAAGAAAATGAAAAGACTAGAGAGAGAAAGGATTTTTGTTTGATCGAAAGTGAGTGAAAAGTGAAGGGAGGTGCAGCTGTATAGCTGAGAGGAGAACCGTCGCACCCCGTAACAGACTCTACACATGGCACAAATCTCGGGATCGTGACAAAAATATCGGGAGGTTGAGCTGTTGAAACTACCTCCGCGAGACTTGGTCTCGTTGACTCAGCGAGTAGAGAGAACTGTGTGCTGTCTTAAAACGAACAGTTTGTCATTTTTTAACAAAATACTTGTGGTTTTTTAGGGAAATGGGCCAAAAATTTGTATAGGTTTTTGGCCCAAAAAGAACATTTCATTGTGGGCTTCGCCCACATTCCCGAGCCCGAGCCTGACCCTACCCAGCCGAGCAGGCCGGCAGCGGCGGCAGTGGCGTGCGCGTTCATGGGTCTGTCCTCTCTCTTGTAGCTTTTAAAACATGAAGTAAGCTCCTCTCTATATAAACCTAAGAGATTTTCTCTCTATTTCCAATGTGGGATTTTTCCCAAACCCCCTTTTTAAGTTTCAAAGTTTTTCACTTAAGCTTAAACTTAAACTCCATTTCTTTTCAAACATATTTTAATTTTCGTTTGGGTCCAATGGCCGAATAATATTGATCCAACATCCAGTTCGTCCCGGTGAAAAAGAATGTCAGTTAACTGGTCCATGTGGCTGCGGAGAAAAAGTTGTAGCTACAATCATCCAAATGTGAGAAATAAAATTATTATTTAGCTTATTCTTTGAAATGTTTGTTATGGCTAACTACTTTGAAACATCTTAATAGAAGATTGCAGAGAAGGTTAATCTGCCAAAATGTAAGGTACGAATACCATATGGTAGAGTGAATAAAACGATATTTTGTTGAGCGTGATGCATTTGATTTAAGCTTATTGTCCATCTAACAAAAGTGATACAAGTTGTTCTAGTTCTGAATTTCATTTAAGAGGTAACACTTTGCTCTTCTATATGCAATTCCTTGCAGTATTTTCTGAGAGGATTTTGTAGGTTCGGCTCATATTGTGTATATGATCATTCAAAGGAAGGGGACGGTGCAGAACATATACGTCAGGTAATTTCATCGAGGTTACTATATTGTTTTTATCAGCCAAATGTGAAAGACTTAACTGATTCTCTTCTTCAAGGTCAGAAAAGACACATAACAGAGTCAAGTCCAAGTCCAAAGAAGAGGGTAACTAAATGACATCTTTAGTTTTTTTTTTTTTTTTTTTACTGTTTTAGTAACTTATATAAATTCTCAGGGAAAAATTATTGAGAAGCAGAGGATAGAGGCTAAAGACAATCTGAACGAAAAAAGTTTAAGGGTAAAGATACTGAAAATGACCTGATTCTGTTTTTTATTCACCTGAGTTTTTAGAGAATTTTCAAATAGTAAGAATAAACCTTAGCGTTTGAGGCGATCCTAGGTTATCGAAATTGGTGAAACGGGTTAGTAATTAATTGTACATGATTCTCAATTTTCATAGTTGTATAAAGAAAAAGGAATTTCGAAATTATATTTTTTAACATTATCACTAATCAAGTTTTCGCATTTGATTTCAATATTACTAGATTTTTACCCAAAGCGCGGGATTATATAAGTTGACATCATTTTAATTTAATGAAAAGGAAAATCTATATTTTTATTTTTTAATTTGTTTCTCTGATATAGATTTTTTTTGCTTTAAAAAAAAATACTTATTTATAGATGTGAAAGTTTAAGATGTGTTTGCAAATATTATATATTTTACTAAATTTTAGCCTGTTTTGAATGTGAATGGCATTATTTATTTATTTTTACTTTGTAAGAGTCATAATTTAAGATATGTTGATAATTAATTTTGGTTTATTTTATAAATATATGATATGACTATAGATTTAATATATTTTTATATTTTTAATACATTATATATAATACTATTTGATTTTATACAATATGTTATTTCACCTATTTTAAATTATTGTAATTTTATATTTATGAAAATTAAAAAACTAACCCTTTAATTTAGTATGTTTGATATTTTTATTTTTATAAAACAAATTTTAATTTATTAATTTATGATAATTTTAAAATTATTTACCAATTTTGTTGATTATTTTAAAAAAATGAAACTGATAAAAAAATATTTTAAATATTATGTTGTAACTAAAAAAGGATATATATATTTTTTTAAAGATATTGAAAGATATTAAAAGATATTATAATTAAATTAATAAGTAATTGATTTAACCATTATGTTGTAACTAAAAATATATATATACATTCATGTTAAAGATATTTAAAAATATTTAAAGATATTATTTATTAAATTAATTGATAATATATTAATGAAATCTTAAAACTTTTAGAACTTTTATTGGCATTTTAGGTAATATAACACATGACTAATAGTTTATTTCATATAATGATTCTCTTTTAATATAATAGATTTGGAATTAGGTTATTCGTTATCTATCTATACTATTAAAATATGAAACATTATAGAAAAAACCTTTTATACCGTGTTATATTACGATTTTTGCCATTGTTCGTATTTGATGTTAATAGTCTCATTAAGGGCAAAATTGTCATTTGCAATGTGAACAAATATGCAAGATATTGAAAAATACAAGTGATATCCTAAAACAAATCTATCAATAAAGTTACGCAATTTCAAAAACTAAAAATATATTTTTAAATTTAATTTTCAGAATCTAAATACTAACCATATAGACGATCAAAATCTTTCAATAAAGATATTCTCTTGATTTCAAATTTTAAAACATATAATAAATAAAGAAATCTTAACAAAAAAATTGTAACTACAATTAATACATTTAAACACATCTTAAATAATTATCAATAATTAAATAAAAAATATTTTTTTATGATATTTTCGATTATGATTTTTTTAAAAAAAATATAATTAAAATTAATTAAAATTGTAATTAAAATGAATTAAAATTTTAAAAAATATAATAAATCTAGAAATCTTAACAAAAAAATTGTAACTACAATTAATACATTTAAACACGTCTTAAATAATTATCAATAATTAAATAAAAAAATATTTTTTATGATACATTTAAACACATCTTAAATAATTATCAATAATTAAATTAAAAATATTTTTTATGATATTTTTGATTATGATTTGTTTAAAAAAATTATAATTAAAATGATTTATAAATATAATTAAAAAGTATTAAAATTTTAAAATATATAGTAAATCTAGAAATCTTAACAAAAAAATTGTAACTACAATTAATACATTTAAACACGTCTTAAATAATTATCAATAATTAGATAAAAAAAATATTTTTTATGATATTTTCGATTATGATTTTTTAAAAAAAATTATAATTAAATTGAATTAAAAATTATCAATTAATATTAATATATTGTAATAAATTAATGATTTAATTTTGATCTTCTAAATTTACAAATATAAATTATTAAAAGATTATAAAATATATAATAACAAATCTCGTACTTAAGACTACCAGAATCTAGTTAATATATAAAAGTTGAGGCTATAAACCATTGAGAATGTTCACATAGGATTGAAAAGCACCAATAAAACTATGACACATCAGCATTTTAATTAAATATATGTAAATATATTAAGATTTTCAAAAAATATTAGATAATTTTAGTTAACAAAGGAAAAAACATCATTAAAAAAGAATTTACCTTGATGTATTGAGTATATTTTTGGAAAATAACATAAAAATAATAAAGGAAAAAAATCACTAACAAGGAAGTTAGCTTTATGTATTGAATATGTTTTGGAAAATTAACATAAAAAAATTTAACTAACAAAAAAGAAAAAGCATCTACCTTATTATTTAAAGTTTGGTTTTCAAAGTTACTAATTAACAAGATTATGCAATGTGGCAATAAATTACAAAAATATTTAAAAAGTTATTATATAATTAAAAAGGAAATAAGAAATTTTTTGTTCCTAATATAAAAAATAAATATAATTATTAATATTCTTTTAAATAAAGAAAATTGATATATTTAAAAGATTAATAAAACTAGATTATTTCAAAAAAAAAAAGATTATAGCATTTTAACCAAAAAAGATATAGAATCAATAAAAAGAATAAAGGAAATAAGATATTTTTTGTTCCTACTATAAAAAAAGAATTCAAATTATTAAATAAAAAAACTGATATATTTAAACCTTAATAATACTAGATTATTTCTAAAAAATAAAATGATTATAACTTTTAACCAAAAAACCGATATAAAATCAATAAAAAGGATAAAACTAATCATTAAGAAAAAGATTGTTTCTTCTTTTAATTCAATTATTTAAAAGCCAAAATCTTAACAGCCAAATTAAAATCTAAAGCAACAGTCTCAAAAACCTAAAAGAATCATAGCCTATATAAAATATGGTTCTCAAAGTTATTAATTAATCTGATCACACCATATGGCAATTCATTATATTAGGATTTTGACATGTGTCAAATTTTATTATTTTTTAAAAGAAATAGATTATTATTTCTTTTAATTCTCTAAATAATTAATAAATAAAAAGTTAATGTTATTTTTATGAAAAGGGAAAATTGAATTTTCTTTTTATTAAAATTGAAAATTCTTAAATAATTCGAAGTATCTTTTTATGAAAAAAAAGAAAATATAAATATTAAAATTCAAAATTCAAAATGTTTAAGTAATTCGTAATATTTATATAATTAATATAATAATTAATAAAAAATATTTTTTTTTTATGAAAAAAGAAAAATATATTGCTCTTTTTTAAAAAAATGATAAAAGAAAAGAAAATTTTCGAAATAATTAAATAGAATTATTAATATTCTATTAAATAAGAAAAACTAATATATTTAAAAGATTAATGAAACTAGATTATTTCTATAAAAAAAAAAGGATCGGTCTCTTAATAAAAAAAGAAATACGAGTATAAGAGAATCTGCAACAACAGAGACGGAGAAATGGTGAGATACAAGAGAGGAGAAGCCATGAAGCAGACTCGAGATTCTTGCAACAGAAGAAGAGGGTAAAACGAAACTGAGCATGAATTTACTCTGTTCTTCTACGTGTATGGTTGTTGTGAAATAAGAGTCAATATGAATTCCTCAGTAATATGAACACTCGGGTCTGTTGTTCCCAAAGATTGAAATAGATGATGAAAGAATACGAATCACTTAATGAGTATTTGCAACTACTCACTTCCTAACTCTCTCTCTCTCTTTCGTAAATCAAGAATTAAGACAAATAAGAACAACACACAAAGTTGTTTACCCTGAGTTCACTTCCAATATGGAGAGCTACTCACAGGGGCCAGAACTCACTTCAGCAATCCACTAAACTCAAAGACTCAGAAACCTCGACTCGTACAGCTGTGATGACTTAGCTCAACGAACAAGAAGGAAGAAGAAGATGAACTAATCGCCGAACTAAAGTTGACTCGGTTCAATCCCTTTATATATACAATACCAGGGACTTACAATAACCGGACTAAACCTGAGGATTACAAATACTAAACCGATACATTATTAATGATAAAACCCTCTAAGTCTAACCGAGACTCTACCTCCTCTTGAGCTTACGTAGGAACTCAGAGTAAACACCAATATCAACAAACTCCACCTTGGTTTTACTCTGAATTCATCACATCATACTTCAGTCTTGAGTTCTAACAAGTGGATCAACATCTTGAGTTACACCTTCCGGCAAGCCTCAAGTAATTCAAGCTTGAGAAACTTTAAGCAAGTCTAACGCTACATTAAACTTGCCCACATGAACCACTTTTGTCAAAATATCTGTCAAAGGCATCACGTTTGAGGATATAAAAATCGGTGAAGTGAGTGCCGTATACAACGACCATATTATAGATGTAGAGGAAACATGTTTTGGTAGCCTGAAGTCTTTGTCCCTCCTTGGCTGTAGTTTTTTCATGAATCATTGGCTGTAGTTTCTTACAAATCTCGAGAGAAACAAAGACAGCAAAACTTACTAGCAAGGAAAGAGAAACTGCAACAAGAAAAGGGAAAGAAAGGCAAGAAAAGCTCCAAAAAGGTGGTTGATGATTCTAACAAAGCGTCGAGAAAGAGAAAGTTAACGGGTAAGCAAAGACAAACTATACAAACACTTGAAGACAGAGACGAGTTGGATCGAGATTATAGGTTACTGAAAAAACTGAAGAAAGTTTCAATTAAAGAAGATGATTATTACGCGAAACTAACAGGAGCTGATGATTTTGTCTGATAAGAAGCAAGAAAACCTTTCAGGCTTTGACTAAAGCAGCAGAGATGGGAGGTGGACCACTATTTTAATAGAGAATAACTCTCTCATGTGTTAAAAAGCAAAATGGCTTCTTCTTTTTTATATAACTAAGATCATGTTTTGTCTTTTGGTTATATTTTATGAAATTGATTCTAAACATATTGGTGAGAAAGTTGTGGAGAATTTAGCAAAAGGATTCTCTACTTAAAAAAACTCCCGAGTGGTTTAGTTTTAGGTGAGGAGAGGGTTGGAAAAATTATATTATTAGAAACTAAAGTTCTCTAGCAACAAGACAGGATAAGACTGGATGTCTAGCTTTTTTTCAATTTTGGTGAACATACCAGCGGGATTTCAGAGTAGATCCCTTGAGAGTTACAAAATATCTCAACGCTCTTTTGCTCGTAGATAAAATCCTTCAATAAATCCTTTATGCCACAATGCCTCCTGCTGTTTTTCTTACCATCATGGTCTAAATATGTATCAGTTCATATGCTAAATCTCATTTGCAATATATGCATATGAGCATCTCCATTTGTCGCACTTAAGAACTTGGTTGCTATTTCCATATGGCCAACTTGGGCTACAATTGCTTTGTCTGAAACCCTGAGAAATATTTGTGGTTTATATGAATCTCTTTCGTGTTGCCTTATTGTTCGATTGGTTACACTCGCAGTCCTTCGTAGGTGACGTCCCATGTTGTAACTAAACCTTGAATGGAACTTTTGTTCAGTGTTGTCTCAAGAATACAAAGCTATAAGGTACCTCGGAACTTTTGTTCGAGCAACCACTCGATTATCATACAGCACAAATTGATCTCTATGAATCTTATCATCATGTGTTCTTTACTTTTTAAGATGGTGGTCACTTGTTGAGAAGTCATGGGGAATAGTTCAAACATATCCAGAATCCTTACCCTTCTACTCAGATTTCAATCGGGTGAAGTGAATCGTAGTTAGTAGTTTCCACAGATGCAGATGACTTGGTTGTTCTATGTTCTGTTATGTTTTGAAACTACCGTACTCTTTTTTATTATCAAAGGACTTGGACAGTGCATGAAACAAATCTTGTTCTGGATGGACAGACACTGACTGAGATCTCTGCCTTCTGCTACAGGCCAGATGATCTCGCAGAAGAAACAAACACATCATAATATTTTGATAACTGGACTGGTGATTCTGTTTGAATATGTAGATTCTTATCTTAGACGAGGGAGATAGGCTTTTGGAGATGGGATTCCAGAAGCAGGTGTATAGGATTATATCTCACTTGCCCAAGCAACAGAGGACTTGACAAATAGAAAGCGTTGAAGAGCTGGCCAAGGCTGGGCTTCGAAACCCTGTGAGAGTCGAAGTTCGAGCTGAGCCAAAGTCGGTGTCATCCCAGCACTTGACAAACTCCAAAGTACCTTCTGGTCTGCAATTTGCGGTATAATATTTGTATATGTTTCAGAGTACTATGGCTTCAATTTGTAACCACATTTTAAGAAAAAAATGATGGTAAATTTTTTGTTCCTCAAATTGTACACCAATTAAGATGAAATAATTTTATGGTTCCTCTAATTGTATACCATTTAAGAGGAAATTTTCTTATAATTTTTTTATACATGGTTCCTACATAATTTCTCATTTTTCATCATATCTTGAGGAATGAATGAAGAAAAAAAAATATATACTATTAAAACAGAAAACATTATAGAAAAAACATTTAGTCATGTGTTATATTACATGTAATGCCGCTATATATTAGTGTTTTTTCAAATATTCATTAATGGTATTTTAGTCAAATAATATATTTCAATTATGATTAATTTTTTTTAATAAAGTAAATTGAAACCAAATTATATCATATCGTTATAAATCAGAGAATATATTTTTAAAATAACCACTAAATCTCTCTAAATAATTATGGGAATAATATTATCTCTACAAAACATATTTCCAAATAATACAATTATAAAATATATATCAAAATAATCTAAAAATAATACGTTTCACTTCCATAATTAATGAAAAACGAAAATAAAAAATATATATATATATATATATATATATATATATTAAATTAAAAAATCAAATGTTAAATATAATTAAATAATTAGTACATTAATTATTTTTAGAAATCATAAAATCAAATTTGATAAACATACATATAAAACAACATGAGTAAATATATTTTTGAACATATTTCAAATAACAATAAAATAAAAAAATCAATAAAAAATTAAACTTAATATTAATATGTGTCTAATTAATAAAATGTTAATTTTTAAATTTGAAAAATAATTTAAAATAGGCTGATATATTTTTAACTCAATAAAATTTAAACATTAAAAATTAGTCTATATATATATAGAGTAAAACGGGTGTAAATATTTAAAATTAGGCTGATATATTTTATTTTTACATTTTGTTCCATCAAAATATGTAAAATTTTCAGACAATTACAAAATAGGTTACAAAATTAGTTAACACATTTTGATTATAAAAACATTAAGATAACTAATAAAAAACAAATTTCATAGACATATTATCATATTTTAGTTTTAAAAAAAATTGTAACTATAATTATATAAAATATAAAATTAGTTAGAAAACATTTTTTAAATAACTAATAGAAAATATTATATAGTTTTATCATATAGTTTAATATAAAACTATCAGCACATCTCAAATTATATATTTCACAAATATATCAATCATATAAAGTCAAAAATAGAAAAACAAAAATCAATTAAACAATATCATCCGCTCTCAAAACATATTAAAAATATTAAAAATATTTATAAGAAAGTAAAATTGTTAGCATATATTAAAATTTTAAATTTATGAATACATATTTTTCAAAAAAAAAAATAAAATAAAAAAGAAGAAAATTTCGGACGGGATGGAATCTAGTTTCTCATTAAATTTGATGTCAAACAAAAAGAACAGAAATTCATTATTTTAACAAAAAAATTCATTTCGTCAAATAAAATTTTGTTCCTTATTTTTTAATATTCATTATGTTGTCACCAATTGATGTCTAAGGCTTCAATTGGTGACTATTTAATAAATCAAAATAATGAAAAAATTGAATAAAACTTTATTGTTATTGTTATTATTGTTATTATTATTATTGTTATTATTATTATTGTTGTTATTATTGTTATTGTTATTATTGTTATTATTATTGTTGTTATTATTGTTATTGTTATTATTATTATTATTATTATTATTATTATTATTATTATTATTATTATTATTGTTATTATTACTATTATTATTATTATTATTATTATTATTATTATTATTATTATTATTATTATTATTATTATTATTATTATTATTATTATTATTATTATTATTATTATTATTATTATTATTATTATTATTATTATTATTATTATTATTATTATTATTATTATTATTATTATTATTATTATTATTATTATTATTATTATTATTATTATTATTATTAATAATTATTATTCTTATTCTTATTCTTCTTTTGTGATTGTTGCAAGTTTATGTATCGCAAATCACATGCCTCTGCATTGCCATTTCCTATTTTATATGCATTTCTTAGCGGTTTATTTCTCCTTCTCTCTATTTGGTATGCGAACCAGATAATAAATCATCATAACTAGTGGATCTCTTCATCCATAATCAAAATAAAAGCTTGTAGTCTAAGTTTAAAACATTTCACACACACTTGTAAAATAATGTTTTTGTTAAAGAATGTATAATTTGTATTCAATCAAAGACTGTTTTATAAAACCAATTAATGTTTTAAAACTCATAATTGAAAAATCTAAGAAATACATAAAATCAATTAAGAAATCTATACTATTAAAATATGAAACATTATAGAAAAAACCTTTAATCATGTGTTATATAATATTACTAAAAATGTCACTGTTTTTTAATGACTTTTTCAAATGTTCATTAAAAGTATTTTAGTCAAATGTTCATTAAGGATATATATATATTAGATTAGTAAAAATTAATTTATAATTATAGTTTTATGTTAATTTTAATCTACTAAATTACTAATTTAAAAATAAAAATACAATAAAAAATCTACTGGAAAAAGTTTAATTTTGATTGAATTTTTTACGTTTTTAATTCAATCAAAATATTTTAACTGTGTATTTAACATATAAAATTTATATTATAAATTTATCCCGTCCTGAACACCGGTTGTAATCTAGCTTAAAATTTAAAATGAGTAATCCTAATCTCTCTTTATATTTCTAAAATATAATTTACCACAAAATTATTTAGAAAGTGAAAAAGAAATCATTCAATAGTTATTAATCCTAAAATAAAAATAATATAGAGAGATTTACACCCAGACACTTTGTGAACTACTAATTACATATAAAGGAACTTTCTACTTATCGGGCAATTTAGAGATATGAGATGTCTAAACTACCCTTAAACTAAACTAACTAGAGTTACCTTTACCTTCTCTTTCTCGTTCGTTTTACCAGTTCATTATCTTTTACCCTAATTTCAAATCGAGTCTTTCAAATCCTTCTTTTTAGATACTCATTTTCTTATCTTTTTACCCATTTCGTCGTTTGAACTTCTTCTTCTTCCTACAAACTTTCTCAACGACCATAAGCGACATCTCTCTCCGTATTTCGCCTTAATTTTGAACCCATCTCCATCTATTTCCTTCACAACGCTGAACCCTTCCTGTCTATTCGTCTCCTCACCAACGACGCGAAACCTCTCTTTTCAAGCAACGAACCCCTCACCGTCTGTTCGAGTCTTCACCGGCGACGCGAAACCCTCTCCGTTTAAGCAGTGAAGCATCCGTAGAACCCCCAAATCTCTGAGCGGCTCTTCACCGGCGACGCGCCGAAACCCTCTCATTTGAAGCAATGAAACAACCACCGAACTCCACACCGGACCTTGTCTTGGACATACCAGGTTTCAATTTCACTTCCCATCTGTTAGATTTACTTATTTTTGTCTTCCTTCTTCCCTAAATCACGTTGGTCTCTCCCTCCTAAATTTCCCCCAAATCATGATTCAAAATCGACATAGTACCCCTCTTCTAATCCGCTCCACTAATATCTGTCCACCTTCTTCTGTCCATCCGCTTACACCCGTGTTTATGAATCATACACCTTTCACCCGTGTTCTGTCCACCATACATCCTCCACCATTTTCTGTCCATCCCCAGTCGTCCACATCCCAGTCGTCCACATTAGCACGTGTCCACCTAAATTGTGTACACAATATGTCATCCATCGAGTTCTGTCCACAAGCATTTGTCCACCCAAAATATATCCATCGTAATTCGTCCAACCGATTTCTGTCCACCGTTAATCGTCCACACTAGTCACGTCCATCTCACTACTGTCCAATGTCCTTCTTCCATGCTTAGTATGTCCACCATATGTCATCCACCAAGTTCTGCCTTATTGCACGCTTATTATGTCCACCAACCACTTGTCCACCGAATTATCTGTCCACCATATCTTGGTCCAAGTAATTGCACCATCATTATTTCACCTCAAACCACTCTCATCTCTTACTCTTATGCACAAGACCCAGCAATACTGATCGGGACGAGAGGCTCCCACAAAGATTGTTTGCTACTAATCGTTTCCCCAGCAACCGGTTAAATATCTACTCAAAGCCAGAAATCCTTGCATTCATCCACACTACCATGAAAGGCACACCGGAGTTCGACATAATCAAGAACTCTTGTTTCGGAAGCCTGTTCAACCTGCCGGTTAGCAGATGTTCACCATCGGGGAAACTCCTTCACGGTCTCCTCACTAGACAATTGGTCACGAAACAAAAATACGTCCTCTGGACCGTTTTTGGTGGACAACCCCTCAGGTTCTCGCTCATAGAGTTTGGAGAAATGACTGGATTACCATGTGGTAAGTTCCCAGAAGACTATGATCCAGAACTTCAACCACCACCAGAACGTGACGTGGATGCATATTGGAAGAAACTCATAGGAGAAGACAAGCATACAACACTAGCGGACATTGCAGATATGCTGGAGAAAGATACCGCCATGCCTAGCTGGAGAAGGCTTCGTCTCACTCTTATCCTTATTCTCGATGGAGTACTTATTGCAACTTTACAGATAAATCGCCCCACACCCAAGTATGTAACTATGTTAGAAGATATTGACGCTTTCTTCAGTTTCCCATGGGGCCGAGAGTCTTTCCTCCGCACTCTATCATCAATGAAACCTGCAAGGCGAATCCCTGGGAAATGTGATGATCCTGTTCTCTCATACCGGCAACAACTAAAACAGTCATCCCTTCGCCTTCAAGGCTTCCCTCTCGCTCTTCAACTCTTAGCATTCCGCGCTATTCCTCTCCTTATTGAGAAGCTACCAGATGCAGTAGAAGAACAATCCATCATGGATTTGCCTGGTCCCACCATTCCCAAAAAGGTGCCACTCAGCCTCAACGACCTCCTTGAACTTGAGCATGCCCCAGATGTAAGTCACCCCACTAGATATTCACATATTATAAGAAAACCTTGGTTCTAACCACATTGCTAATTTTTCAGCTTTGCGTCACTCCCATCATCGCCACGCACCACATTCATGAAGAAGGTTGGAGAGAGTGGGATGACGAGATAAATGACAAAAAAGTTGCTTACATGGAACATCTTATTCAAGAGTGTTATCCTTTCCGTCTAACTCATTGGCCTGGTGGAGATGATTCAATGCCTTTGCTCAGTAACCAACAAAAGAATCAGAAAGTGGTACACAAGAAACACGTCGTTGACCGTAGAAAACACCTTGCTGAAGACTCTACAACGCCTACTATCCTCTCCATTGAAAAAAAGGCAAAAGAAAGCGTTCATCTTCTCCACAACAAGACCACCACTGGCTCGTTACTAAAGTTCAATGCCTCGAACAAAAGGTCAACCAGTTGGAAAAGCAGATTCGAAGACTTACAAAGCGACCAAGTTTTGGTAAACCATCAAGAAAGGCTGTCACTTCATCCCGACAACCCAAGAAAAAATGAAAACAGTTTGCATCACCTCCAACTTCTTCCTTTGCCCAAAATCCGGACAATGACAACTCAAATCACCAGGTTCACTTATTCCCACTCATTTGGTTTCTCTTATTGATATCATCTTACCTTCTACCATTTTCATTAATAGGATCAATCAGGCTGCAGTGGAAACTCGCCTATACACTCCGGAGAATCTGTAAGCCCATCTCAAATCTCTTCTCTCAAACTTCATTTCCAGAATTTTACAGTCGCTCACTCTTTTCTTGTTTTATAGTCACCTATTATCAGCCAATATAGAGTCCACTTTCATACCAATAACCCTGTCCACGACTCATTCCTCCACAATTCACATGTACACGAAACCCCTGTACTTAGTTCTCCGATCCAAACCTCTTCTCCCCACAAATCTCCTGGACTCAAGTCCCCTGTCCACACAGACCTTGTACACACAGAACCAGTCCACACAGAAACCGTCCACATAGAACCCGTCCACAACCCACTCATCCCCTCCACGCATTCCCCCGTCCACATAGATGTCCACCAACCTCCAGTCCAACCAACACCCGTCCACCATTCCCCCGTCCACAAACACCAGTCCACAAAACAGCCGTCTTGTGTTCACACAGATCCCGTACACGAAGACGCAGTCCACACAGACTCCGTCCACCCACAACAGGTCCACTTAAATCCCGTCCATCCAATCGCCGTCCACCAAAATCCGGACCACCCAAATCCAATCCACACTGACCCCATCCACCAACCACAACTCCACGTTCACCCGGCCCACCAAAATCCGCTCCTCAATGCCCCCGTCCACGAAGATCCGCTCCACGATGACCCAGTCCACCCACCTCCTGTTAATCCATCTTCCCTCCATCTCGAACATTCACCCCACAACCAACCGGTCCATCAATCCCCTCACCACTTATCCCCTCCACGCACTCCAGACCATTTACCCCTCAAAATCCAGGATATTGATGATAATGCCAATGCACTTGAGACGTTCAACCTCCTCTACTTGAGTGACACGCCCCCAGCAAAAAAGTCAAGAAAAACACACTCCTTCCCAAGCAGAAGAAGAACTCGCAGCTCTCTTACTTGCTAAACCTACCCGTCCCTCAACTGACCTCCTCCCTACTGTTGATAAAGCCGAGTGGAAGTTATTCCATTCTACTCTCTCTAAAGGCAAAAAAATGTAAGCAATTTATACATCTTTTTGCAACTTTAACAATTTCAAATTACTCACTAATCAAATTCTCTTTGGTTTCTGTAGACAACACATCACACGTGCTCAGTTCAGCTTCGATAACCAGTTCCTGCTTGATCTAGCACTCCCACAACAATGGGTCATGACAACGGTAACTTATTCCTACAGTTTTTTAATAATCTTTTTCTATCAACATATCAAACATTCCATTATTTGAAACACTACTTATTTGGCCAGCACATGGATATTTTAATAGACTTTCTCGGGAATCGCCACCAACACATACTCTCCAAAGAAGATGCCACTTTCGTAACTCCTTGGTTAGTGAGGTTGTTACAAGGGAAATTCCGTTCTTTCAATGCTGCTAAAAACAAGGACCTAGTCCACTGGGATGAAAGGATCCGGAAGGTAGTTCTTCGACCAGGACATATATGGCAGCGGCAGGTCAACACTATTTACGTACCTATGAATTGGGGAGACAAACATTGGGTAGGCCTAGCTATAAATATCTACATGTGGATGGTTGAAGTTCTTGATCCATTACCAGATCTCACTACCGACGATAAAGTGGTGCAATACCTTACTCCACTCCTACAGATGCTCCCTTATATCATCCGCAAAGTGTGCAGCCCAAATCCCAGTCAAATCGAAAGACTGAAACCATTTCTTTGGAAATGTGTCCCAGGACTTTACCAAAACCTTCGCTCAGGTGATTGTGGACCGGTGTCTCTCAAGTTTATGGAAATGCATGCAAACGGCAACCCAAGACCGACTATGGAAGGCATAACTGACGACATGGTTGACCATTTCAGAAAAGCCTATGCTATGGACATCTACAAAGAACTTGTTCTTCCTTCCTACTTATAAAAAAATCCTGTGAAACATGTTTGTTTATTTTTGCATTCACATTCCACATGTAACGTCTCTGTGTTTTTGCTACTCTTTAACTCTGGGACCTTATAATATGAATATCTCCTGCATGTTCGTGTACATGTGGACCCTAAACCCTAAACCCCCGCTCCACGAAACCCAATAGGCTACGCATGAATATTTCACACTATTATCGTCCACCCTCTACCCGTCCACATTTAACACATCCACCAACAAGTTGTACACCAACTAATCCTCCACCACCCAACCGTTCACCAAACACCATGTCCAACCGTTCACCAAACACCACTCCACGACATACCCATCCACGTTGAACCAGTACACAACCCATACCTTCAACAACAACTCATCCACCAAACACTTGTCAACCACTCACCCATCCACTCATATCCCCCTACACACAACCTCTACCCACCTACTGTTCATCCATCCCACTTCCGTCCACACAATTCGTGTCCACCCAGTCCGCGTACACTAGAAACACTATCCACCCATATACTGTTCACAAAAGACCCGGGTCCAGTTCTCCAGGCCACTACACCATACTCTGGTCCACACATATTCATGTCCATACTATTAACGTCCACGCATTACCCGTCCACATTTAATGCGCCCACAAACTATGCGTCCACCAAAATTTTTGTGGACAGATTTCCCGGTCCACATAAATCTTGTCCACCCACAGCCTCGTCCACCAACCTCTACCCAACTACGTAACATCCATCCCACTTCCGTCCACACCATTCCCGTCCACAAAGTCCGCGTACACCAGAAACACTATCCACCCATATACTGTTCACAAAATAGCCGGTCCACATAACTCTTATCCACATGTACCAGTACATTTGGACATCAACTACTACCAAACCATCTACCAGCTACACAAAGCCAAACCGATAAATTGCGCATAAACTCTTGTCCACATGTCCTTCGAAAAAAGAACAGTACAAATTAACCAACTCAATACACATCTGTAAATAACAAACTACATCAAAGGTTTTACAAGACGTATTTTTGTGGATCACTACAAATACATTCTCCTATCTCACACAAAACAACACGGGGAATACAAAAAAAAAACATTTTAAGCCCACACTTTCAGGTCATCCACCAAAATACGTCTCACTAACCGCTTCACCAAAAAATACCGCTTTTCACTAAACAGCCACAACCTTCAGATACCATATCACCTACCTTTACCACAAAAACTTACACACCTTCTCCAACACCTTCATATAGGATTTTTACAGCTTGTCCTATTGTGTCCTTCCCCGTTGCACCGCCCACACCTATTAGGTGTTGTCTTTGTCTTCTTTCCTCCCTATAGGTTATAGGCCACAAATAATAAAAACATACCCAAAAAATAATAATATCAAAACCACACACATATAAAACACTATTACCAACAGATACTTACTCCTATTTCTCCCGTTGACGGAATACGTGATTCCTTTGACCTACCTGGTGGCCTACGCGTGTGTGGGGGCATCAAGAACATATTACGCACCTCATCTGGAATGTCTACATCTCTTGGATTACCAGCAGGATTTATCACACCCTCATATGTTTCCCTCCAACTTGATGTCTTATAACAATCCCCAACCAGTGAACCATATGACACACCAACCCTATCAGCAGCTATTAATGCATGACCACAAGGTATTCTCAGCCTATCATATCTTCTACAAGTACATTTCTTGTCACTCAACATAACATGATTCTTACCACCAAACAACCCAACCACCTCACAACTCCACTTATATATCATATTTATCTTGCTTCCTTTAACCTGCCCCATATTCTTGGTCATCTCTTTATTAACCTCTATGCTGACCATCCCTCTATGCCCCAAAGACTTCTTCCGCCTAGCACAAAACCAACGTGTCATCATTGCTTGTATAAAGCTGAGCAGCTCGATTATTGGTGATGCCCTTCCTCAACGCAGAGCTTTGTTCAATTGCTCTGCTATGTTACTTTTCATCATATTATAGCGATTACCTCCAAAATGAGCTCTTGACCAATGTCCAGCACCTATTTTATGTAGATATGTAGCACATGCAACATTACTTGATCTGATCTTCTCATACCACTGTCTGAACTCTCCAACTCTATAAGCCATTCCAGCCTTAACAACCATTTTTGCTAAACCTTTACTAGAAAACCTTGATGACACATTCGTAGCAAGATGGACAATACATGCACCATGATGTGCAAGCGGATACACTCTCTTCTTTGCATTGTAGATACACTTAGCCCGGTCAGATATTTTAGTTAAACTTGAACTATCAGCTAATATCCTCTCTACCTTCTGTAGAAACCACGTCCACGAGTCCTCATCCTCAGCATCAACCACTGCAAAAGCCAAGGAAAACACCTGAAAATTTGCATCTTGTCCACTAGCAGTCAGCAAGACACCCTTATACTTGCCTCCAAGATGAGTTCCATCTACAACAAGCACATGTCTAACCCTCCTAAAACCTGCTATTGACGCCCCAAATGCCAGAAACACATACAAAAAACGTTTTGCTCCTTCATCGTCGGTTTCTGTTTTTAAATCAACTATAGTTCCCGGATTAGCCAATTTCAGCATATGCAAGTACTCAGGCAACTGTGCATACGATTCATCATCCGATCCCCTTACATCATATGTGGCTTTCTCCTTAGCCCTATAACAAGTCATGTATGAAGCAGACACACGCAGATCTTCCAGAACTAGCTGCTGCAAATCGCCAGGCCGTGGTCCCCTAGCTGGATCTCCATATTTCGCTTTATAAACTACTGCAATCACCCTAGCCGTAGCTTTCTTCTTGTACCCATTCCTTGTCTCAATGGGGCAACTGTGGTGCAACTGAGCTTTTCTAATATCATAATAACCACTTCCTTTTAATTCATGGGCCATTATCCTCCAATCACATTTTTCATCAGGGCAATCAAGGACAAAATAGTTACGCTTCGACCTTGTTTGCTTGAACTGAAATTGGTTCTTAATTGCATATATAGCTAACGCTATCTTGCAGTCTTCCTTGCTGCCATACACTTTTCCTACATAAATACTCTCATCACCTTCATCAGTATCCAAATCGGGGATGTCCGGTGACTCATACACTGTATCGTCAACCAGAGGAGGAATGTCAAACTCCTCGTCGTCCACATCGCTTAAGCTACGTGTACCGCTCTGTCCGTCCACGGGGATGCCACCATCCACAGAAGTACCTCCAGGTGGATCCATCCATGTATCGTCCTCCACGCGGTCGAATATTGTTGCCCCTTCAACATGATCACTTCCACCAGCCCCCCTCCACGCAGAACCATGTGCTTTGTTTTCATCCTTCAAAGGAGTATTACCCCCTACTGACACCATGTGATCGAACGCATCATTTGTACTGCACAGAATAAGTGATTCTTCATTGTAGATGACTTCAGCAATGTTAGACCCACCAAATTCCTCCTCAAGCAAAGGAGACCAAAACTCTTTGTCATACCCTCGTGGCCTCACATCCACCCCATCCACCTCTGTAGCTTCACATTCATCTTCAAACCAATCTTCACTTTCTGTTTCATCAACATCATCCATAACTTTAAATCCATGATTCTTCCCAGTAGAACGACTCATCTCCTCTTCTATTCTTTCCACATGGCTTACCAACTCTTCCTCATCCTCAATCATAAAGGGCTGTGTTTTAGATCCCACACTTGATAAAGAACTTCTTCGCGCAGAACCGCTTCTTTCTTCAACTCGACAATGTCGTTTGCTGAAAGGGCCTGGGGTTTCAAATCCCCTCTTACTACCACCAACCTCTTTCATTTCAAGTTTCTCAAATCTAACAAACAAATTCATTGCTGCATTCACACGCATATGCTTCAAGAAAAAAGATATACCTCCATCGTTAGTCAACAATACTGGTGGCGTAAAAATCCCAGTCGCCAGCTCTTTGCTATTTGGTGGCCAGTAGCTTAACGCAGCAGATCGGTCACTGCAACCACCACCAAAAAACTCTTCAACAATTTTTGCTTTAAGCTCTTCTAAAGTCACTCCTTCATCCAAAGAGACAACCCTAGCTATCTGTTGTTTGTCTATCACAAAATTCCACTTCCCATCTGCACCACAGCTCCACTCTCCACAAATAACCTGACAAAAACCATCCATCGAAATTGTCGGATTCCCTCAGCCGACAAAAACGACAAAGACAGCTCCACTCTTCTGCGACTCTTCAGATCTCAGGCGGCAAATGTTTTTTTTTTTCTTTACACACCCAAAGCTTTAGATTTGAATATCTTCCCACATTTTCACAGCCATTAGATGTATTCTCATTTATTATACAATGGATGGTCAAGATTAAAAGCACAATCACCTAGGTTTAACCTTCTTAATTATCTATCTAACTAAATTTGTTTACTTACGGTTTAACCTAACATTTAACCCAACTAGTTTCTAGAGGCAATTTTTCCATTAATATTCTGTCAATCCCTTTTATACACCACAACACTGTCCACCCAAATCTTGTACACATAAATCTTGTCCACATAAAGCCCCGTCCACCAATCTTCAGTACACAGCTTCGCCGTCCACTAATCCCCGCTCCACGAAACCCATACGTCCACTCATGAATATTCCACACTATTACTGTCCACACACTACCCGTCCACAAAGAATCCGTCCGCAAACCAGTTGTACACCAACCAATCGTCCACCAAACAACCGTTCACCACACACCATGTCCATTCTCTCACAGTCCACGACCTACCCGTCCACCTTGACACCGTACACAACCCATATGCCCAACAACAACTCATCCACCAAACACTTGTCCACCACTCACCCGTCCACTCACACCCCCTTCCAAACAACCTCAACCCAACTACGTAACATCCATCCCACTTCCGTCCACACAATTCCTCAGCCGGGAAAGACGGCAAAGACAGCTCCACTCTTCTGCGACTCTTCATATCTCAGGCGGCAATTTTTTTTTTTTCTTTACACACCCAAAGCTTTAGATTTGAATATCTACCCACATTTTTTCAGCCATTAGATGTATTCTCATTTATTACATAATGGATGGTCAAGATTAAAAGCACAATCACCTAGGTTTAACCTTCTTAATTATCTATCTAACTACATCTCTTTTTTCTCCTTTTTTTACTTACGGTTAAATCCAACTAGTAGAGGGGCAATTTTGCCATTAAATTTTTGTCAATCCTTTTTATTTGCCACAAATGCACAAAGTGCCTTTTTTGAAAGATTTCTTCTCATAAGTGCCTTATAGTGTAAATCACTCTTAAGAGATAATTACATTTATAGGCACTTTCAGGATTACTAATATCATGTAAAGACACTTTAAGATGAAAGAGCACTTTGGATATATGCAAAGTCTCTATTACCCTTAACCAAATTATAACTTTTCTTTATTTTATATCTTTTATTCCACAATTTTTTTTCTGTTTGCTCTCTTTCTCTCTCTCTCTCCCTCCTTCTCCCATGAGGACAATGTTTCTCTTACTGCTTCTTCTCTAATAACAACAATTAATCGACAATTAATGACAGTATACATGATTCTCCATAACTTATTGCTTTGGACTCATCTATGGAAGAACCAGATCTACATTTCAGAATACAAACAGAAGTAGATTTTGATGACATGGACACCATATTGTGGATATAGTGACGTGGGCATGGCGGTGAAGACATGGTGACGAAGATATGGTGGCGTGGACATAGCAACATGGACACAAAGGAATGGACATAGTGGCGAGACATGGTGACGAAGACATGATGGCGAAGACATGGTGAGGAAGACATGGTGATGTGGACATGGGGACGTGGACATGGTGGCGTGGACATGGCCGCATAGACACAATGGAATGGACATGGTGGTGTCGTTATGCTGGCGAGACATAGTGATGACGATATGGCGGCATCGACATGCTGGTAAGATATGGTGACAAAAATATGGTGGCGTGGACATGGTGGCGAAGATATGGTGGCATGGACATAGTGGCATAGATATAGTGGCGTGGATATGGTGGTGTGGATATGGTGGCGTGGACATGGCGGCGAAGACATGGTGGCGTGGACATGGTTATGTTATTTTGTTTGTATTTGGACAAGTTCTGGAAAATTATCCAGATTTTGATCTTCTTTTTAAAAATCATACAAAGTAGACCAGAATCATATTGGAATGATATTAGGTTCTGGACAAGTAAGGATTATGAAGATAACATCGTTTTGGACAAGTAAGAATATGGTGGCATGGACATAGTGGCATAGATATAGTGGCGTGGATATGGTGGCGTGGATATGGTGGTGTGGATATGGTGGCGTGGACATGGCGGCGAAGACATGGTGGCGTGGACATGGTTATGTTATTTTGTTTGTATTTGGACAAGTTCTGGAAAATTATCCAGATTTTGATCTTCTTTTTAAAAATCATACAAAGTAGACCAGAATCATATTGGAATGATATTAGGTTCTGGACAAGTAAGGATTATGAAGATAACATCGTTTTGGACAAGTAAGAATCGGAGAGCAAATACAAAAATTTGGGTGTTTGGGAGTTTAAGGGGAATCAAATAACATTTTTTTGTGATTTGAATCAATCTTTAGAGATGTACATTACATATTGTCCTCCAGAACTTGTCCAATACATATTTGTCCAACTAAACATATCCATAAAACAATGTCCAATACACATCGTCCACAAAAATCAGTCCATAAATTAAAGTATTTTTGTGTGAAATATTTTGATTTCTCATTTTCTGTCCATATAATTATCAAGAATCCTCATTTTCTATCCACAAACATATCAAGTTCGTTCAAACTGACATACAACAAATCAAGTTCTTAACATTAAACATGTCAATAATATATTGTCTATCAGAACTTGTCCACAAAATCAGGTTTTAATAATTTATACACACTATCCATCTTGTCCACAAAATCGTCAATAACCAATGGTACGAAAGATTTCATAAAGCTTGTTTGCAACTGATCGGTTTCCCAGTTGGTTCATTCCGGTTCATAATACATCATGTAAGATCCCATATGTACATAGTATATCATTACCCACATGTGTGTTGTCCTGTGGATACTAAATTGTCATCATCCATTGAATCACAGTTCCTAATGACTAATTTTAAATGAATGATTGATCCATGGACATATTTTCTTTCATAACAATGCATGATTCATCTTATACGATCATATATGAACATTATAATTCATATAACCACATGGACGATATAACGCGGACATTTCCTAATGACATTATAATGGACATCAACACTCATTCAATCCACCAATATCCTGTCCAGTCATCCCTATTCACAATTGTCCACATAGAATAGTTTACACCCTCTTCATTCTCGAAACATTTCCATCGAAGCTTGTCCACATATACCATGTCCACAACATACTATCCATCAGAGTTTGTCCACAATATCATGTGCAACTATATTTTACACACTTTCTATCGAACTTGTCTACATGAAACATGTCCATCGAAGCTTGTCCACATATATTATGTCCACTACATACTATCCATCAGAGCTTGTCCACAATATTATGTGCTATTATATTTTACACACTTTTCATCCGCTTTTAAACATTTGGTAGCTTAATTTGATCTATTTATGTCTATTATAATTTCGAGGTTCACATTGCAAACAAGTTAAGAAGAGATAGGGAATGAGAACAACCTAAAAAACAAGTTAGATTGTGGGTACAATTAACATGAAACAAATGTTCAATACAAAATGGACATATTTGAATAGTTATGTGAAATAATGGTGTTTTTTTTGTATCTCCACATGGACGAGGTAGATATATTCGAATGCTAAAATTTTCATTTTAGAGAAGCCTAAATTTTGTATATCATTAGCCACATGGAAGTTATCTTGTGGACATTAACTTGTCATCCTCCACTGAATCATAATTCCTAAGGGACATCATAATTCATTCAATTCACCAATCTACTGGCTACTATCTCCTGTCCACAATTGCCACATAGAATACTCTACACCCTCTTCATTTTCATATAGCCATTGATTGATTCGATTCTTTATTTAGTGTCAAACAAATGTTCAAGTTAAGATGAATGAATATTGTACTATGTAGTGTAGACATGGACACAATAGCGTGAACATGACAATGTTGTTTTGGATGTATTTTGATAAAATCTTCTTTAGTTCACCACATGAAGTCGTGGACAAAAGAGCTTGAACATAAAATCGTGGACACAAGAGATTCGAACGAAATCGTGGACAGAGTTAACATATGCATATTTACCTCTCTTCATAATCTTCATTTTTCTCACAAGTTTCATAGCTCATAATGTATAATCAAATATAAATTTATAATCAAACTTTGACATTCACAGATACATTCAAAATTTGTTTATGGTTAGTTCTAATTCAGTTTCTTCAGTTTGTTTTTCACAAATTTCATATACCTATATGGTTTTCTTCACTTTCTTTTAATATCTTTTGGTAGTTGATGTATCCATAATAACCACACCACTTTTCACTATTAGTTAAGTGTATCCACAAAATGATATCTACATTCACTTATCCACGCTATGTTGTCCACATTTTATACTTCTATAAAACTGTAAATCTCAAGATATAACACAATACTTTGTCTAATGCCCAATACTTTGTCCAACCTACCCAATCAACCAGATGTTGTCTGTGATAACAACTTCATGATACTTGATTCAGGCAACTTGTCCATATTATTTAATCCACAAAGACTTTATTTGTGATATGATTGTATCATATCCATGCTATGATATCCACAAATATATATCAACATAGCTTATTATATGATAAATTGCTATCCATGACCTGATGTACACCATATATATGTTCACTAGATCCAATCTCAGGGATCTGAAACAAGAAAAAAAAGCAGATCTGGTTCAGTATTCGAATGAATTTTAGAAAGATGGAATTCAAATACCTGTAAAGAAAATCAAAGGAGAGAAGGAGGGATGTGGAGAGAGAGACGAGAGAGAGAGAGAGACGAAAAAAAGAGAGAGACGAGAGAGAAGAGAGAAAGACGACAAAGAGAGAGAACAAGATTGACAATTTAGTTTAAGGGTATTATCGGATTATCAAATTTTCTACAGTGCAAAAAGTGCTCTAATATTAAGAAGTGCCTTATTTGGAAAAGAATAAACCGAAAGTGCCTTAAAGTGTAATCGTCTCCTTTATTAATTAGGTAGATAGTAAATATAAATTATTTTTTGGACACTTTTATCATTTTATTTTGGAGAAATTGTACATAGATTTTGTCTACTGGTGATATTGTTCATGTTGCAAACAACATGTAAGTTATAGCAATAAGTTTCATCAATTACTGTATACAAATTCAACTATACTTTTAGGTAAATAATTAGTTTGCTAACACAATATTTATTATTATTAATGGGTAAAACATTAGTATGGTTCCTTAAACATCTTGATATCATGTTAACTATATTATTGCATAATATACAACATAAACATTAAATCAAAGATATAAAACAATAAAAAAATTTAGAGGATAACTATTTGATTATAATAATAAATGATATGATATTGCGAAAAATTCAAATATAAGAAGTTAAATGTATTATTATCATGCCAAAGTAATTATTATATCATATATTATAAAATTGAATCAATGTTTCTATATATCTCATTTTTATAAAAACAATTGGTATATATCTTTTATATAATTAACATGCTACCATAATTATAACATGTTATATAGAATGTTTATGTGTTAACAATAATAACTTATTTGTAACATGTTAACATATTAAATATCTGCATAATATTTATATTAATGTGGTAAAATAGTAAAGATACATATAATATTTATATTACAGTATAATTTATATAATATTCACCAGTAATAATAACGAAATTAGATGATAACAATATTTGTAATGTGCTATATTATTGAATATTTAAATAATAATTGTTTTAAGATAAAATGGAAAGATTGTAAATATAACAATATTTCTGAAGAATGGACTTGTTAAGATGTGTGTTATGGTAGTCCCTTAATGTTGTTAATATTGTTGTTTCTGATGTTTCAAATGTTGTAGCTTCTGTTGCAAACATTTCTATTAATGAGAATAATCCAGTTGCTTACTTGTTTGATTCTTTTAATATTAAGAACGAAAGATTAGGACATGTTAATAATAAATCTATACAAAGAATAATTAACATAAACCTATTTCCAAAATGCAAAACAAGTAAAGAGAAATGTGAAGTGTGCATACAGGCCAAACTCACTAAAACTCTATCACCCAAAGTTGAAAGAACAACTGAACCTCTAGGTTTAATACAAACAGACTTGTGCGATTTAAAATTCGTACAAACTAGAGGTGGTAACAAATACTTTGTGATATTCATAGATGATCACAAAAAAATATTGTTATGTATATTTGTTACATAGCAAAGATGAAACTTTGGATAAATTCAAAGAATACAAACGAGAAGTTGAAAACCAACTTAACAAAACTATTAAAATAGTTAAAAATGATAGAGGAGGTGAATATGATGGACGTTTTAATGCTTTTTGTCAAGAACAAGGGATTATCTATCAAACAATTGCTCTGTATTCACCAGAATCTAATGGAGTTGCAGAACGCAAAAACCGAACTTTAAAAGAAATGATAAATGCAATGTTGCAGGAATCTGGGTTACCCCAGAACATGTGGGAGGGGGGGGGGAAGCTTTGCTTACTACAAACCAAATCCTCAAGAAGATACCACACAAGGTCACGGGAAATACTACCTATGAACTCTGGAAAGGTAATGCACGATCATATAAATACTTGAAAGTGTGTGGGGGGGGGGTGCCTAGCAAAACTCGCAGTGCCACCTCCTAAAAAGGTCACAATTGGACCAAAAATCGTGGATTGTATTTTTATTGGATATGCACACAATAGTAGTGCTTATCAATTTCTGGTTAATAAATCATACATACCGGATAATCATGTAAATACAATAATTGAATCAAGAAATGCATCATTTTTCGAAAATGTGTTTCCATGTTAGGATAAACAATCTAAAAAAGGACTTTTGAACAAAGAGAAGCAAGCTCTTCTACAAATGAAGCGATCACTTCTACAAATGAAGCGAGCACTTCTGGAACTCCAAAAAATATTGAAGTGGAACCTAGACGTAGCAAACGAGCTCGCAAGGTAAAATCTTTAGGGGATGATTTCTTAATGGTTCTTCTTTTAGAATATGAACAAAGAACTTATACCGAAGCTATGTCTATACCAGACACACCTTTCTGGAAGGAAGCCATCAATAATGAGATATACTCTATTAAACAAACTCACACATGGTACATCACCGATCTACCTAAGGGGTTTAAAGCTTTAGGGTGTAAATGCATTTTTGAAACAAAATTGAAAACCGATGGATCAATTGATTAGTACAAGGCCAGACTTGTGGTGCAAGGATTCCGACAAAAAGAAGGATTGGATTTCTTTGACACCTATTCTCCAGTAACGAGAATAACTTCAATAAGAATGTTGGTTGGTATAGCACCATTAATCAACCTAGAGATCCATCAAATGGATGTTAAAACTGCTTTTCTAAATGGATATTTAGAGGAGGAGATTTACATGAAACAACCTGAGGGGTTTGTTATCCCTGGACAAGAACACAAAGTTTGCCGACTTGTTAAATCTTTGTACAGACTTAAACAAGCTCCAAAACAATGACATGAAAAATTTGACAGTCTAATGATGTCAAATGGGTTCAGCATTAATGAATGTGATAAGTGTCTCTATTTTAAAAGTACCCCACTTGGGTATATTTCGTTATGTTTGAATGTCTATGATATGCTCATTCTTAGAAGCAATAAAGACATAATCAATCAAACTAAAAACATGCTCAAAAGCAGGTTTGAGATGAAAGATATGGGATTAGCAGACGTAATTGTAGGGATTAAAATCATTAGGAACTCTGAGGGATATATCCTGACTCAATCTCATTATGCTGAAAAGATACTTGAGAGGTTCAAAACCTACTCAAATGGTACAACAAAACTCCTGTAGACCCTCTTCTCCACTTGACGAAAAACACGGGTGAAGCAGTGTCACAACTGGAGTATGCTAGAGTGATCGGAAGTCTGATGTACTTAACAAACTATATGAGACCTGACTTAGCGCACGCAATCAATGTACTGAGTCGTTATACTATTAATCCAGGAGATACACATTGGAAAGCTATAACAAGAGTATTAACTTACTTTTGTCATACCAAAGATTATGGTCTGCACTATGGTAAAGAACCAACAGTTTTAGAAGGGCACATTGATGCTAACTGGATTTCTGACTCTAAGAACTCAAAATCCACAAGTGGATATGTCTTTATGCTAGGAGGTGCATCAGTTTCCTGGAAATCTGGCAAAAAAACTCTATTAACTAGATCCATGATGGAATCTGAGTTTATAGCGTTTGATAAAGCCGGAGAGGAAGCAGAAGGGCTTCAAAATTGGTTGGAAGATATTCCAATGTGGGAGAAACCAGTGCCAGCAATACGTGTACAATGTGATAACCAAGCGGGTATCGCTAGGGCACTGAATAGTCTCTATAATGGTAAATCTCGTTATATCAGAAGATGACATAAAACCATAAGACATTTGATCTCAACTGGTGTGATCACCATTGATTATGTCAAGGCAGCTGACAACCTAGCGGATCCATTTAGAAAAGTTTTGGCAAGAGATGAAGTTGTAAAATCACCATGAAGAATGGGTTTAAAGCTTGTAAATTAAGAAGACGTTTGGTGGAAACCTTACTTATGTGACTGGAGATCCCAAGATCTAAGTTTAAGGTGACAACTAAATCAAACTGAATCAGTTAAGAGCACTGTGAGATTATGTCTCTAGCCAGCTTCTAAACGATAAAACAGTGCTACCAGCGTGTGTTAAGGTTAAATAATGGGTTTTTAATGATTTCATAGCTTTGTAAGATATATGGAGTATTACATGATACTTCTTAAAATACAAGCTAAAGGCAGATCACCTAGTGAGTGTGAAATGGGGCCGTTTCTAGGAGAATGAAAGTAAGGCTCTTCTCCAAGTTCACTCATGAATAGCCATACATGTTCAAGGTCAAAATGAACACAATAGAGAACTTAGTTCTACTAGAAATGAAGCTGGGTTATAGTTGTTGTCTCGGTTTACATCAAAATCTGGGTGGTTCAAGACATAATGTTCACTTCCTCGCCAAGTAAACCCGACAGATATTAACAATGAGTGGATCAAACCTGAAAAATGCTACTTACTCATACACAGTCAATTTCGCATATATTCTCAGAAAGTCAGTCAGTCTAGTCAGTCGAATTAGTCTACTCAGTCTAGTCAATAAAATAAATCGAGTCTGTTTAGTTTTCGTATGTTTAGAGTTATTTCTATTCATGTGGGAGATTGTTGGACCAATTTTTATTGGGCCACTGGGCCCAAACGAAAATTAAAATAAGTGTGAAAGGAAATGGAGTTTGAGCTTAAGTGAAAAGCCTTGAAACTTAAAGAGGAGGGGTTTGGGAAAAGTCCCACATCGGAAATGGAGAGAAAATTTCCGCCTGATATGGTCTTTTGTGTTTAATTAAAAGATCACTACAAATCAAAGTAGTATAGATAGTTCGAAGCAGAGAAGACCAAGGTTACACTACAAATCTGCGAGAGTAAAGTAGAGCTAAGACGAAAGTATTGTTTGTTTATTTTTCTAAAGCTAAGCAAAGATTGTAAATGTACAAGATTCAATGTATAAGCAAAACGTTAGGTCAATGGCAAATTCATAGGATTCAGATATCGTGAACTAGAGAATCGAACAAGGAAATCATTAAGCGCGTTCTAGAACTCAAAACACTGATTTATAACCAACCTACTGTCATAGTATCTATTATTATGTCTAACAACCTAAGATTCTAAACTGTCTTTTGAATTCAGGAAACTAAACATGCATTAAAAAACTAAACTGTCGTTGGCTAAGGACGTTTTGCTCATCTATGTTCTTTCAGGCATTTAAACAATCACTTTTGATACATTAAACAACCTAATTTCAGAAACTAGGTAGCTAATCTAGTTTCAGCATTAAGATCAACAATAAATGAAGAAATAAAAGACAGATCCCTATTCTAACATATATAACTCAACGATTCATGAATTCCCTTGAAACCCTTAACCTAACTACACAACTACTCAGACATGGAGAAGCAAATCACAACAAGAGATGAAGAGAAATCCATGAATGAAATAGAAAATAGACAAAAGAGGTTCAGAATTCTTCTCAAGTGTTGCAGAGATTCTTCTCCCAAATCCAACAAGCAAAAACTCTAAAATACTATGGAAAAGTGTCTAGGTTTCAAAACTCTCTCAAAAAGTTCAATTGAAAAAGATAGAAAAGAAGATCGATGTCTTCTGGCGACGGCTCCCCTTTTTTTCTCTTAGGTTGCATCCCAAAACTAGGTAAATGGAGTTTCCATATTTATTTCGGCAGATGGAGCGGGTGCTCCGAAATGGAGCAGGTGCTCCGTAATGCTCTTTTCCTTCATTATTACTCCTTTTTGCTCCACTTTGACTTCCTTTTTCTCCAGAGGCTCCAATTCCCCAAATATTCGATTATACCTCCTTAGTTACCTGAAACGACTCGATGAAGACTAAAATGACTCTATAAAAACTAGAAAACCATTTTTTTGAATGAGGTAAAATCGCCTCATATCAACTCCCCCCGGACTTAGACCTTTGTTTGTCCTCAAACAAACTCAAGCTTATACCGCGGAAGAGAGGTTTGAAAACGCGGGAACTCTCAAAATCTCAGCAACCGTAATTCAACCACAATCTGCAGACCACATTCTTTAGAACAAGAGTAGTGCATTCTTACCAAAACCAACCACATCTTCTCAATCCCTATTCCATACTTGTATTCACAAACACAGAAAGTTTATCATTCAGACAATAAACTCTCTACATTCAATTAATGGGTGGCGTGAACTTCTCATTATGGGCACTACCTAGGAGAGACAATGCTAGGGAATAAGGAGGCCAATTTAGCGGTGGAGATTAAGAGTGTTTAGGGCTTAGCGGAGTTTTGTAGAGGATGCAGCATATTGCACAAAGTGGCAAGAGAGATGGACTCATTAAGGTTCCACAACCTCTAATCACTCTTCTTCTCTTGAAAACCCTAACTCCTCAAATCTCGGTTCTTCTTCCCTTGTGATTGACAGGTGCTGAGGGACACATCTTTGAGTTACTAACTCTCCACTCCTTATCATTGAATTTATTTTTTTATTTTTGTTTTTTTTCTACTGAATGATAAGGAGGGTATTTAAATGATGTATGTCTCTTAAGCATGAAAAAATTCGCACTGTTGATCCACATACCCCAGCAGGTCATGTGATATAATTTTTTTTTCTTCATTGGATAAAATGGAGCAGGTGCTCATGGAACTTTTTCTCAACTTCTAACAATTTCTTCAGCAAGAGTGAGTTAGAGGTTGTGTCAATCCTTTTCTCTCCAACCCTTTTACACATATCTGCACATATGAAAATGAAAAACAAGAGTGCAAGTGGTCTAAAAGGAGATTACATACAAGGTGGGTACTAGCTATTCAGGATCAGCAAGAGTGGCAAAAGTATAAGAAGTCCTAAATATAATTTTGTTCCCCTAATCTATTTCCCTTAACAAGAAGAATTTAATTCCAAATTACGTCCAAATAAAATAGAGTTTATGTCTTCCAGATGAAACCTTAATGAGGGAAATGTTCTGGAAAGAGAGAGATTCGAATGTGCTGATCCAGCTTGTCTGTGCATTCAAAATTCTGCAGTAATGGTCAGTAGAAAGATAGTCAAAAGTCACACAAGTGGTTTAAGATCATCACAGATTAAGGTTCTAATTCCCGACAAGTACTTGACTCAATAAAACAAACTAACTCAAAGATACAAAATGACTCAAGACTGACTCTAAACAAAGAACATCAAAGAAAACAAACGAAATCAGTAGCAACAAACACCTTCTCCCAGACTTACTTCACACTGTCCTAGTGTGAAAATAAATCAAGAGAAATGTTGAAATACAAAATAAAATAATATGAATCGTACAATGGTGAAGGAACAAGAAAACTTACCTGGAGACATGCACAAGTATTTTTATGATTTTTTTTTTGTTCGAAGCACCCTGTCTGAGCATGTGCTCCTTTCTCGGTTGTGGTGCTCTATCGTAAAATCTCCGCTTGGAGCACCCTGGAGGAGCATCCTGAGGATTCGGAGCGGGTGCTCCGGCGAGTTTTTTCACCTTTTTCACCTGCATTTCTTTTTCTCATCAAGAAAACCTGTCTGCACTTTTTTCTTTTCTATGAAATCAAAGAAACTAAAACCAAAAGTTAGAAGTTAGAAGAAGACTAAAATGTAGAGTTTGTACACATACCGGTGGGTTGCCTCCCACCAAGCGCTTGGTTTAAGTCACTAGCTTGACTTTGGTGCCATTTATCAATTAGGTTGGGTTTGAGAGCTTGCTCCAAAAAAAACTTCACAATCAGACATCCTTAAACTCATCACCTTCCTTAGCATACCATTCACAACATCCATGTTCTTCTCTTTCAACTCTAACTTTAGAGAAAGGTTTAGGGGTACCTTTGCATTTCACCTTGTACCCAATTGTGTCTCCTTCACATCTTTGAGGAATCAAAGTCATTTTAGGAACCTCTTTGATCCTTTTGCTCTGGAATTTTTCCTTCATCTTTGCATTCTCCTTGAGTTTCTTGGTAATAGTATGAGGATCTCCATCTTTGACTTCTTTGATCTCATCCTTATCACCATGTCCTTTCTCAAAACTGACTGTCATCTTCTTTATATCTACTGCTGAAATGCATGAGGTGTGTTTGGTGGCTCCTCTAGTGGAAGTGACTTTGTAGAAAACATTTTTGTTGACATTGGAAAAGGAGACTCGCTTATTAGGCATATCTATAATTGCACCCACTGTAGCCATGAATGGTGTCCCAAGAATCAAAGGTATATCACAACCTTCTCTCATCTCCACAACCTGAAAATCATTTTGGACCAGACAATTTCCAACTCTAACCTCCAAATCTGGAATGGTACCATGTGAAGTACTGGTGGAAGAGTTTGCAAATCTAAGAGTCACTTGAGAAGGTTTTATCCCAGCAATTTTCAACTTCTCTGCAATAGCTCTTGACATGAGATTCACACTAGACCGTGAATTACATATAGATTCTTCAAATTCAACTCCTGCAATGGAGCATGTACTCCTTGCTTCTGTAAAGATTGCCTTAATCTCTTCTTGAGTCTCTTTGCAGTTCCAAAATTAATCAAATATGGGGCGATTTTCCAAGGCTTCTTCAAAGGAGATATCGTTAGGAATCTTTCTCACCATCTTTTTAAAACTAGCTAGTTTCACTGCACTGATGGACTCCATCATATCTCTAGGTGGAACTAGATAAGGAACCTTAGGAGTATAAACTCTCGCTGGAGGATTTTCTGCAGGTCTGATTGGAGACCCTGTTGGAGCAGGTTCTACGACGACGAGCTGGGGTGCTCTATTGTAAAAGTTACGCTTGGAGTAGGCACTTCTTCTCGGAGCAAGTGCTCCTGAGCTAGCTCCTTCCCCTTTGTTGATCTTGTGATGGGTGCTGCTGCAACATGAAGTGTCTTTCCACTTTTCAACTCAACTGCAGTGACATATTCAGTCGTAGGATTCATCTCAGGCTTTCCAAGTAGAGATCAACAAGCTTTAGAAACAAGTCTCACTAGCCTCCTAACATTTCAGACATCAATTCCCATTGGCCTAACATGCTAAGCATTTAAGGGTCTTCATTCAGGAATTTCATCAAACACTTTCAATGCATGAAAATCCCTAGGATCTAGATTGAGATTGATCAAGTCTAACCCAACATTAAACACAACCCAGAAGACAGGATCTATCTATGTTAAGTCCTAAGCATCACTAATCAGCACCTAATCTAGCTAATCTACCTAACCCAAAGACTTACAAGATAACTACTCACTAATCATCTTGATATCCATAAAAACCACTAAGGAAATATGCATAATCAAAAGATTTTGAGGATTAAAAGATGAAAACAAATCAAAGAAACATAAATCAAAAGAAAAGATAACATAAATCCAAACTAATCCAAAGGTTTTCAAGTTTTTCAAAAGGTAAAAGAGATCCCTAAACAAATTAGGTTTAACACTATCTATAGTTGCTTAATAAGTAGATTGGGCCTTCCCAACATGACTGAGCCGGCCCAAGAAGAACTAGATAAGAAAAGAGGTCTAACTTGGTCAAAACAGGTATTGGAGAGATTTTTCGGACCACAGTGGGGTCAGGCCCCCGCTGTGGCTGACCGCTGTGGTTTTAAAACTTCACAGCGGGGTCGCGCCCCCGCTGTGACACACTGCTGCCACGTTTGCAAGTTTCACAGCGGTCACGGGACACCGCTGTGCATGGCTGCTCCGGGTGACAATTGGCTCAGGCTTCCACAGCGGCCTGGGGACACTGCTCGGGCTGGCCGCTGTGATTGCAAAATTGTCCGGTTTCATGTCCACCTAGCTTCATTCCACTCCAGTTGTGCTCAAAACTCCAATGTGACCACTCCAAAACCTGATAAAGGCAAATGCAATGCATATGCATCCTAAAATATGCCTAAATGAGAGTCAAATGTCCCAAACAGTCCAAGAAAGGATGGTTTAAACTTATGAAATTGTCTAAATATCAACTCCCCCAAACTTATCATTTGCTTGTCCACAAGCAAAGCCATAAGGAGAAAGGGAGAGAGGTTTGAAAATGGGGAATCAGAGCCACAAAATTCACAAAGAAGATTCAGCCTAAGGTTCTGTCAAGTAGTTAAAAATAGCATGAACTAAACAACTTAGACTTTGTACTCTTTCATTGCCATCAAAACTTAACCTCTAATCATCAAAACCAAATGGAACTCAAGCAATCAAGCCAAAACAACCTCTTACATTCATTAAAGTGTTTAAGTGCATTCTTACTAAGGGAGTGTCAATCAATCTCATTTGGCCTTGGTATAGATCTTTTGTGGTGGCTTCAGATTTCTTTCTTTTGGTTGGTTAACTCTCAAAACAAGGAGCATTTGACATTGCACAAAATCTATCTAAGAAAGGGAACAACTCATGCATACAAAAGTTGATCCTCATTGTTCTACATAATCCTAGAGATGAACTAAAACTCCCATTCTTTTTGAAGCATCTTAATCTTTTCACTATTCAAACTCAAACTTCTCAAAAGCTAACTTTTCCCAAATTAACATCTATTTCGTTTTGCTAATCAACTAGGGATGATTTTGTTTTCACTTTTCACTTAGCTCTTTTATTTAGATTGATTCTTTTCTCTCTTTTTTTTTACTATTCCCTTTTATTCATTGTTTTCTTTTGAATTCTTTTTAAGCACTAGGGGATACTATTCTAATCTTAGAGCTTTCACTTATTTTCCAAACAATCCCTAGAGACTTTCCTTTTCTTTTGCAGATTGTTCACTTCTTTTACTTCCCATTCCAAACTAGTAAACATTTCACTTACCAACCTAATTGTTAGCTTAATGAGGTCCTATAGCTAGCTATAATGAAGAACAACCTTTGTCATCCCCAATATTCTCAAGTTTTTGCACATGTAAATGCTATCAAGAAATAGGCCTCACTCAAACAATTCAATGATGGTCAATAAATGAGCTTCAAGACAAAGGGTGAGAAGTGATGCTTGGGTTAGCATAAGAGTGGTAAATGGGAAAGAAACCCCAAGCTTTATCCATGAGAGAGAATTTTCAGACCCTTAGCAAGACAATTAGATTCAAATTTAAGCCTATCATTTCATGAGGTAAGTTTTGGCAATCATGCAAGGTTCACAATGATATGAGTTTTCAAAGCAAGCTCATCTATCAAAGAAATTTCCTATTTCTTAAGTGAAGTTCAAGCAACTTAAAACCATTAGCAAGGGCATTATTCTCAATCTTCTAAGTGAACCTCTACAAGGCAATCTCATCATTTTACACCATGCATATGCAAATGCAAACCTAAAATGAATCTAGACTCAATCCTAAAAATAAAGAAAGATATGATTCTACAATGAATTTTTTTTTGTTGTTTTTCGAAATTTTTTCAACTTTTTTTTGTTTTTCTAAAACATAGTTATCTACAATGCAAACTCTCAAGAAAGAAACAAAAGAAAACACAAGATTAAATACTAAGCTTCTCCCCCAAATTTACTTCACACTGTCTCAGTGTGAGAATAAGCTAGAGAGAGAGACCACAAACAAAGATAAAAACTAAGAAAATGAAGAAAACTAAAGAATATATACAAGAGGTGGAGGAGTGGTACCTCAAGAGCAAGCAGAAGGTGAAGAGTTGGTGGAGTGGATGGTGTTGGAGTCCCTCTGAAATTGTCCATTACTGCACCAAAATGACTTCTTTGACTCTTCATCCAATCCTAAACACAGCAAACACTAAACAAAAGCATCAATCCACCAAAGTAAAGAACAAAATGTATACAATTGATAACATGAGACTTCCTCCCAAGTGAGCTTGTTTAAAGTCACTAAGCTTGACTTTCCATGATCTTAGATTGAAGTTGGGTCTGAGAGAGCAACTAATCCTCTCTCCTCAATGGATTCATCTGCCAACTGATCCATGGTTTCAATCCAGAAGGCTTTCCCATCTATAGTTGGCCTCTTCATCACTTCATTTATGTCAAACTTAAGCACATGATTACTCCCAAGGTGCAAGTCTATCTTTCCTTTCCTGACATCAATTGTTGCACCAGCTGTGGTTAAAAAGGGTCTCCCCAAGATCAATGGGTCCTTTGGCTCCTCATCTATCTCCAGAACCACAAAGTCTGTTGGGATCTCAACATGTCCCACCATGACTGGTAAGCCCTCAAGCATCCCAACTGGCAACCTCACAGATCTATCAGCTAGTATCAAAGATATCTTGCAGGGTTTGTTAGAATTGAATCCAAGACTCTCAGCCATGGAGTGGCATGAGGCTTACACTTGCTCCAAGATCACAAAGACACCTCTGAAAGGCTAAGGGTCCCAAGGTACAAGGCAATATAAAACACCCTGGGTCTTGGAGCTTCCTAGGAACATTCCTTCTGGTGATAATAGCACTCACTTCATAAGTCAAGACAACCATCCCCTGTAAGGCTTGGATCTTCTCCTTGATAGCATCTTTTAAGAACTTGCTATATTTTGGAACCATCAGGAACGCTTCTATGAGAGGCATAGTGACCTGAATGGTACTCATCAGCTTATCAAAGATGGCACTATACTTCTCTGTGAGTTGCTTCTTGAATCTTCCTAGAAAAGGGAGCTTGGGTTCATAGGGTAGTGGTTGGAAAATTATCTCCTTTGATGTTGATGCAGAACCTTCCTGAGGAGTGGCAGTAATCTCTTCCCAAACCTTTTCTTTTCCTTTGTAGTCAACCTCTTTCCCACTAGTCTTCTGCACTGGTTTCTCAATAGCAACCTCAGCTATAGTATCTCTCTTAGGTGTCTCCTCATCCAAAGTTTCAGCAATCTCCTCCTCAACCTGAATCTTATTGTCCTTAATGAGAACCCTTAAAGGCAACTCTCTTCCACTCCTTAGGGTAATAGCATTAACATACTCCTTAGGATTATGTTCAGGTTTTCCAGGGAGCTGACCCATAGGTCTTTTAGATGCAGAGGTGACTTGGGCAACCTGGTTGTCCAAAGCTTTCAGATGTTGTTGTAGACTCTCCACTTTGGCATTGAAATCATTCTTTATTGTGGTGATTTCAATAGCAGATCTGCTTTGTCCCTCTAGAATCTGCCTAAGCAAAGCATTGGTATCCTATTGAGGATTGAAATTTAAAGAACTCCCTTGACCTTGCACAGATTTGTTCCCTTGATTGTAGAAACCTTGATTGGGGTAATAAGGTTTGGCTTAGGCTGAAAATTCCCCTGAAGAGTGTTGGGAGCTTGTGTTTTGTGTGGAGGATAGGTTTGGTCTTGAGGATTCTCCACATTATTGTTGCTATAGGAAAGATTAGGATGGTTCCTATAGTTTTGATTAAAACCTTGCTGATATCCCTGACCTCCAAGGTAATTGATCTCTTCTTGGCCTTCTTGGTAACTTTGCCCTTGATCAAATTCTCCAACAAAGTTGACAGACCTCTGGTTTGCAAGAAGAAGCTTATCCAGTTTGTCACTCATGGCCTTCATGTCCCTCTTGTGATCATCACTAACATCCCTATGAGTCCTGTCATAATCTTCTCCATAAGCTGAATCACTCTGAGAGAGGTTCTCCATTAACAACATTCCATTTGCTTCAGCCAAACCCAAGAAATTTCCATTGCTGGCTGTGTCCAATATCATCCTATACTTGGGAAGAACACCTCTATAGAAAGTGGTGAGAAGACTATCTTGTGAGAAACCATGATGAGGGCATTGCATGGTATAACCCTTAAACATTTCCCAAGATTCTCTAAAGTTCACATTACCCTTTTGTGCAAAACCAGATATCTCATTCCTCAATCTAGCTGTTCTGGAGGTGGAGAAAAACTTGGATAGAAAGGTTCTTTTGCATTGATCCCAAGAAGTGATGGAACCTTGAGGCAGATTCTTTTGCCATAGGTGAGCTTTATCTCCAAGTGAGAAGCGGAACAATCTGAGCTTGAAGGCATCTTCAGAAATGCCATTGATATTCACAGTCCCACAAAGCATGTCAAACTGATCCAAGTGATCCAGAGGATCCTCCATAGATAGACCATGGAACTTACTTCCTTGCACCATATTTGTCAAGCTTGCCTTGATTTCAAAATTGTTATTCTCCACTGGAGGAGCTCTGATGCCTGTCCTATTCCCATGAATGTTGGGTTCATCAATCTGTCCAATTGGTCTGTCTTGTCTCCCTTGAGCTCTTGGCAGATTCCCATGGTTCCCATGATGGGGTTCATGGTCCTGATGATCATGTGGTTGGTTCTCCATAGTGTGACCAAACCTTTGCTAATGATTCATTCTTTCCTGAACTCTTCTGCCTTTTACAATATCCCTTTCCAATGCTCTGATGTCTTCAACAGGAGGAATTAAGTCTGTAGGACATCTGCTCCTAGTGATCATACACCTTGCAAAACAAAGAGAGCAAGAAGAAAAAGTGAGAATTCATGATGTAACAAGACTTAGTCTCAAGCAAAAACAAACTCCTAATGGTTACAATCAATCCCAAGATGGCAACGGCGCCAAATTGATAATAGGTTTTTGTCAAACTAATCAATTACCCAACATACTCATATCATTGTAGTATTTGAGAATCAATCCAACTTGGGTGATTAACACACTAAGAGTTGCAGAATTTGCTTAATCTAAGTGCAATCAGATATTTTCAAGGAGTCTATTGCTATCTAACAACCTAATCAATCAATCAAGATAAGAAAGAAAACAGAGTACTTAAGCAGAAATAAATGATTAAAATCAGAAGTTAAAAGGCTAAGCCCTTGGGTTTAGGTAAGTGATAATGGGTGATCAGATACTAATCAATGATGCACATAAAATCTACTAAAAGCTGATCCTTTAGCCTAAGATCACTAAACTAGCTAATCCACTTCCATGGCATTACCCCTATGATAAACTAGCTAAGAGATCCCTAAAATAATTAGGTTTAGCACTATTTATAGTTGCTTAATAAGTAGATTGGGCCTTCCCAACATGACTGGGCCGGCCCAAGAAGAACTGGATAAGAAAAGAGGTCAAACTTGGTCAAAACAGGCATTGGAGATATTTTTCGGGCCACAGTGGGGTCAAACCCCCGCTGTGGCTGACCGCTGTGGTTTTAAAACTTCACAGCAGGGTTGCGCCCCCGCTGTGACACACCGCTGCCACGTTCGCAAGTTTCACAGCGGTCATGGGACACCGCTGTGCATGGCCGCTCCGGGTGACAATTGGCTCAGGCTTCCACAGCAGCCTGGGGACACCGCTGGGGCTGGCCGCTGTGATTGCAAAAATGTCATTCTCACTTCTCAGCCTCCTCCTTAGTCCGGCTTCATGTCCACCTAGCTTCATTCCACTCCAGTTGTGCTCAAAACTCCAATGTGACCACTCCAAAACCTGATAAAGGAAAATGCAATGCATATGCATCCTAAAACATGCCTAAATGAGAGTCAAATGTCCAAAACAGTTAAAGAAAAGATGGTTTAAAGTTATGAAATTGTCTAAATATCAGCTCTTGACAGCTTCAGCAGTTTGGGGACCTTGGACATCTAACTTTTTGACATAAGTCCACACAGCCTCATATTTGCCATTAAGATCATTGTACATGTTGTCAACCTTGGCATTGATCTCAGTGATTGATCAGCAGATGTTGCATAAGATTCTTCAGTTCATCTTGGGAGTTAGTTGCAGAAGCATAGAAAAAATTCTGATTCTGCACATAGTCTTGACTACTCACATAGTTCATCTCAACTTCCTGCTCATATCTTTTACTCTCACAAAGCAGCACAGCTCTTTGTTTTCCCTTCAACAACAGGTTTACTTTGGCTGTCAGCTCATCAATTTTCTGTGACTAAACACTGCTGACATATCTAGACTGATTATACTCAGGGCAGTGATTGCTAGAACTAGCAGCCAAGTTCTCTATCAACTGATATGCTCCTTCCCTGGTCTTGGTCATAAAATTCCTATTACTAGCAGCATTAAGAGCATTCTTGTAGTCCCAGTTGACTCCATCATAAAAAATTCCTAGAATCTGCTCATCTGAAAAGCCATGATGAGGTCATTCTCTGCGATACTCTTTAAATCTTTCCCATGTTTCACAGAAAGACTCCCCAGAATGCTGCTCAAAAGTGGTGATTTTGTTTCTCATTGAAACCGTCTTGGACTTAAGAAGGCAGCTCTACACTAATCCCAAGTGGTCAACGATCCAGAAGAAAGTGACTTAAGCCACCTCAATGCTTTGTCAGCCAAAGAGAATGAGAAGAGTTTACATTTGTGGAAATCAGGAGGTACCCCGTTAGAGCTAGTGGTATTGCAAATCTCTTCGAAGTTCTCAATGTGGTCCATCGGATTTTCTGCAGCCAAACCATGAAACAGATATTGTTTCACCAATGTGATCAGTTGAGGACTGATTTCAAACTCTTGCCTCTGAATGGCTGGTGGACAGATAGCAGCTCTGTTTTGGTAGAATGCATGAGGCGTGTGTATGTCCCCAATGGCACGTTGTTGTTATTTCTGCTGCTGCATTTGCTGTTCTAGCCTCTGAATAGTAGCAGCAACATGACCATCTGCAGCTTGGTTGTCGATTTCGTCGCCCATGATGGCTGGATTCGACTTCTTTTTCTTGTTAGGTCGTTCTAACCTTATTAGCTCTCGATTACTGAGTGTGAGAAGATTTTGAGAACCTTAGCTTCTGGTAACACACCTGAAACACACACAATGAAAGAAAACTAGAACAAGTTAGTAAATCTAAGACTAAATTTCAATCTGAAAATCAAAGGTAACGAATTGGTCCCCGGCAACGGCGCCAAGTTTGATATGGTCTTTTGTGTGTAATTAAAAGACCACTACAAATCAAAGTAGTATAGATAGTTCGAACCAAAGAAGACCAAGGTTACACTACAAATCTGCGAGAGTAAAGTAGAGCTAAGACGAAAGTATTGTTTGATTGCTTTTCTAAAGCTAAGCAAAGATTGTAAATGTACAAGATTCAATGTATAAGCAAAGCGTTGGGTCAAGGGCAAATTCACAGGAATTCAGAGATCGTGAACTAGAGAATCGAACAGGGAAATCATTAAGCGCGTTCTAGAACTCAAAACACTGATTTATAACTAATTACTATGTCTAACAACCTAAGATTCTAAACTGTCGTTTGAATTCAGGAAACTAAACATGCATTAAGACCAGGTTTGATATGTTCACAAAACACCTTAACATCAACTGTCGTTGGCTAAGGACGTTTTGCTCATCTATGTTCTTTCAGGCATTTAAACAATCACTTTTGGTGCATTAAACAACCTAATATCAGAAACTAGGTAGCTAATCGAGTTTCAGCATTAAGATCAACTATAGATGAAGAAATAAAAGACAGATCCCTATTCTAACATATATAACTCAACGATTCATGAATTCCCTTGAAACCCTTAATCTAACTACAAAACTACTCAGACATGGAGAAGCAAATCACAACAAGAGATGAAGAGTAACCCATGAATGAAATAGAAAATAGACAAAAGGAGTTCAGACTTCTTCTCAAGTGTTGCAGAGATTCTTCTCCCAAATCCAACAATCAAAAACTCTAAAAAACTATGGAAAAGTGTCTAGGTTTCAAAACTCTCTCAAAAAGTTCAAATGAAAAAGATAGAAGAGAAGATCGATGTCTTCTAGCAACGGCTCCCCTTTTTTTTCTCTTTGGTCGCGTCCGAAAACTAGGTAAGTGGAGTTTCCATATTTATTTCGGCAGATGAAGCGGGTGCTCCATAATGCTCTTTTCCTTCATTATTACTCCTTTTTCCTGCACTTGGACTTCCTTTTTCTCCAGATGCTCCATTTCCCCATATATTCGTTTATAGCTCCTTAGTTACCTGAAATAACTCGATAAGGACTAAAATGACTCCATAACAACTTGAAAGCGAAGGTTAGAATGAGGTAAAATTGTCTCATATCACCGCCTCCGGCCGGCTGGGCAGGGCAGGGCAGGGTAGGGCAGGGCCGGGCCGGGCTTGGACTTGGGGAATGTGGGATTTGCCCACAATAAGATGTTCTTTTGGGCTAAAAACTTATGCGAATTTTTGGTCCTTTTCCTTGAAAAAACTACAAGTGTTTTGTTAAAAAAACGACAAGCTATTTGTTTTAAAACGGCACGTAGTTCTCTCTCCTCGCTGCAAATTTTGAATGAGTCAACGAGACCAAGTCTTGCGGAGGTAGTTTCAACAACTCCACCGCCCGAGATCTTCGTCACGATCTTCGTCATAACTCCGAGATTTGCGCCATGTGCAGAGTCTGTTGCGGGGTGCGACAGTTCTCCTCTCAGCTATAAATAGCAGCGCCTCCCTTCACTTATTCTTCACTCAATTTCTGTCAAAGAAAAATCCTCTCTCTCCCTCTATAGTCTTTTGTTTTTGTAACGACCCAAACCCGAGGCCTATCAAAGCCCAATTCAATTAGGTTAAAACCCTAGG
This sequence comes from Iljinskaea planisiliqua, assembly GCA_900108845.1. Taxonomy (NCBI): domain Eukaryota; kingdom Viridiplantae; phylum Streptophyta; class Magnoliopsida; order Brassicales; family Brassicaceae; genus Iljinskaea; species Iljinskaea planisiliqua. The sequence goes on along the minus strand of FNXX01000003.1, from coordinate 11,995,524 downwards.
TTTCCCTCCTCCTGTTTCTCTTCGTAAAAAAATCTCATTGCACCGAAACCCTGCCGAAATCTAGCCGTCAATTTGCCACCTTGAAGGAAAAACCACTAGAGCCATCTAGAAAGACCTAGAAGGCAGATCCAACTAATTCTGGGAGAAGGGAGAATCAAAATAGTAATTCTAATCCAATCAATCTGAAACTTGGTAGGTATGCTCTTGACTCGTTCATTGATCTACTGCCGCAAGCGGTTTATTATTCGGATCTGTATACTAAAATTTATGGTTGGTTCTTTGAGCATGAGCGCAGCAGTGCCGGATTCACATCTTCAGTCCGCCACCATCTTGCGAGGTGATGTACCGGTGAACCGTGAGGATCCACGGAACGATCAACCTATTGTTAGAAAACCCCGAACGTATTATTTCCAGAGAGACCGATTTTGTTCCGATCGGAGGTATGAGTAAAAATTTATATCTGTATTTCCGAAGCATATCTATGTAGTGCTGATCCGAGACTAGTCTCTTGAGATGTGAATTTTAGTTAGGCGAACGTGGTCCGTTTGACCTGGAACTTTGCAGGGAGCTTCTGCACTTGTAGATATAGATTTCCGTTGAAGGAGAACCGATCTGGAGCTTTAAGGCATTGGAAAACCTATTGTTCTTTATGGGTAAGGCTAAGGTGAGGGCTTTTCGCCTTGCACCTGCCTCCAACAACGAGGCCGAATACGAAGCATTAATCGCGGGACTTCGCCTCGCTAAAAGCATCAACGTCCAGCATCTCCAAGCATACTGTGATTCTCAGCTCGTCGCAAATCAATTCGACGACACATATGAAGCGCGGAACGAACGAATGGATGCTTATCTCAAGGTCGTCAAATACCTTGCCAAAGAGTTCGAAACCTTAGATCTTACGAGGATACCGCGGAAAGAAAACATGACAGCAGATGCCTTAGCAACATTTGGCTCGGCCACGGACTCGGATCTCAGACGATTGATCCCGATTGCTAGTATCCCAACGCCGAGTATCGAGCTGGCTAAAGGTATCTGCGGAGTGATCCAAGACGAAGAAGAACAAGCAGAACAAATGGATGTGAGGGAAGACGGGCCGGACTGGCGTCAAGAATTGCGCCTTTATATTGCTGATTTAGAAACTCCAGAAGACAGATGGGCGGCTCGTCGTCTCAAAGCTCGTGCTTCACGTTACATTTTACTCGACGGAAATTTATTTAGATGGAGCGCAACGGGAGCACTTCTCACCTGCCTCGGCGGAGACGAAACGCATCGCGTTATAGCAGAAACACATGATGGCGCAGGAAGGAAGCACTCTGGAGGACGAGCTCTAGCCCTCAAAATCATGAAGCACGGTTTCTATTGGCCAACGATGATCGCCGACTGCGAGCAATCTGCACTGAAGTGTGAAAAATGTCAACGACATGGGCCGATGATCAATATGCCCACCGAGCTCCTCACAACGTCCTCACCGCCGTATCCGTTCATGCGTTGAGCAATGGACATCGTTGGTCCTCTTCCCGCTTCACGACAATGTAAATTCCTGCTGATCATGACAGACTACTTTACTAAATGGGTCGAAGCTAAGGCCTTCACGGCCATAAAAGACGTCGACGTTCAGAACTTTGTTTGGAAATATATCATCTGTCGCCACGGCCTTCCATATGAAATCGTAACGGATAATGGGTCGCAATTCATTTCCAATAAATTCGAAGGATTCTGTTCAAGATGGAACATTCGGCTCAGCAAATCGACTCCTCGATACCCCCAAGGAAACGGACAAGCCGAGGCGACCAACAAAACTATCTTGGATGGTCTCAAAAAGCGGCTTGAAGCAAAGAAGGGATTTTGGGCCGACGAACTTGATGGCATCTTATGGTCGCATCGCACAACACCACGACGAGCTACCGGAAAAACACCATTTTCATTAGCATATGGGTGCGAGGCCATGGTTCCTGCTGAGGTCAACGTCCCAAGTTTACGCCGCACCATGATGCCTCAACATCCTGAAATAAACGATGCAATGCTCATCCACAATCTCGACACTGTCGAAGAAACGCAGAACCAAGCTCCCCTCCGGATGCAGAATTATCAGCAACAAGCGGCTCGCTATTACAACAAAAAAATTCGGCAGTGACATTTTGATGAAGGTGACCTCGTCCTTCGCAAAGTCTTTGAGAACACCAAAGAATGGCGTGCTGGAAAACTTGGAGCCTCTTGGGAAGGACCTTATATCATCTCCAAAGTTGTACGACCCGGAGTCTATGAACTAACCACTATGGAAGGCGAAGCAGTCCCACGTTCTTGGAACGCCCACAACCTTAAGAGGTTCTATTACTAGTTTATTACTTAGCGGTTTATCTGCTTAAGTAATCGCTAAAAAAAAAAACAAAAAAAAAAAAAAAGATAGTTACTCATACTATGTAATCGAATTACAAATGGTGTGATCCTCCTTTTGGGGGTACGTAGGCAGCCTGTAAAAAGGTTCAGCTATACATCAATAAATTTTTTGAAGCTCTTTGCTTGAAAGCTCTTTGCTACCTTTTTATATCAACGTCCTGGCCAGACGACTGCTAATATCATTCTCATGAGTACAAGTGGCAAAAGTCCACAACTTCTAAAGCCGGACTCACCCGCAATCCTCAAAAGTTATATGAGATCTCCGAACTAAGTTCGCGTCGGTATTCAACTTTGAGCGTAGACTTCAATTATTGAAACGCTCCATGCTGAGTTGATCTCATGGACTATCTCCCGGTTATAAGCCGAGCTGACATAAGCCTTCGCGGCAAGCAGACATAAGCCTCGCACCTCGGACTTTCGATCGATTTTGAAATTGACTCGCTATCAAACGCACTAATTGGTTCGAAGAAACCAAACTCTGAAGAAAAGCATAAATAAGAGCGACTATTGTCTATGTAAGGATATTCTGAAGAAAATTTCATTGATTTCGATTTTTGTTACAAAATAAAAGTTAAAGCCCACAACATACGAGTTTCAACAGGAGAGACAAAAGATAAACAAAAAAATTTTCTTAAGGAGCCGCCTCGACGTTTTCTTGACCATGATCCCCAGCCGGATCAGCTGGCTTGCTTCCTTCCTCAGTATGAGCACCAGTAGTTCCAGAATCCGGTCTAGATGATGAAGGCCCCGCTGAGGTGTGACGAGTGAGATAGGCATCGAGTTCACCTTCAGCAAAAGTGATCTCATCGATTTTCTCTGCTTCGTTTTCCCAGATCGCCTCGTCGACCTTAAGTTTAGAAATCATCTCTTCAGGAATTTTCCAACCTTTACTCTGAAGAACTCCCAGAGAGGCAAGCGTCCCTTGCACTTGCGCGGTCATCGAAAGCACTTTCTCGACCGCGGAGCGCTGCGCCACGTAGCCCTTCATCTTGTCAACAAGCCCGGCAAATTCTCTGATGTTCTTCACACGTTCGTTTAAAACCTTTTCATCTCGAAATTTCCTGAGCCTCTTTTTCTCAGAAAGGCGCTTTTCAGTTTTCCTCTTCCTGGCAATCGCACTTTCTGCCTTAGCCTCAGCGAAAATAAGCTGGCCCCGCAGTCCGTTTATCTCTTTGTCCTTCGCCTCGATGATTTTCCTTTTCTCATCTTTAAATTTGGCTTTTTCAGCTCGAAGGATTTCCACCTCGGCTGATTTCTCTTGTTCAGCTCTTTGAGTTTTCTTCAGCTCACGATCATACTTCCCGATCAAAAAAGTGGCGCCATTCATAGCACGGACTTGTTCGGTGGCGTAGTTTTCATACCAGTCGTAGAAGAAAAGTTCTTCAGGCTCCGGCTTCGCCATAGGCCTCGACTTGGTTCTCCACACGAAGTTAGCGCATGAGTTCGGATCAGTCGCCATGGGCTCCAAGCCGTTGTAATGAAATTCGAACCCAGAGGGGTTCGGCCTCATAACTTTCCTAATCTTGCCGGGAGGACCATCAACTTGCTCTTCTTCTACTCCAGCAGCTCGGTCATAATCTTCAGCCTCGTCTCTATCGACCTGGCCTTCAGCCGCACATCGTTTCCAGCAGACGGGTTATTTTCAAACGCCTCTATCTCAGCTGACTCCTCGATAGGACCATCTCTTTTGTCTTTGCCGAGATCAGTCACGACGTTTTCCTCACCAACTAAGATCGGAGAGCCAGTAGCCTCAAAATGAGGGATCTCAACTTCTTTGACGTTTTCTTCCGGAATCACTGGAACGTTACTCGGCCCAGCATCGACAGAATCCTGAAGAGTGTTGGCATAGCTCTCAAATTTTCTCTTTTGAAGACCCATCTTCAATTTAGACGACGACCCGGAAGTTCTCTGATTCTGTTTAATGGTCGCGGCTACTCGTTCCACAGAGATGTCTGGCCACGTCAGATGACTGATCCTGGTGAAAACCTTTACAATCTCGGAGAAATCTTCCGAAAGAGGAGCGGCGAAGAAGGGTTTATCTGCAGAAGAATTCAAGTGTTAATAATAAACAACCAAAAGATTAAAGAAAGTGAATTCGCAAAAATACCAATAGCCAAGCTCCAGTCGTTTAGAATCTCGATTTCCGGATCAGCCACCGAGAACTCATTTTTCTTCACAAAGAAGTACCGTTCTCTCCAGTCGTATACTTTACTCTTTACCCCTCCAGTGATGATGCTGAACTTAGGCTTTCTTTCCAGCACCCTTAATCGAAGTCATCTCTTCGAAGATCCTACAGTCTAAGGGGAGCCCATTCTCCGCGGCCAAGGTCATCAATCCAACCATATAACGAACTGCGGCATGAGATAATTGCGTCGGACCCATTCTTCTCCTTGAGCAATAGTCCAGAAAGAGACGAGGCAGAGGAAACCAGATATGACACTCCAAGAAGAAGCATTCATAAACACAAAAATATCCAGGCGGGGCGTCCCACGGTCTTTCATCTGGTCCAGGAATTTGAAAAGTCACCTTCAAGCTGATCCCACAGAAACGCTTCAGATCGGCCAATTTATCCTTCATCAACTTAGATCGGTAAACTCCAAAATCATTTCCAGCCTCACGCGGGAGTTTGGAAGCCCCTCTTTTATGACTTCTACGTGCAGCCTGTGTAACTCCGTGAGGGTTGAAAATCAAGTCCTCCTCATCCAGGTCGTCGGAATCTTCGCCTCGGTCATATTCATCGTTTACTGAAACTTCATCTCTCGAGTTACTCGCCTCGGCTTCTATGTTCTCCCGAACATCTTCGGGGTCTTCGTCTCTCAGATGAGGAATCTCAAAAGGACTTCTGGGCTCGGCGCGTCCTTGACGAGCTTCTTCGTTCCTTCGCCGTAATTCTTCCATATCCTCCCAGGACGGAAAAATATTTTCCCAAGAATGAACTGTCTTAGTCGAACTGGCATTTGAAAATGGGGAGTCCATTTGATTGGAGTTCTCGATGGCGACGGAAAAATGCGACGGAGATGGCAAATCGGAAAATATTAAAAGAGGAGAGAGATGAGAGCTCTACCTTTCGAAGAATTGGAGAAGTGAGAAAATGAGTAAAAGAAAGGAAACTTCAGATTTATAGAGGAAGGATGAAGGATTCGAGGTTAATCATTTCAAAACGACTCTTCGTCGTCCACCTTCATCATTAGGTCTGAAAAGGCGCCGTTCCACGCGCTCCACTTCGCATCACTTCACTTCGAAGAACGCAAAATTAATTGCATGGTGGACATGTGTCATCATCTGCAAAGAATTGAGAAACGTGAAACGTGTGACGGCTTCCGCACACTTCTACTCCTTTCTCATTCTGAAATGGAGTGGACGCATTTAATTCAGACTTTTCAAATTCGAAACTTTTGAGATTATTTTTAAATATGGAGGAACAATTCAAAACGACGTACGTCGTGTTTGAATTTCGTATTATATTCCTCACACGACGAACGGGGGGGGGCTAATTGTTGGATACGGGCTGCGCACCTCCTAAAAGGCCCATCAAGAATTCGCCTCGGCCCTTTATTCACTAGACGGCCTGTTAAAGATCAATGAGGTGAATAAGATAAACGTGGTTTATCCTTTAAGGATAAAGATAAAACCTGCAACAGACTTGAGAAAATATTGGAGAGGATATCCACTTTCCCGAAATATCGGGCTCGGCGCGTCAAATTAGGAAGAGATAGGCATCGACTCTTCCAGAAGATTAAGGTCGGCACCTAAAAGCTTATAAATAGGAGGAGAGTTCCACCAAGAAGGCCATCCGCAAATAGAGAAAAGAACTAAGTTATAGAAATTCTGGGACCTAAAGAAGAACTTTGTACCTGCTCTGTAATTCATCATCCATCTTTTATAAATCAATAAATCTCTTTTAATCTTTCTTAAAAACCCACAAACTTTACTTGAAATTGCTTAATACGAAGTAACAAGCAAATCATTCTAGTTACTTAGACTCTTCTAGTTTGGTTTGAGAACAAAATAGGCATTACTCAACAGGGGTCCAAGGATGTGGAAACAAGGCCGGTTTCGCGATCTGGAACTGGTACTTGATGGACGTTTTCGTTTACTTCTCTCACTCTCTCATTACTCTTCCTCCTCCTTGCTGGACCAACACTGCTCACAGACATGGCGTCAAGGTCTGAATAAGAATAACCCCCCTCATGATCTTGACATTTAGATGACATCATGCTGTTTTCTTTTTACATCTCAAAGTCTGATTATAGTTTGAAGTATCTTAAGTTTCGATCTTTGAATTTAACTTATGGAGAGTTTGATTGTCTTTTGTCCTGGAAACTTTGTTTGCAAGGAATGATATTTTTTTGTGTGTGTGTGTGTGTTTCTGATTGAAATCTAAGGTATTGGGGACTTCCATCACATAATGGGACCAAGGAAAAGCTACGTGCAATGAGTTGTTGGCGAAAAAAGGAGTCTGCTCAGATGTATGTAGAACGCTTGGCAGAACTTGCTGCTGCTCTAGGCTTTGATGTGTGGCTGGTGAGTTTTTGTTATAGCTTTGTTTGTTTTACGACTCCACTCACCTTCTTCACATGGATCATTATAATTTTTCTGAATGATTTAAATAGCATCTGAAACTCTCTGTTCATGTGGAAAGACCTATCTCGAAAAGTAATTTATTGTTGCCTTCTAAGTAGACCTTATAATTTCTTACTTGCAGGTAAATATAGAGAACGAAATAGATCAAGTTCAAATTCCAAATTTGAAGACTTTTGTAAGCCATCTAACAAAAGTCATGCATTCATCTGTACCTGGGGGTTTAGTTATATGGTGAGCGTCGAGAATCTTTTCTTTGTCAAACTCGCTCTTCTGCGTTCTCTTTCTAAAAATGTACTGATCCTTTTAATTTGTTTAATGGTAGGTATGATAGTGTCACTGTTCAGCGCCTTCTTGCTTGGCAGGATCAGTTGACTGAAATGAACAAACCTTTCTTTGATATATGCGATGGTATATTCATGAACTATACGTGGGAGGTTCGCCATCTCATTTAGTTCACTCTCTTCAGTCCCATTCTTTCTAATAAAATGTTTTGATTCTGATATGAGTGGGCATCTCTTTCAGGAGAGTTACCCCAAAGCAACGTGATGTCTACATGGGAATAGATGTGTTTGGTCGGGGTTCTTTCCGTGGTGGCCAGTGCACGGTCTGTATCTCAATTATCACTACTATCATATAAAAGCTGCACCTTAAGTTTGTTTTTCTCTTACGTATGGTGGTAGGCAAATGTTGTCCTCGATTTGCTGAAGAAAAACGATGTATCAGCTGCTATATTTGCTCCTGGATGGGTATATGAGACCGAGCAACCACCCGATTATCATACAGCACAAACTAAGTAATACGTATTCGCCCTTGTGATGGTAAAAAGGATCTGTGTGAATCTTAGCATCACCTGTTCTTTATTTTTACGGTGGTGGTCACTTTTGAGAAGTCATGAGGAATAGTTCAAACATATCCAGAATCCTTACCCTTATACTCAGATTTCAATCAGGTGAAGTGAATCTCAGTAATTAGTTTCCAGAGATACAGATGACTGGTTGTTCTATGTTCTGTTACGTTTAAAACTAACGTACTCGTTTTTTATTATCCAGGGAGTAGGGACTTAGTTCCCATGTTTCTCTCGGAGGTCGGAAATTGTCAGACGCTCCCTGGTATAACATTTCAAGCCAAAGTCTGCAGGTTCAGTCACTCCTAGTTCTAAGTCCTATTGCATACATCTAATTTGTACAAGACTATATAACTGTCCTGGTCTGGGCTTATCTATATCCCAATCTGATCTTGTTTTTTTTTTTTGTGACAGTCGTTTATAGAATTCAGTGACGGAAAGAACTCAGAGACCATGCAGGTCACTGTTGAGTGAGTTGTGACCCTACAAAGTTGAATCTCGGGAGAAACAATTAAACAAAGAAAGCAAAACTTACAACACAAGGAAAGAGAAACGACAACTAGAAAAAAGAGAGAAAGGCAAGAAAAACTTGAAAAAGGCGGTCGATACTTCAGCTACCACTGATTCCAACAAAGCGTCGAGAAAGTTAACAGGAAAACAGAGGCAAACCATCCAAACAGCCGAAGATGAAGAAGAAATGGCTCGAGATTATAGGTTACTGAAAAAACTGAAGAAAGGTTCAATTAAAGAAGATGATTTTGTAAAACTTACGGGAGCTGACGATTTTTAAACTGATGAGAAGAGACAAACCTCTTTGACTTTCGTAAAAACCTCTCTGTGTCGCTTTGTAATCTCAGTCGCTCCCTCAACTTCTCTCTCGACTCTCGTGTTGTCTTAGACACGGGAGAATGAATAAGGAAAACCAACTCGAATTTTCATACCCAAATTTTTCTCCTGGTGATTTTCATACTCAGAATTTTTGAAATGTGGATTTTTATTTCCAAGTTCTATTTAATTTTAAATTTCATACCTGAACTAAATTTTTTTTTTTAGAAGTCCATTCTGATATTTTTTTTTTTGTTTACAGAGATTTTTATATTCAAATTTTCATAAAATATATTTTCAAACCCATATATTATTTTTACATTAAATTTTGACAAAAATTTATTAAATGCAACTTTGATTGACTCTAATGGTGTTAGACAACACTAAATTTTGATGATTATAAATTGAATATGGCACAAGGCTCAAAAATAAAATATCGCTTTTTATTGAATAAAGTTAGAAATAATAAATACTTCAAATTTACCATGCCAAATTTAATGGTATATTTTTAACCATTCTGCCATAACTGACTTTTTATAATTTATTAAACAAACCGATCATATATCAATAATTAAATTATGTGCTCATTAAAAATCACATTTTCTCATTTCTCCTCCCTTTAAAACATTAGCACAGATAAGTCCAATTTCTTCAAATTTTAATTTTCCATAGGAATCTATATATTTTAAATGGAGGACAACAAGAGGAATGATTTTTTTTTTTTTAATTTTTACAGGAATTCTTCACACCAACTGCATTATCATCAGAATTGGATGATGAATAACACCGTCAGTGTTGGATTTTTTTTAAAAAACATTAATTTCATATATAAAATTTAAAATTAAAAAAGATTATGTTAAAAATACATTTTCTGAAAATTTGGTATGAAAATCCCTGAAAAAAAAAATTCGGGTTGGATTTTACAATAAAATTAGTTCAGTAAGCAATTTAAAATTATCAAGAATTTAGATATGAAAATCGTGATTACAAAAGTTTGAGTAGTATAAAAATTCCTATGAGAAAAAAATTGATTAGTTTTTTCCATTCTCATTCGTAGACAACTTATTCTATTTTTGGGGTTTTACAAGAAACCGGATAAAAAACGACAAAATTGGTAATAATATTCCACTTGCCGAAAGAGAATTAAAAATAATGGGCCGATAGAGAATTGAAAATAATGTGCCGAAAGAATTGAAAACAACGGGCTGAGAAAAATATCTCTTCTCTTAGTGGACTTTAGGAAAAACTAGACACCGGTTCAGGCCGTCACTGGTTCAGTACAAGGTTGGAAAAATCCAACACAAAACCAAAGCGAATCGAACAATTTTGGTGTAGGTGTATGTCACTTAATAGCTAAATAATAAAGGTGGAGTAAGCGAGGAGAAGCAAGCGGCGGGCGTGATGGATTCATCACCACCGAACACTCTCATCAAGGCGCCACATTTCTCTGAACTCAAATCTCTGTTAACGGAAGATATCATATCGGAAGACTTAATCTTATCACGAACAAAGTGGCAGTCGTTTTCAATATGCTTGGTTCGTTCGTGGAAGACCAGATTGGTGGCAATGTAGCTAACTGACTCACTATCACAATATAAATGCATTGGCTGCACATGTTTAACACCTAACGATTGAAGAAGACGTTTCATCCAGAGCAATTCTTTTGTAAGAAACGACATGGCACAATATTCAGGTTCAGCGGAAGAGAGACTTACAATATCTTGTTTGCATGTCTTCCATGAGATAGGAGAGTCACCAAGTTATACAATGTACCCAGTAACCGATCTCCTTGTGATCGGACAACTTTCCTAGTCAGTCACACCTTCTAGACATCTGGAAATTTGTCTTGCCTTTTAACACAATTCCCGGACCAGAAATCCCTTAAAATTAATGAAACGTAGGTAAAGCTCTGTCCCAATGGTTTTCTCATGGTATTTGCACAAATTGGGACAACCTGTGGACACAGAATGTAAGATCAGACCGAGTAACTACCAAATAGATCATCCTGCCAATCAATCTACAATATTTTAGAGGATTAGGCAGCCAAGCGGAAATTGACAAAGCATCTTTGTGATTCTGCTCAAGAGGAAATGCAGCTGGCTCTAATCCCAACAGCCCAATTTCTGAGACAATATCCAAAACTTACTTACGCTGACTCAGATAGAACCCCATAAAACTCTGTCAATTGAAAATAATGGGCCGAGAGAATTGAAAACAACGGGCAGGGAGAGATATTTATTCTCTTAGTGGGCTTTAGGAAAAACTGGACACCGGTTCAGGCCGTCACCGGTTCAGTACAAGGTCAGAAAAATCCAACATAAAACCAAGCAAAATCGAACAATTTTGGTGTATGTGTAGGTCACTTAATAGCTAAATAATAAAGGTGGAGTAAGCGAGGAGAAACAGGCGGCGGGCGAAATGGATTCATCGCCACCGAACACTCTCATCAAGGCGCCGTGTTTCTCTGAACTCAAACCTCCCCTCTCGGAAGATATCATCTTGGAAGACTTAATCTCATCACAAACAAAGTGGCAATCGTTTTCAATATGCTTGGTTCGTTTGTGGAAGACCAGATTGGTGGCAATGTAGATAGCTGACTTACTATCATAGTATAAATCCATTGGTTGCACTTGTTTACCACCCAACGATTGAAGAAGACGTTTCATCTAGAGCAATTCTTTTGTAAGAAATGACATGACACAATATTCAGCTTCAGCGGAAGAGAGACTTACAATATCTTATTTGCGTGTCTTCCAGGAGATATGAGAGTCACCAAGTTGTACAATGTACCCAGTAACCGATCTCCTTGTGATTGGAGAACTTGCCTAGTCAGTCACACCATCCAGAGATCTGGAAATTTGTCTTAGCTTTTAACATAATCCCCGGACCATAACTCACTTTCAAGTAATGAACCGCAGGTAGAGCTGCGTCCCAATGGTTTTCTCGCGATATCTGCATAAATTGAGACAACGTGTGGACATAGACTGTAAGATAAGGCCGAGTGACTGCCAAATTAATCATCCTGCCAATCAATCTGCAATATCTTTCAGGATTAGACAGCCAAATGAAAGTTGACAAAGCTTGTTTGTGATTCTGCTCAAGAGGAAACACAGCTAGCTCTGATCCAAATAGCCCAATTTCTGAGACAATTTCCAAAGCTTACTTACGCTGACTAAGATAGAACCCCTTAGAACTCCGAGAATTGAAAATAAGGGGCCGAGAGAATTGAAAACAACGGGCTGAGAGGGATATCTCTTCTCTTAGTGGGCTTTAGGAAAAACTGGAGACCGGTTCATTACAAGGTCGGAAAAATACAACACAAAACCAAGCTGAATCGAACAATTTTGGTGTATTTGTATGCCACTTAATAGCTAAATAATAAAGGTGGAGTAAGCGAGGAGAAGCAAGCGGCAGGCGTGATGGATTCATCGCCACCAAACACTCTCATCAAAGCATCGCGTTTCTCTAAACTCAAACCTCTGCTCTCGGAAGATATCATCTCGGAAGACTTAATTTCATCATGAACAAAGTGATAGTCGTTTTAAATATGCTTCGTTTGTTCGTGGAAGACCGGATTGGTGGCAATGTAGATAGCTGACTTACTATCATTGTATAAATGCATTGGTTTCACATGTTTACCACCCAACAATCAAAGAAGACGTTTCATCCAGAGAAATTCTTTTGTAAGAAACGACATGGCACAATATTCAGCTTCAGCAGAAGAGAGACTTACAATATCTTATTTGCCTGTCTTCCAGGAGGAAGGAGAGTGACAATGTTGTACAATGTACCCAGTAACCGATCTCCTTGTGATCGGCCAACTTGCCTATTCAGTCACACCATCTAAAGCTCTGGAGATTTGTCTTGGATTTTAACACAATTCCCGAACCAGAATTCCCTTTCCAATAATGAACCGCAAGTAGAGCTGCGTCCCAATGGTTTTCTAGTGGTTTCTGCACAAATTGGGAAGATGTGTGGACACAGAATGTAAGATCTGGCTCAGTGACTGCCAAATAGATCATCCTGCCATTCAATCTGCAACATTTTTCAGGATAAGGCAGCCAAGCGGAAGTTGACAAAGAAAATTTGTGATTCTGCTCAAGAGGAAACGGGGCAGGCTCTGATCCCCAACAGCCAAAGTTCTGAGACAATTTCCAAAGCATACTTACGCTGACTAAGATAGAACCCCTTAGAACTCCGAGAATTGAAAATAATGAGCCGGGAGAATTGAAAACAATGGGCTGAGAGAGATATCTCTTCTCTTAGTGGGCTTTTAGAAAAACTGGACACCGGTTCAGGCCGTCACCGGTTCAGTAGAAGGTCGGAAAAATCAAACACAAAACCAAACCGAAACGAACAATTTTGGTGTATTTGTAGGTCACTTAATAGCTAAATAATAAAGATGGAGTAAGCGAGGAGAAACAAGCGGTGGGCGTGATGGATCTATTGCCACTGAATACACTCATCAATGCGCCGTGTTTCTCTGAACTCAAACCTCCGCTCTCAGAAGATATCATCTTGGAAGACTTAGTCTCATCACGAACAAAGTGGCCGTCGTATTCAATATGCTTGGTTCATTTGTGGAAGACCGGATTGGTGGCAATGTTGATAGCTGACTTACTATCACAGTACAAATTCATTGGTTGCACATGTTTAACACCCAACGATCGAAGAAGACGTTTCATCTAGAACAATTCTATTGTAAGAAATGATATGTCCCATTATTCAGATTCAACAGAAGATAGACTTACAATATCTTGTGTGTGTGTCTTCCAGTAGATAGGATAGTCACCAAGTAGTACAATGTACCTAGTAACCGATCTCCTTGTGATCGGACAACTTTCCTAGTCAGTCACAACTTGCCTAGTCAGTAACAAAAATCCCGGACCACAACTCCCGTTCAAATAATGAACCGCATGTAGAGCTGCATCCCAATGGTTTTCTCGCGGTTTCTGCATAAACTGGGACAACGTGTGGACGCAGAATGTAAGATCAGGCCGAGTGACTGCCAAATATATCCTCCTGCCAATCAATCTGCAATATTTTTCAGGATTAGGCAGCCAAGCGGAAGTTGACAGAGCAAGTTTGTGATTCTTCTCAAGAGGAAACACAGATGACTCTGATCCCAACAGCCCAATTTTTGAGACAATTTGCAAAGCTTATTTATGCTGACTGAGATAAAACCCTTAGAACTTCGAGAATTAAAAATAATGGGCCAAAATATTGACACTGCAGTAAAAAAAAAATGGATATAGCTACGACTCAGCCACAAATAAGTCGTGGCTAGCTACAAAAAGCCACAACGGAACCACAGATTAAAATCTAAACTTTTGTGGCAAAAAACCAAGCTTTTTTTTGGCAAAATAGCCACAAAACATTTTTTTTTAGGTATTCGAAGTAACGGAGCCACCACTAGCCACAAAGATGTCATAGCAAATCTGATTCACCATTATCCACAAATTTGTCGTGGAAATACAGTAGTGACGACCTCGTTCGTGGCCATTCGAAGCCAGAATCGCCACGATTAGCCACAAATCACTTGTGGAAATATCTATTCACCGTTAGCTACGCTTTGTCGCGAAAAACATAGAGAGGGAATACAATTATAGCTAATTGTGGCCGTAGCCACAAACTTTGTTTTGGCTAATTGCAACTAACTTAAAAAAAACAAAAGAAATCACAAATTGCCATGATTTTTCGTAGCTATATTTTGCTGTAGAATATTTTGTAACCTTCCGTGGTTATCTAAAGTTTCAAATCCTGTTTCAGTGGACAAATTTAATTGGCATAGCCACGAATATATTCGTGATAATCCCTGGCTATGAGAATTTAATCACGTGAAAATAGCAGGAGTTAGTTTGAAACCTACAGAGCCACGAAACTGTTTGTAACAATCCGTGGCTACAAAAGAATCTCAACCATCGCCTCAACTCACTTTATGGGGTTTGGCAGAGAATATATTCTTATTTCCACAACATGAGTCGTGGCTATCTGTGGCTAAGAAAGATTATTAATATCACCCGAACTCAGCATTGTTGTCATAGGAAAAAACGAAAAAAAAATGTCTGAATATTTTCATTCTAGAGAGTGGATGTATAAACGTTTAAAACGTTCAGATCATAGTTTATGTGAGAAACTTATTGAGGGATTCAACTTTTTATTTATTTTATTTTTGCTTGTAATCAAGTTTCTTATTTAGAACGCGAAAATTTTTTATGTCCATGTAAAAAGTGCAAAAATCAAAAGTTTCGCGATGTTGATACTGTGACAAGCCACCTGATGTTGAAAGGGTTTACGGAAAGTTACTTCGTATGGACGCATCACAGAGAAAATTGTCAATACAGCGGTGAAACATCTATAAGTGATCACATGGTAGAAAATGAAATAGGGAATGATCAAGCTTGTGATCCGAATGAAGATATCAACATGGTAAATGATTGGGTGTCACTTATTCCAAATTGTAACAACCCATTGACGAGGAAAACCACGACACTGTTTCCAGTCGTTAGAAGCAGCAAATCAACCTCTATATGAAGGGTGTCTTGATGGAATTTCTCAACTATACCTTGCCTCAAAGGTGATGCATTGGAAGACCAATTTTAATTTCCCGGAGGACTGCTTGGATGATATTGCTCACACCTCTAATGTTGTTCTTCCATCGCCCAACAATGCACCAAAATCATACTACAAGACAAAGAAGTTGACCTGGTCTTTAGGAATGCCATCTCACAAGATTGATGTGTGTGAGGATAATTGTATGCTATTTTGGAAGGGAGAAGGTCGTGAGTTGTTAAAATATCAGTTTTGTGGAAAAGATCGGTATGAACCAATGTGGGTCGATCGGGGAAGAATATACCGAAGCAGAGGATGTTCTATTTGCCAATTCCGGATCGGTTGAAGCGATTGTACCAATCAGACACGACAGCTTTCTAAATGAGATGGCATGCTGAACATGTGTCCCCAGAAGGAGAAATGCATCATCCCTCAGATGAAAAAGCATGGAAGCATTTTAAAGAGGTATATCCTGAATTTGCTTCTGAGACTCGCAACATTTATTTGGGTTTATGGACCGATGGGTTTAATCCAATAGGTAAGAACAGACAATCATATTCTATTTGCCCGTCATAGTGACACTATACAATTTTCCCCCGGGTTGTGCATGAAAAGAGAATAGTTTTTCCTCTCTATATTAGTCCCCGGGCCAAACCATCCAAAGAAAAGTTTGGATATTTATCTACAACCGTTGATTGAAGAGTTGAAAACTTTATGGACTGACGGCGTGGATGCTTACGATGTCTCACGGAAAGAAAAGTTCACGATGCGAGCAGCCTTAATGTGGATGATTAGCGATTATCCGGCATATGGGATGTTATCTGGATGGATGACACATGGCAGGTTGGCTTGTCCATATTGTATGGAGGAGACAAACTCGTTTTGCCTGCCAAATGGAAGAAAGCATAGCTGGTTTGATTGTCACAGGAAATTTTTGCGTGTAGGACATTCTTATAGGCGGAATGTTAGAGCTTTCTTAAAAGGTAAAACAGTTCATGATGATCCCCCACCATGGTTAAACAGAGAGGAAATTTTTCAAGAAAAGATAAACAATATTCATGGGCTGTACAAGATGGTTGACTGCAGAGACAAAGGACATGACAATCCAACTCGAACAATTGAAGGGTATGGTGTCGACCATAATTGGGTGAAGAAGAGTATCTTTTGGGAGTTACCATACTGGGAGGAAATACTTCTCCGGCACAACCTTGATTTCATGCACATCGAAAAGAATTTATTCGACAATCTGATGAACACGGTGTTAAATATTTCTGGAAAGAAAAAAGATAGCATAAAATCAAGGTTGGATCTCACTTCGTTTTGTAGAAGAGCCGACTTGGAGGTTACCCAAGATGGAAAAGTGCATGTTCCAATCTTTAGATTATCGAAGGAAGGCAAAGAACAATTTCTAATGTGGTTAAAAACCAAGATCAAATTTCCTGATAGATATGTTTCAAAGTTCTCACATTGTGTTAATGTTAATAGTGGAAAGATATAATGTATATAAAATCATAATTGTCATGTCATCATGCAATGACTTCTCCCGATTGCATTTGCGGAACTACTTCCGAAAACTGTTCATGCAACAATTTCAGGTATGAAATAATCAAAATTACAATTTTTGAAAAAAAAAATTATTATTTATTTTTACTAATTTTTACTAATATTTTTTCTTAATTTATGTAGATGCTTCACTCTTCTTTAGAGATATATCTACAAAAATTCCTCGGACTGAAGATGTTACCATATTAAAAGAAAATATTGCGATGAGGCTTTGCAATCTTGAAAAATCTTTCCTCTGGCATTCTTTTGATGTGATGGAACATTTACCTGTGCATCTTCCAGATGAAGCTGCTTTATGCGGTCCTGTCCAGTGTAGGTGAATGTATCCGTTCGAACGATACATGTATGACCTGAAAAAAAAAGTCAAAAAGAAAGCCCGCATCGGAGGATCCATTGTAGCTCGGTGTGTGAATGAAGAGATTCCATATGTGATAACCAATTATATTACACCTCCAGAAGTGTTAGACCCCGCATAAGATGTCAACGAAATTCGGTTAACCTACAATTATCCTGATGTTCCGGTCATGTTCCAGCAAGTAGGAAGAGTCAGCGGGAAATCTTCTCGAGCATGGTTAGATAATAAGGATTATAATGTGATTCAGACATTTTTATTGCTGAACTGTGAAGAATTTGACCCGTACGAGAGGTATGTTAAATTACGTGCATGGTAGTATATATACAATTCATAGTTAAAATACTAATACTTAATATGCATGCATGCAGGATATTTGAAGAATATATGACGCATAGTATCCCAAACAATACTTCAGACAGATTGACGAGAGAAAAAGATGAACATTTTGCAACATGATGTAAAGACTATAAAAGTTATAAAATTTATATTTCTATATCATAAATACGGTTTATCTCATCTATGATATTATATATACGTGCAGATTAACAAAGCTAGCATGTCATATGAATTTCCATTATGGATGCTAGACTTTGTACAAGGTCTAAAACATCAATTCGCTTGATGGCCTATATATTATAGGAGGGAATACCATTACCATATACAAAGCCATGGAAGTAATAAGAAAACGATGAATTATGGTGTTTGTGTTCTTGGAACCAGTGAGAGTGAATATCTTGGATTAATTGAAGACATATTCATGATAGAGTATCTTGGTGCTGTTGGGATAATAGCCATGATTTTTAAATGCAACTAGTTCAACACCGATCAAGAAATATGAAGACATCCATCTGGCATTGTTGATCCTTTCATATTACTGGAGCAGTGCACTCAAGTATGTTATATTCCTTATTCTAGGCTCCGACTTACTATAAATGAATGGTGGACAACAGCAAAGCTTATGCCGAGAGGATTTGGTCAAACTCAGGAAGTTTCTCAGACTGCAGTGCACTGCTACGACTATTATGCGAGTCGAAGCACATGCGGTAGAAGATTCTTTAGACTATGAGCCCATACCAATGGTTGATCCAGAAGATGAATATGTTTCTGAGATAATGTAGCCGAATAATATAGTGAATATTCAGAATCAGATTATTCAGAGTGATGTATAATTCAGTTTTTCTAGTTAATAAATAGTATTCTACTTTAGTATCTTATATTGTTAGAGTTTTTTATGTAAATTAAAATTTTAAATTGGTATGGGTTTTAAAAATTTAATAAAAGATCAGAAAACTATAAAAAAATTATAAAATATAATAAGGCAGTTATAAATGGGTTTGTAAAACCTTCTAAAATTTTGGGAAAAATAATTAATGTTTCATAAAATATTTATAAAAAAAAATTAAACCTACATAATTTTATTAAGAGGAAATTTGGAAAATATCTTCCAATGAGATTATATTTTGAAAACTACACCACTCATTTTTTTTTTGAAATATACACTTATGAATAAGTTAAATGACTAATTATCCAATTTAAATGTTTATAACTATTCTAAAATTCATATTAATAATGTTAACAAAAACATAATTACATGTGTTTGAAAAAAAATTAAAAAAAAAAAATCCAATAATAATCAGATTTTACAAAGCCTACAATCTTATAAAAATAATTTTAGAGATTAAACTTATAAATAATCAATTATATATTATTGACCTAGTAAGATCATATTTATGAGAAAAAAAATTTGTTTTCCAACATATTTGTGTAAACTTGGTTTATATAAAATTCATAAAAATGGAATTTTATAGAGATAAGCTTTAAAATATTTTCAAAAGTATCGAATAGATATTTCAAAATATTAATATGTATTTATCTCAATCATATAATAATCTCAAACATAAATTATTATATTTTTAATAATAATTATATTTTCGAATTTACAATTCTTCAAAAATTAGTTATTAAAAAGATAATTTTAAATTAAAATCAGGATAAAAATGTCATATTACAAAATAAAAAGTGTAGTTTTCAAAAAAAAAAAAAAGATGTGTACTTTTCAAAATTTAAATCCTAAATTGAGTAGTTTTCAAATTATCCCTTTTATTAAACATTGGATATATCTGTATAAAACCTTTTAAATCTCATAACAATAAGATTTTATAAGATATTTTCTGGATAATTTCAAGATTATCTAGATAATAATATAAAAATACATAGCCACGACGGCCACGAAACATCTCGTGGATAATCCAAAATCTTAATTTTACACTAAATTATCTTTCCCGGACAAATGTGACTAACTAAAAATTTATTCGCGGTTAAACTTTCCCGGTCAAAATTACCAATCTTTAATATTAACAACACACTTAATTATATCACTTAGGTTCTCCGCCTACGAACTCCCTCCTGATTCTCTGATACTAAATCTCTCGCTCCTGATTTTTCTTCTCTGATTTTGTCTGACTCTGCTTCTTCCACCTCTGAATTCGATTCAACGGTAAGATTGTTCTCTCTTTCATTCAGTTTGTTTATCTTTTCTCATACTGCTTTACTTTGTAAATTAGGGCTTATACTGCTTTATTTTGTAAATTAGGGTTTTTTTTTCTCCTTTCGATTCGACCGGAGTTCTTGTTTTTTTTTTCCTTTAAATTTAGGTTTCCTCGAAAGTACTTGTTTTTATCTTTCATCTTTTTTTTTTGCAGATGAATCTCCAAATCGGTTCGAACCAGCGAAGGCATCAAGCTCATACTCCTCTTGGCTCAACGGGGCCAGCTATTTACGGAGCTTCTCGTCATCCCCTTCCAAGCTTAGTGGCCGTTTTGAGTGCACCGGAGAGACGAAACATGCCCTTACTCCATCCAGTAAGACTTAATGAGGCTTATGGTGAGCTCAATTTTCCGTGTCTCTGATATCTATATCTCTCTCTTTGTCTTCACTTCATTCACGTTTAGTTTGTTCTGAGTTGTCCTCGCTTACTTGGTTTGTCATTGCTTACTTGGTTTGTTTAGTCTTGATTGAGAACATACAAAATTGTTACTTTGTCTTGGGATCTATTACGCGTCTTCATGAGAAAGCACATTTGTTATGGCAATCCATTCTTTGTGCTTGACCTAGACTGTCTTTGAGGATTTTGTGTTTGGTATTACTCATAGGCACTTAATGCTTTTGTTTGCTGAATCATCTCCCATGTTCTGTTACTTGTGTTTGTCTTCCAATATGCAATAAGGTCATTGCCTGTGTACAGTCACATTTTTGTGTAGTAAATAAAATAAACTTATCGGGTTTAAGAAAAGCTTACCTGAATGAATAATGCATGCACTTTTTAATGTATATTTAGCAATTTTTCTTGGTCATCTCATGAAGCAATAGTGGACCCTCATGAAGTTGGTCTGTTTACTTAATTACTTGGTCATTTTTTACTTGGTCTGTTTACTAGGAAAGATTATTGGTAGCTTAGTTGTGACTTGGTTGTTATATTATTGGTGAGAACATGTATTCCCTTTTCAATATGATAATATGCTGTTATATTATTTTGTTTGCTTAATTTTTTTGCTAATTTGTATTGTCTTTTTTTTTTCTTTTCATTCTCATAGATTTCAGATTGACGATTGCATCAGGAAGGACATAGTGGCAACATATCAATCTAACTTTTGGGGACCATGGTGGAACTTTGGAATGGTGCCTCAGAAGAAGAAGGATGCATAGTAGACTTGTTTTGTGGTAAGTTATATATTTTGTTCTGTTAAATTTAAGATAATCATATTAGTCTTATATTTTTGTTTTGTGGTAACTATTATCTATGGTTTTGTTGTAACAAAAATACTATTAGGATCCTGGGTATCATGACATGGTTCGTAACCGTTATGACAAGGTTTTCAAAGCTTCAATCGGAGACAATGTAAGCAAGAGGAAGCGATCTGGAAAGAAGCCTGATTTCATTGGCTTGACAGACTGGAACACTATGCTCGAGACTTGGGAGGAGGAGCCATACGTAAAGAAGAGCAAAACAAACGCACAGAATGCAGCCTCAAATCCAGATGGTTTAGGCCCTCATCGTCATACTTCAGGAGCTAGAAACCATACCCGAGTTGCTCATGAAATGGTTAGTTAATTTGTTATAGTAGTTTATTTCAATTCCTATGAATATTTCTCATTTATTAACACTTTGTGCTTTTGTTAGGCGCTTGAAAATGGTGGAGTAGCACCACCAATAACCAACGTGGTCTGTAAAACTCACACCCGAAGAGATGGGACCTTCATTGACGCCAGAACATAGGCTTTTCTGACCGCCGCTGAAGCTTTGGCTGCTGAGCGATCACAGCAGCAATCCCTTGTGACTGATGAAACCATCTCTGAACCCCTTGCAGCTAAATGCAGCTTATATTGAAGTAAGATATCTTATATGCCTAGTGAGTTTATATGCATAATATAACTTTTTTCTCAAACCTTTATATGCATACTTTTCTCAAACATGTATATGCATAATATATGAGTTTCTTTCTCTTTCATACAATCTTACTATCTGGTTCTCGCAGACTGCAACAACCGACAAAGGCCGTGTCTATGGTCTTGGTTCGATTCAGGATCTTAATGGTGATCCCAAGGTGTCCGCAGCTGCTTCAACACTTAGGAAGGCTCAAGTAGAAGTGTGAGTGAGAAACGCAGAGGGAGAATTATCTGAAATCAAACAAGGCATGCACGTGTTGTTATAGATCAATGGAGTAGATCCGGTTACTTACCAGCCGATTGTACGTGAGACTGCTGCATCAGCTCAAAGTCCTCATTCTGAGGGAAGCCGACAGCCTCACATGGACTCGCAGCAACCAGAGTAACCATAACACTCCTCTTAACCTTGCTGATTTGCCGCCTCAATCTCTTCCTCAGTACTTTGAAGAACAACACTAAAGGCTTTAGGTGAACAACTATTAGCGGTTTTATTAGGTTGTGGTTGTGGTCTCGGCTTTAGGTAGTTGTTGTGGTTTCGGTTTTAGGTGTGGTTATGGTACTAAACTCTAACATCATTAGATGTTTTTATTTTGTAACTAATAACATCATTAGATGTCTTTTGTAGTTGAAGAATGTGTTCAACTTTTGTAATTGAGTTAAACTTTATGATCTTTTGAATGAAATCACTAATTATGTTTACAATGGTGTGATTCTTATTATTTTTTTTAATTTGGTTTTAATTTCATTTTAAATTGAATTTGGTTTGTTGGTTAATTGTAGCTAAATTGAATTTCTTTTGGTTTGTTAATTTTTTAAATAAAAATTCGTAGCTTTAGGCACAACAAAGTTTCTGGATATAGTCACTAATAGATTGTGTCTACCTGTAGCAATGGAAACAATTTAATTTGTAGCAGACAAAACCGCAGCTCTCATAGCCACAACGGACTTTGTGGCTATACGAAGACATAGCTACAGATTATGTTGTGGCTCGTTGTGGCTCATTTAGCCACAAACAGGAAGCTAATGTAGTTTTGGCTAAATTTGCCACATATATGTCCTCAAAAATCGTTGCAAAAAAGCTATTAGAGTACTTTGTGTCTACCTGTAGCAATGGAAACAATTTAATTTGTAGCAGACAAAACCGCAGCTCTCATAGCCACAACGGACTTTGTGGCTATACGAAGACATAGCTACAGATTATGTTGTGGCTCGTTGTGGCTCATTTAGCCACAAACAGGAAGCTAATGTAGTTTTGGCTAAATTTGCCACATATATGTCCTCACAAATCGTTGCAAAAAAGCTATTAGAGTACTTGTGGCTATACGTAGAACGTTCTATGAATTCGATTGTGGCTGGTGGTGGAAATATTAGCCACAAATCAATTTGAGGCTATTCGTGAATATAAGCTACAAAAACGGTTTGTGGCGCCGTCGTGGCTATATTATTACGGATATCCATGAATAGTCACGAAAGGACGATATCCACGAGCTGATAGCTACAAAATGGATTTGTGGCTATTTGTGACTATCGTTATTATAGCCACATATATGTTACGATAGCTACAAAAAATTCCTTGGATATATACAAAAGTTCTTGTAGTGTGAAAACAACGGGCTGAGAGAGATATTTCTTCTCTAAGTAGGCTTTAGGAAAAACTGAATACCGGTTCAGGCCGTCACCGGTTCAGTACAAGGTCAGAAAAATCCAACACAAAACCAAATCCAATCGAACAATTTTGGTGTAAGTGTAGGTCACTTAAGAGCTAAATAATAAAGGTGGAGTAAGAAAGGAGAAGCAAGCAGCGGGTGAGATGGATTCATCGCCGCCAAACACTCTCATTAAGGCTCCGCGTTTCTCTGAACTCAAATCTCTGCTCTCGGAAGATATCATCTCGGAAGGTTTAATCTGATCACGAACAAAGTGGTAGTCGTTTTCATTATGATTGGTTCGTTCGTGGAAGACCGGATTGGTGGCAATGTATATAGCTGACTTACTATCACAGTATAAATGCATTGGTTGCACATGTTTACCACCCAACAATCTAAGAATATGTTTCATCTAGAACAATTCTTTTGTAAGAAACGACATGGCACATTATTCGGCTTCAGCGGAAGAGAGACTTACAATATCTTGTTTCCGTCTCTTTCAGGTGACAGGAGAGTCACAAAGTTGTACAATGTACCCAATAACCGATCTCCTTGAGATCGGACAACTTTCCTAGTCAATCACACCATCCAGAGATCTGGAAATTTGTTTTGTCTTTTAACACAATTCCCGGACCAGAACTCCCTTTCAAATAATGAACCGCAGATAGAGCTGCGTCCCAATGGTTTTCTCTCGGTTCTGCCAAAATTGGGACAACGTGTGGACACAAAATGTAAGATCTGGCCGAGTGACTGCCAAATAGATCATCCTGCCAACCAATCTGCAGTATTTTGCAGGATTAGGCAGCCAAGCGGAAGTTGATAAAGCATGTTTTTGATTCTGCTCAATAGGAAACACAGCTGGCTCTGATCCCAACAGCCCAATTTCTGAGACAATTTCCAAAGCTTGCTTACGCTGACTCAGATAGAACCCCTTAGAACTCCGAGAATTGAAAATAATTAGCCGAGATAATTGAAAGCAATGGGCTGAGAGAGATATCTCTTCTCTTAGTAGGCTTTAGGAAAAACGGGACATCGATTCAGGCCGTCACCGGTTCAGTACAAGGTCGGAAAAATCCAACACAAAACCAAACTGGATGAAACAATCTTGGTGTATGTGTAGGTCACTTAATAGCTAAATAATAAAGGTGGAGTAAGCAAGGAGAAGCAAGCGGTGGGCGTGATGGATTCATCGCCACCGAACACTCTTATCAAGGTGCCGCGTTTCTCTGAACTCAAACCTCCGCTCTCAAAAGATATCATCTCGGAAGACTTAATCTCATCACGAACAAATGGGGAGTCTTTTCAATATTATTGGCTCGTTCGTGGAAGACAAGATTGGTGGCAATGAAGATAGCTGACTTACTATCACAATATAAATGCATTGCTTGCACATGTCTACCAACCAATGATCGAAGAAGATGTTTCATCCAGAGCAATTCTTTTGTAAGAAACGATATGGCACAGTATTCAGCTTCAGGAGAAGACAGACTTGCAATATCTTGTTTGCATGTCTTCTAGGAGATAGGAGAGTCACCAAGTTGTACAATGTACCAAGTAACCGATCTCCTTGTGATCAGACAACTTGTCTAGTCAGTCACACCATCCAGAGATCTTGAAATTTGTTTTGGATTTTAACACAATTCCGGGACCAGAACTCCCTTTCAAACAATGAACCGCAGGTAGAGCTGCGTCTAAATGGTTTTCTCGCGGTTTCTGCATAAATTGGGACAACATGTGGACACAGAATATAAGATCAGTCCGAGTGACTGCCAAATAGATCATTCTGCCAATCAATCTGCAATATTTTTTTTTCTAGATCAGACAGCCAAACGGAAGTTGACAGAGCAAGTTTGTAATTCTTCTCAAGAGGAAACGCAGCTGGCTCACCGGTTCAGTACATCTTATACTTTTTGCTCTGCTATTCAGTACCACAACTTTACCTCCCAAAAATGTCACAAATTCCACTTCTGCTATTTGTTTTATTCTTACATTTTGCATAGTACATATCCTAATTAATAAGAGGTGGTCATTCATATAGTAAAAAGGTGATCATCTGGAAAATCGTTTTGATTTGTATGTTAGAGGTGTTGCTCTTTTTTTTTCCAGTTTTTTTAGTCTTTTTTATAACTACCATGGTCTGTTGATATTGTTGTTTTAATCGAACCTTATTTATAAATTTTGGTTAGATTTGAGCTTTTTTATATATAAATGATAATAATTATTGGCTCTATATCAGTTTGATTGGCTTGGCTTCTTCAATGTTTCCGCTGCAACTCCAGCTACTGGGTTCCTCTTTGTTTCACTGTTGAATGCTCATAGATTTTATATTAGCTCTTCACTTGACACCAATGTTTTCGACATGGGTGTTTACAGTAATCAACGAATAAAAATTTGAATCCTCAGTTTCTCTTCTGCATTACGTTGATTCCTTTGGATGTTTTGAATTTTGGGTCTTTGAATTTGATTTTCTTTTATTTTGAAGAATATATAGTCATAGATTTGTGCTGTAGGTTCATCGTTTGCAGTGGAAGGTTGAAGGTTCGAAGCTTCAAGTGAAGTCTAAATTGTTTCAGCTTAAGGAAGTCAAAGACTCGGGTAGAGTCAGAGGGTTAATAATTCACTATTAGTTAGTACAGGTGTTAATCTCTCATTGTATCTCTAGTTTCTAATCGTACGGTGGTGAGCTAAAGTTGTAAACCTTTATAAGCTTTATGTTCATCTTCTAGTTTTAGGTTGAGTGAATAAAGAAAGAGAGAGAGTGTGAGTTTGTACGAGTTGACTCGGTATAGAGAGATATAGTGAATCACTGATACTCCCATCCCCGGTGAGTTATAGCTGCTTCTCTAGTTTGAGAAGTGAGGTGAACACCGGATAACCAAAATCTTATGCATCTTACATTTACAGTAGTTCTTGTAAGTTTCGTCATTGTTCTTGGTGTGCTTGTGAAGAGAGGAGCAATTCGATAGAGTTAGAAACTGGTCTTACTTTCACAAATTGGTATCTCTTAGTTTCACAAATTGGTATCAGAGCCTTGGTTTAGGCTGTCAAGGCGAAGAATCGCCTTCTATCGAATCATGTCTACTCAGAAGGTTGAAGTTACAATGACGATGTTCGACAGTACCGGCAATTTCTGAATCTGGAAGAAGAGAATGTTGGCAACCCTAAGCGTTCAAGGATTAAAGGATGTACTCACAGAACCAACAGAAGTGTTGGTGGTTTCGGAGACACAAGCTTCAGACCCAGATGTAAAGAAGAAGAAGGATCTTGATGAAATCGCAAGATTAGAACGTGATGAAAAGGCAATGAACCTCATATTCATGTGCGTTGACGATCATGTTCTAAGGAAGCTCGACAAATGTACAACAGCAGCTCAGGTATGGGCTTTGCTTGACAGGTTATACATGGCAAAGAGGTTGCCGAACAGGGTGCATGCTCAGCTCAAGGTCTACTCATTCAGAATGCAAGACTCAAGGACTTGGACGATTTTCTGAAGCTCATTGCAGACCTAAGTAACTTGAGCATAGACATTCCCGAAGAAGTGCAAGCAATTCTCCTCCTTAATGCTCTTCCGCCCAGGTATGATTCTTTAAAGGAAACCTTGAAATATAGTAGAGAAGCAATTAGGTTGGAAGAAGTAGCTAGTGGAGCTAGATCTAAGGAAATGGAATATAAAGATGCCTCTAGCTCTAGGAATGTAGGAGAAGGACACTATGTTAGAGGTAGATCGGAATCTAGGACAGGTCATTCAGGTAAAGGTAAAAACAGGTCTTGCTCAAGATCTCAATCAAACGATGGTAAAAGAGTCTGTTAGATATGTGGAAAAGAAGGCCACCTTAAACGTCAGTGCTACAAGTGGCTTGAGCGAAACAAAGGCAAGAATCAGTCTCAGTCTCAAGATAGGGGAGAATCATCTCTAGTAAAAGATGATGCGCAAGACTTAGTTGGGTTACTAGTTGCAGAAGTGAATTTATCCCAGGGTGATATCAGACAAAATGAGTGGATTCTGGATACTGCGTGTTCGTTTCCCATGACACCTAGATGAGAATGGTTCATCGAAATGAAGGAACTTTCACACCGAAGAGTTAGAATGGCAAATGATTCATACTTAGAGGTTGAAGGAATTGGATCAATTCGGTTTACTAATGCAGATGTCACTACTTTTCTTCTTCATGAAGTTAGATATATGCCAGGTATATCAAGGAACCTTATTTCTCTCGGAACTCTCGAGTCAAAAGGATGCGAGTTTAGAGGAGAAAATGGAGTACTTAAGGTAGTAAGAGGCTGCACGGTATTCATGAAGGGAATAAGGAGGGATACACTCTACATTTTTCAGGGATCCGTAAAGGTTTCAGAGGCCTCAACAGCAGAAGAGAGTATCCAACAAAGTTCAAGCGAAAGTAAAGACAGGACGCAACAATGGCACAGTCGCTTGGGTCATATAGGCCAGAAAGGTTTTGATGTACTCAACAAGAAAGAATGATTGTGTCTCTGAGTTGAAATTTTGTGAAGACTGTATTATGGGACAAGCTGGATTATATCCATTCAGACTTGTGGGGTAACCAAATGTTCCTATGAGTCTCGGAAAATGTCAGCACTTCTTAACCTTCACTGGCGATTTCTCAAGGAAAGCCTGGATCTATTTTCTTCAGCATAAAGATGAAGCATTCAAATATTTTGTCATATGGAAGAAAATGGTTGAGACCCAATCCGAAAGAAGAGTTAAGAAACTTAGAACAGATAATGGTTTGGAATTCTGTAACCAATTGTTTGACAATTTCTGCAAGCAAGAGGGTATTGTAAGGAATCGAACCTGCACCTACACTCCTCAGCAAAATGGTGTTGCAGAAAGACTAAATCGGACAATAATGAACAAGGTTCGTTGCATGCTAAGCGAAAGTGGATTAGAAAAGAAATTCTCGGCAGAAGCAGCTTCCAAAGCAGTCTACTTAATAAACAGAACTCCTTCATCAGCAATAGATTTCTCGGTTCCTGAAGAGAAATGGACTTCTATTATGCCGAGCCTTGAGGGACTGAGAAGGTTTGGATGTGTATCATATGTTCATTCAGATGATGGCAAGTTAAATCCCATAGCCAAACGTGGCATCTTCACCGGATATCCAGAAGGAGTAAGAGGGTACAAGGTCTTGTTACTTGATGATGAAAAGTGTGTAGTGAGCAAGAACGTCGTGTTCAGAGAAGACAAGGTTTATAAAGACATAAAAGAAGGAGACAACAATCAGTTAGACTCTTGTGGAATCCTTAAGACCACAAGTGTTAGATTAACAGAGATTATGGAGAACAATTCTGAAGGTGGAGTTCTTCAAAATCAAGAAGTTGCTCAGAATGAGGATATTAATGAAACCGTTGCATCATAAAGCTCAGAGGATCTTACTGATTACCAGCTAGCTCGTGACAGGGCAAGAAGATCAACCAAACCACCTGAAAAGTTTAATGAATACGAATGCTATGATGATTTTGCAGAATTTGTTTGTGCTCTGTCCGAAGAAGACTATGAGGAGTTTGTCTGTGCAATGACAGAAGATGGCAGCAAAGAACCATCGAGTTACAACGAAGCCATGAGTGATCTGGATAGTGATAAGTGGACAGAGGCTGCTCAAGAGGAGATGTCATCTTTAGCAAAGAATCAAACATGGATCTTGATTGATAGACCTAAAGATCCTAAAGCCATAGGGTGCAAGTGGATCTTTAAAAGAAAACCTGGAATAGAAGGGGTTGAAAACCCGAGATTTAAAGCCAGGTTGGTAGCAAACGGTTTTTCCCAGAAGGAAGGGATTGATTTCCAAGAAATATTTGTACCAGTAGTTAAGCATATTTCAATTCGATATATGTTATCTGCGGTTGTTCATCATGACTTTGAGCTACAACAGCTTGATGTAAAGACGGCTTTCTTGCATGGTACTTTAGATGAGCATATTTTGATGGAGCAGCCAGAAGGTTTTAATGACTCCTATGGGAATACATTTCAAGCTCAAAACAGCAACAAGTCAAGAACTATTTGAAGAATCATAGAAAATGCGTAAGGTTCCTTATCAAAGTGCCTGGGGGAGTATTATGTATTCTACGATTGGTACAAGACCAGATTTGGCTTACTCCGTTGGACTTGTGAGTATGTTCATGTCTAATCCAATTAATGTTCACTGGCAAGCAGTAAAGTGGGTTCTTAGATATATCAAAGGTTCAGCTGATACTCGATTGTGTTTTAAGAAAAAGGGTGATTTTATAGTCAAGGGATATTGTGACTCTGATTATGCAGCAGATAAAGGTGGTAGAAGATCAATCTCTGGAATTGTCTTTACAATTGGTGGTAACATCATTAGTTGGAGATCATCTCTTCAAAAGGTTGTGGCTCTGTCAACTAATGAAGCTGAGTATATAGCTTTGACTGATTCCGCAAAAGAAGCAATGTGGCTGAAAGGTTTTTCTGAAGAACTCGGATTTAAGCAAGATTTAGTTGAGCTAAATTATGATTCGCAGAGTGCAATTGCATTGTCCAAAAATGTTGTGTTTAACGAGAGAACGAAACACATGGTTTAGTCTTATGTTTTGCTTGAGGGCAAGCAAAAGTTAAGTCTGGGGGAGTTGGTATATCATGGTTTTTATGGCTTTTAATAATGATATTAGTTATGTATTTAGAGTCTTTTTGATGTTTTTAGAGTCTTTTCAAGTCATTTGCATGTTTAGGTACGGTTTGGACTTGATTGAAGATATTAGAGCAAGTGGAACTTTATAGCTGAGAAGAGCAACTCGGAGACCATCTTTGAGATTGGTGTCGGTCAACACCAATCACGTTTTCACATTATAACGAGTTTACAAGTTTTGAATTAAGAAAACAGCCCAAAAGTTTCAACTATTTGCAAAACAAGTCCTTTTCGTGATTTAGACTATAATTAGGCTTTAAAAGCCATGTTTATCTTTACTTTTGATTTTTATCTTGAGACCTTGAGAGAGATTGCAAGAGAGCTTTGGAGAGACAAATCTGAACTCACTTTGTTAGAGAGAAGATTTCGAACTCCCTTACTTCTTCTTTTGATTTCTTAATGCAATTTATTCAGTCTATGATTTGTGTTTTACCAACTATGTCTGAGTAATCTGCTTGTTAGATTTAGGGGGTTTCTAGGTTAATGATGGATTGTTGAATCAGATAGAATTGTTAGGGTAATCATATGGCTTCTTCAGAATGAATCTAATGCTAGTTCTGAATTGATCACTTAGAATTTAGATCATATGACAATTGATAGACATGAAAGTGTTACTGATTTCCTGAAAAGAATCTTAGATGAGCAAAATACTTATTCGCAAAGGAATTTGGTTTAAGGATTTTGTGAACTTATCGAACTTGAGTTTATGGCATGTCTAAACTGTTGAATTTTCAAAGAAATTTGGAATTCTAGGATCTCGGCATAGGAATATCTGCAACGAAAGTTGATTGATTTAGATATTGTGTTTCGAGTTCAAAAACAATACTTAATTAAACCCTCAACATTCTGTCTGGTTTGCAATTCTGATTTACCGAAAGAAATTCCCTAAGTCTAGTGTTTTCCCCCATCGAACTTACAACTTCTCTGAATTCGTTTGTTTTCGTTTGATACAATTATTTCCGTTTAGCTTACTTCGAAAACCATTAATCTATTGTGTGAATCTTGAGTCTCTATGGATTCGACCCCTTCTATACTACGATTGGACTTCTGTTCATTTGCAGAATAGCTCTAGGGTACTTTTTAGCATATCAAGAAACCACCGGAATCAACATGAATACAGCCTTTGGAACTGACGGGGCTTGAAAGGGTGCCTGACAGTTCGACGCCTTAAGGGAATGAAGAAATTTTATTCCCTGGATTTACTCTATCTAATTGAAAAAACAAAACACAAATGATGTAGTGAGAGATGTTGGGGCGCAATTAGCTTTTGATTCTGTCAAATGTATCTCGCCAATAGGAACTGGGGGTGGGTTAGCTTTATTATGGAGCATGACTATCGATGTTGTATTCCATCACTCTGATGAAAGAATTGTCGACTGTACTATCATGAATAAAGAGTTTTCTTTCTATTTCTCATGCTTTTATGGTCACCCAATTCGCAGTATGATACATCATTTATGGGAACGATTAGAGAGAATATCGACTAATCGTATTGGGCCTTGGTAAATGTGTTGAGACTTTAATGAGGTCCTTCACGCAAATGAAACACGTGGTGGTAAAGTTCGAGAAGCATGGAGTCTGGTTGATTTTAACAGTATTGTCAACAACTGTGGGGTTACAGATCTTCCGTTTTGGGGAATAATTTGACTTGGGTTGGCTAACGTAGACATTATAGTACCGAGAGCTGGTTGAACAGAGCGAAGGCGAATTCTGAATGACAAGCTAAATTTCCGGCGTCGCAGATTCATTATCTTGAACTAATTGAATCCGATCATTGTCTTGTTATCATTAAGATACAGAAAATTCTAAAACAATGACTGCTTCATTTTTGTCAACAACCAGAGTTTCATCAAGTTTTTTTTGATGGGTGGGTTAGCGGTTTCAATAATGATGATGTTCCCATTGCGGAGAGGATACAACATTGCCGACATGCTATATCTAAGTGGAAAAAACAGAACTCCCTAAACGCAGCTCAACGCAATAAAGTTTTGATACGGCAAATTGATGAAGGTCACACAGACCCAACCATTTCAACCGCTGAACTTCAGGTTCTCCATCATGAACTCCGTAAAGCTGACCAAGATGAGGGGAATTATTGGAGATTAAAGAGTCGAATTAAATGGTTACGGGAGGGAGATCAGAATACATTATTCTTTCATGCGTCTACAAAAAAACAGACGAGCTCGTAATAAAATTCTTTCTATAAAGATTGATTTGGGGGAAGACATTTTTGGCAATACGGATATTGCAATGGAAGCAGAGGATTTTTTTCACAACTTTATTAACCTCTTTGCAGCCACGCCATATAGTACAAGCTCTATCAAACACCCACTGTGTAATTACTCCGTAGATGAATACGAACCTAACTAGAGAGATCACATATTAGAAGGTCAAAGTCAGTGTGTTCTCAATCGGTGCTACCTGGGATCCTGGTCCAGATGGGTTTACTGGATCTTTCTACTAAACAAATTAGGATTTAATTGGACTGTCTGTGATTAAGGAGGTGCGGAGGATTTTTGAAACTGGGGAACTACCGCACAACCTTAACCATACCAATCTATGTCTCATTCTGAAAACCGATAACCCTGCAACTTTCAAAGACTTTCGGCCTATTGCTTTATGTAATGTCCTTTACAAAATTGTTTTCAAGATATTGGTTCAGCGACTGAAGGCTATACTTACACACACTGTTTCTGAAAGTCAAGCGGCTCTCATTCCACAACGATACATTACAGACAATGTTATATTAGCTCACGAAGCATTTCATGCTGTCAAGGTACGCCGCAGAATATCCACATCATATATTTCTGTCAAAACGGATATCATTAAAGCTTAGGATAGGATATAATAGGAGTTCGTAGAATCAGTTCTCAGGAAGAAAGGGTTTTGTGCACAATGGATAGGATGGATTACTATGTGTATAAAATTAGTATCGTTCTCAGTGTTAATAAATGGAAGCCCATACGGATTGATTACACCTTCAAGTGGAATCCGGCAGGGAGATCTTCTATCGCCATACATCTTTATACTTTTTGCCGATGTTTTGAGCTCTCTCTTACACCAAGCAGAACACCACCACGATATCCAACCTTTACATGTAAGTGTTGGTGGTCCGTCAATCTCACATCTGCTGTTTGCAGATGACTCTCTGTTTTTTTTTATAAAAGCGGATCACCGGAATGGACAGGGATTGGCTAATATCTTCCTCTAATATGAAGAGGCATTTGGGCAACACATAAACTTCAATGAATCAATGATAACTTTCGGTGACAAAGTTTTCCATCATACCAGAGAATCTATCAAAACGATATTGCAGATACACAATGTGTTGGGAGGCAAATATCTTTGTCTTCCTGAACAATTCAGTAACAAAAAATGAAAGATGTTTGAGTATATCCAGTGCAAGGTTCTAAATAAGACTCAAGGTTGGCAAACCAGAATGCTGTCAATGGCCGAGAAAGAAACTTTGATAAAGGCTGTTGGCTATGCGCTACCAGTTTTTTCGATGAATGTATTTCAGTTACCACAAACCCTCAGTTCAGAAATTGAAAGCATTCTGTCAAAGTTTTGGTGGGGATCTAACAATGGGAGACTGAAAATGTCCTGGGTGGTGTGGAAGAAACTGACATTTTCTAAATATAATGGAGGCTTGGGTTTTCGTTTTATCAAGCACTACTGGCAAATAACTTATGAAAATTGATGAATCGGCCAACCTGTCTTCTATATCGGGCTTTCTAACATCGATGTTTTATGCGTTCTATTTTGCTGAAAATAGACAATGTTTATCAACCTTCCTATGGCTGGAAATCCTTGATGTTTGGTAGGGAGTTGCTTCGACAAGGATTAATTCCTTTAATTGGCAATGGGACTGATATTGTGTTATCTGACAACTGGATTCCTACGACTACACCCCGACCTCCAACTTTGCTTACATACACC
Organism: Iljinskaea planisiliqua; assembly: GCA_900108845.1. Lineage (NCBI taxonomy): Eukaryota > Viridiplantae > Streptophyta > Magnoliopsida > Brassicales > Brassicaceae > Iljinskaea > Iljinskaea planisiliqua. The sequence continues at coordinate 11,961,717 of FNXX01000003.1, read as the reverse complement.
AATTCACAGCTACCGGTCCAAACATTGATTAATCTTACAACACATCAATGGGATATGAAACAATTATGTGAACTGATTGAGCAACAAGATCATGCCGTTATTACAAAGATATTTCTTCCAATGTCTCCATCGATGGATAGTCAGATATGGTTACATTCCTCTACAGGTGACTATACAGTGAAAAGTGGTTATCATTTTGCTAAATATCATATGGAACCAGGAGCTCAGCCCCCTCTGATCAATAACCATGCACTTGCCCGAGCAATCTGGACAACAAAAATACCATCTAAAATGAAACACTTTATCTGGCGTGTTGCTTCCAAAAGTTTAGGTGTTAAAGCTACTTTGGTTAGAAGGTGAATTATCCCGGACCTATTTTGCCCTCGATGTTGTCTAGAGGATGAAACAAATGAACATCTTTTGTTCTCATGTGCTTATGCTCATCTACTACGATAGCAAGTCTCAGTCTTTCCTTGAAGGATAAACTACAATTTGTCTTCGATCAATCCAACAAACAAGCAATTACTTTACAAAAACGATTGCAGCCTTTCTAGATACTTTCACAAATATGGAAAAGCAGAAACGACCTCATATATAACCAAAAGATAGATTCGGAGAATGTCGTTTCTGAACGAGCTATGAAAGACACAAACGAGTGGCTACCTACAACCGTTGTGTCACCGCAATCAGGTACGTCAAGTCAGCATTATATGGGCTCATCTACTTGGAATAGGCCTCCACTAGGTTGGATAAAATTCAACTACGATGCAACATTCCATCAAAATCAAGACTACACAAGACAAGGCTGGATAATCATAAATAGCCACGAAATTTTCATGGATTGTGGCATGGGTAAATTTCAATAACGTTTTTCCTCCATCGAGGCCGAAGGAACAGCGTTAATCTGGGCGCTTCAGGTATTATGGTCTCTTAGGTATAAAAACATTGAATTTGAAGGAGACAATTTAGAATTACAAAATACAGTACTGTCCGATATCAAGCATTACAAGTGACAACACTACATCAATACCATTCATGCTTGGTCTTCTATGCTTGACTGAATCCGATTTCTCCATAAAAACAGATTTAATAACTATGAGAGTTGAAACTCACACAATCAAAACTTATATTAAATGAGGGCTCGCAAATCCAATTTTAAAAGAACTCAAGGACAAAAAACCAAAATTTTATTTTATTAATGATCTTTTGGCCAAATACAAAGAGTTTCGTAAAGGTTAATAGTCTTACAATACGAAGCCTAAGTAGTTGGAACGGGATGGATTAAACCTTAATACATGTTATTTATATATACTAGGCGACTTAGAATTCCGAGACGAGTTACTGCCATTGTGGGACGTCGCCAAGCATAGCAATTTACCGACTTCAACGAGTTTGAGCTTCTGCCCCGGTCTAGTGCCCGGTTTGTGAACAGTGTTTTGTGAACGGTGCTCTGAACCCTAGTTATGCTAGACCAAATCTTCGAATTGGATATCTTAAGTCCGATTCGTAACAGTGTTCCGTGTATCGTGAATTGTGTTTCAGAACACTGTTCACAAACCGAGTATCGTCAAACAAAACTTCAAGGTCGCTGGTTCGGACAATAAATACATAAAGAGATTTTTTGAAAGGTCAGGTCGCCCAGAACCGTTCTCGATATGACCGGCGACCTGCCCATCAGGAAGACCAGGTTGCCCCATTTTCTCTCCCGGGGGAGAGAGCAGGTGACATGCTTCCCTATGAGACCAGATCGCCATTATTTCTCTCCCTGAAGAGAGAATTGGCGACCTGCGCCTCCTCTCAGGAGACCAGGTCGCCAATTTCCGTCTCCCTGGAGAGAGAATGGGCGACCTGTTCCTCCGTGTTCAGATTCCTGAGACTGTCACCCAGTAGCTACATTCCGTAAAATGGAATGGCAATCTGCTTCTTCATGTTCTGATATCTAGAGACCGTGATCAGGTAGCCATATTCCGTAAGACGGACTGGCGAACTACTTTCAGGAAGACCAGGTCGCCTCTTTCTCTCTCACGGGGGAGAGAGTGGGCGACCTGCTCCCTTGGGAGAACTAGGACGCCATCCTCTCTCTCCCGCGAGAGAGAATGGGCGACTACCCTTTAGGGAAAACTAGGTCGCCATTCGCTCTCTCCCGGGAGAGAGAATGGGCAACCTGCCCCTTAGGGAAGACTAGGTCGCCAGGAGAGAGAATGGGCGAACTGCCCCCTTTAGGTAAGACTAGGTCGCCACTCTCTCTCTCTCCTGGGTGAGAGATCGGGCGACCTGCCCCCTTTAGGGAAGAGTAGGTCGCCACTCTCTCTCTCCCGGGAGAGAAAGCTAGTGACCTGCTCTCTTTAAGAGGACCAGGTCACTATTCTCTCTCTCCCGGGAGAGATAATTGGCGACCTGCTCCTTCTGGAGACCAGGTCACCACTCTCCCTTTCCCGGGAGAGAGTGGGCGACCTGCTTCTCTGTGTTCTGATGTCTAGATACCGTCCTTTGCATCGATACTTAGAGTCTTCGGCTTACCAATCACGAGGGGTGGGTTTTGACCCCAACAGTTAGCCCCTGAGCTCGTTGCGTTCATTCCGCAAAGTAAGGAGCTTTAAGTACGATGTTAATCGGGATTGGTGGATCGAGGTGTTAAGATGTATACCATGAGAAATATTTCAGTTTTTATGTTGTTGTATACGTATATCTCTTTGCATCTTTTCGGAATGAGGACGGTCCCGCTATGTTTCCATAGGAAAGTGTGCCTTCTTTTCTATAAGAAGAGCTCTCTCGTTCTTCATTTTTCACAACTTTCATTTTTCTCTCCAAGTCCTTTGATATCTTTGTTGAGAGTTAGATGTTTAGCCCTTATTGTCATCACGTTAGGACCCCGAGCTCGTCGCTCGGTTCCTACGAGTTTGACTTCGACTTTCCTTGTGTTCCATCTGACTACGATCTTCCGTTTGACTGTGATCTGTGCCTCGATTCAAGCTTCGACATGATAGCTGCGGAACTGATTCAGGACGAAGCGGGCGGTTGTGGCGACCTACCTTGGAGAGATGAATATGGTGACCTGGCCCCGATTGTGGAAGACGGCGTGCTGCTCTGGAGGGTAGGAAATGGCGACCTGCTCAGTTCTAGAGGAAGGGGCGACCTACCTTCCTTTGGTGAGGATGGTGAGCTGCCTTCCGGCGTCGAATGGCCTTCCTTTTATGGTAACGGCGACCCGCCTAGAGGTGGAGACAGGGGAAATCTTCCTTTGGTGGGAGACAGTGATGATTTGCATAGAGGCTGCCAGAGTGCCAAAGTAATTCTTTCCAGAAGATGATTTCATCAAACTTGAAGTTGCTTCGCCTGACGAGTGTGTTACCTACTGGGGCTTTAATCCATCGATTTTTAAGAGTAAGAATCCGAGGCCTAGGCGAGCTAGGAAGGGCCCGAAGAATGTTCCTTTGGGCGCTACCCGATGCACTAAGGAATCCTTGCGCGATTTACGGTGCGGATGTAACGTTCTTGACGATGTTATATTCAAACTTCCCAGAGACAAAAACCGCATTAACAGATGTCTGTCGGGACACTTTGCTACATATGAGGCTTTGCTTTGCAAGTCTTATTTGTGGTTCTCGAGTATCTGGATTATTACGAAATATTGACCTCTCAGCTCGTTCCGCAAGCATTATGGCACCTGGTGGGAATTGCGGTCCGCAAGATGGACTGCGGATTTAATCTGAAGTTGGTTCATTTGCTCAACTACATCAAGATTAAAAGATATAATACGGCGAGTCATTTTACTATATCTTGGTCAGGCCTCCTCTTGCAAAATTCCTCTCCGTTGGGTTCGAGAGCAGTTGCAAGTCTTCGAAAGATACTTTTTTTTAGGTTGCTGAATGTCGGGCTTCGGTTGGCCTTGAATTTTGTGGCAAAATGTAGTCCAAGTGGACACTTATTGGTAGATGTTGTCCGAGTGGACACTGTTTGATTATTACATTTTTTTTTAAAATGCTCAGAACTTTTCCTAACATGTTTGTCTTTCGTCCTTTTTGCAGCCTCTTATGATGCAAAACTGTCCAGGTTTGGACAGATTCACAATCCCAAGATGAACACTCCGAGTTGGGCAAGATAATCCTAATATTCTTTGGCTCGTGAAGATCCAACAATATGCATATTAAACCCAAGGCCTGATGCTTTCTTAAACGTTCCAAAAGGAGATAGGCAGTGGAACCTTGGAATGAGTTAGACAGGTACTTCCAACAAGAGGTATATTAAACCCAATGCCTGATACTATCTAGGCCGCCTAAGACAATCTTTGGTAAGATAGATTGGTCACACAAGTGTTGTGGATACACTTGATACACCGAAGGCTCTTGGATATTACACACCAAGAAAATCGAACAGTTCCAGTGGAACAAAGAGAATCACTCTCTCACAAAACACACAAGTTTTCACTCAAAACAGGTCTTCTTTCATTAACCAAGAAATTGTGTGTATTGGCTTGGCCAACTGGTTGATCACACACACTTGGTCGAAGGAAATGTCCGATGCTGCCTGAGAAGAAGTCGGGATCACATGGTTGCATAAATGGCTCCATAAGCGGCCTAACCGGGTGATGTTGGTCTAGGATAAGACCGGTAAGGTTCTGGCCTTCAAGATGATGAGCTAAACAATCATTCTTAGTTACAGCTGGTTCTGGTGTGATATCCACGAGTTCTAACTCAGCTTCCTGTTCAAGCAATGCTTCCACTTGATCATTCTTAGAGCTTCCCATGATTCTGTCGAAAGAAAACTGATTAGACTCAGAGAATCAAAATACTAAGTAGAATGCATAAGCATAGATAATGTTATCCACAAAAACATTGGGACTTCCTTTGACACAAGATGGTGAAATCCAGATGTACTTCCAAGTCCATGCTCTAGACTAATAAGTCTCTTGTAGGTGTCCACTGATTTCTTCCTCTAGGTACAGCTCCTTGTCAAAATGATCCAACAGTCCATAATCATCTTGAATCACTCTTGCCTTTGGAACATAGTCTGTAGCCTGTACTTTAGCAACCACTAGAAAACTCAAATCACATGTGCAGAAGGAATAATCAAGCAACTTCCTAAGATGCACATACAAGTTTTCCATGCTCATAACATTCAAAACAAGTTCTGAATTCCTTTTATGAACTTAAAAAACTTTGCTACAAACGAGAATGTTATTGGAACTCCAGAAGTCCATGATTGATCTCCAAACCAGAAATGATTTACTAGAAAATGAAGTGATCTTAGAAAAGCTTTCTTCCAAATCATGATCTTCCAAAATCGATTTGCAAAGTTCATTGCAATGATTTGAATCCCGCAAAACGTTTTCCAGAAAATGCTTCATCTTAGACAAGTTTGCAAATTCAGTTCTAGCTCTAAACAGCTTAAATGTTCTCTCACTTGAAGAAACTCCTATAGAACAATCAAGTTAACGAACATCATTAGTCAAAACACATTTTGGCATAAAGAAATTCTTAAGTTCAAGCGTTTCAATGGTTGGGACCAACTTGTCAGAAACCAAATCGGAAACACAAAACTCTTTAACTCTTTCCAAACCAAAACGTTTTTCCTCTTGAGCAGAAACCAAGACAAAAAAATTAGGCCCTGTCCTAACCAAATCAAGTTCCTTACAGTGCTTTTGTGGGTAGTCATAAGGACTGGTTCTGGCGCAAGTTTGGTTGGCTGCTTTATGACTTCATTCGATGGCAAACTCTTTTGGACTTCCTCTGGTGAGTTTTCTTCTTGGACCTGTGACAAAGAAACTTTGCTACTCGGATGCTCTGGTTCAAAGTTAGTTATCTCAGCACAAGTCTGCACAATTCCAGATTGAGAAGATGGAAGGGTACAATTAGCATTAAGGGATTTTCAGAGAAATGTATGGTGCTTCCTCACGGTTTTGCTCTGAGGTTGCTGCTCTTCCTTTTTGCTTAAGTGTCTCTGGTCTTGTTCAATTTCCAAGGGGCTTAAGGGAACTAACTTGATCTTCTTTCCCTTAAACTCAAATGAGTATCTATTGGTAATACCCTCATGTGTAACTTCGCGATCATATTGCCATGATCGTCCTAACAGAATATGACTGGCTTCCATGGGTAAGACCATCAAAAAGCACTTTATCTTGATACCTGCCAACAGAGAAAGATATCATCACTTGGCTAGTTACCTTCATCTCTCCATTGCGACTTATCCATTGAAGTTTGTATGGATGCGGATGTTTCTTGGTTTCCAAACGAAGCTTCTTCACCATGGTTGTGCTTGCCACGTTTGCACAACTGCCTCCATCAATAATTAGGCTGCACACCTTGTCCTGGACTAAATACCTTGTGTGGAAGAGACTCTCACGTTGATCATACTTCCCAGCTTGCTTTTGATCACTTTGAGTTTTTCCAGTCACCAATTGATCAGCTACAACCGGTGGTGCTTCTGAAGATGATGTAGACTCAGAAAATTCTTCCTTGGTGATGCTCTCATCATCATCCTTGAGCAGTATGGGTTCATCACTTGAAACAGACAACCTGCCATGACCCAAAGCAGTTTGGTCAGCATTAATCTTCATTTTTGAAATTGCTTTCATACCTTTGTCGATTGACATGGTCTGGTCTGGCTCTGGCTCTTGGATAGCCGGGTTGTCCTCTGAACAACTCTGCTCCTGGTTTGTTTTGTCAGCTACCGAAGAAGGGGGTGTGGTAGTGCTCTTACTATGGTTCTTCATCACAGCCATAAGTGCTTCCACCATCTGATTTTCCAGATCATCATAATGTTGTTGTCGGCTCAATGGGTTTTGAAGCTGTCTAACTTGATTATGACTCTTTTGATCATAACGGCTGTAGAAATCGAATCCTGCTTTATCCCAGGCCGGTTTAGAATTTTTTCTGTTTCTCCTCATAGGCCTCTCTTGTGGTTTCCCTGGTTGTATCCAATCCTGCACATAATCTGTTTTGTTAAAAACCGATTGATGTTCACATCTTAAAGAGTGTTGTTTCTTTTCCAAAAATGATTTAGTTGATGGATAGAAAACTCCCTGATGTGGACACTGCTCCTGTCGTCTAGGTTCCTTCTTAAGACCAAACATGTTGTCCCTGCAAACACTAGCAATCAAGATTAGAAGCAAAAGGTTTCCTCACAAGTGTTTCTCTCAGACTGTTTCTCTTAAGCGATTTTGTTCCCTCAGTGAATTCTCCAAGTTCCAAAGGATCTAGCAACTCAAACTCAATGTGCTTTCTCCAAAGAACCAAATGGTGAATCAAGAAAGAAGAGAGAAGATAGACAGTTGAAAGATTTTCTTGGCTAGTTGATTGACCAAGCCCTCCTTTATAGATCCCTTTTTTTTTAATTCGGTTTTGCTGTTCTCTTTTTTTTTTTTTCTTTTTGATCTAGGATTGAGGCTGGCTCAACTCGCAAACAGATAGACAGAAAAGAATTACAAATGATAGAAGAAGATGAAGAGGTGAGAATGGCAGATTAGAAATCGATACCAACGAAGGAGTGGTTTGCTCTGATACCACCTGATGCGAAACTGGCCAGGTTTGGACAGATTCACAATCCCAAGATGAACACTCCGAGTTGGGCAAGATAATCCTAAGATTCTATGGCTCGTGAAGATCCAACAACAGGCATATTAAACCCAAGGCCTGATGCTTTCTTAAACGTTCCAAAAGGAGATAGGCGGTGGAACCTTGGAATGAGTTAGACAGGTAGTTCCAACAAGAGGTATATTAAACCCAATGCCTGATACTATCTAGGCCGCATAAGACAATCTTTGGTAAGATAGATTGGTCACACAAGTGTTGTGGATACACTTGATACACCGAAGGTTCTTGGATATTACAAACCAAGAAAATCGAACAGTTCCAGAGGAACAAAGAGAATCACTCTCTCACAAAACACACAAGTTTTCACTCAAAACAGGTCTTCTTTCATTAACCACGAAATTGGGTTTAAATAGCATACAAATGTATTAAAAACTAGGTAGAATGTGTTAAAAATAAGGCAACTCGAAACTAGCACCTAGTTAATGCCTTAGACTAGTTTTAAATGAAGTTTGAATGACTTTTCAAGTCAAAATGACTCTTGATCTGATTAAATCCGCCTGGCCTTGGTAGAATTGAGAAGTAGGCTTCTGAAATGGGCTTTGACAAGTATTCAGCAGGCCTGGTCGAATGTTGATCAAATCCAAAGTAGTCTTCATTTCATTTGTTGGAAGTTGAAGCGTTTTTAGGAAGGCTTTAGGAAGAGCTTCCTGAAAATGGATTTAGGAAGGGGTTCCTAAAATCCGGTTCATGCTTTATTAGCCGAGTGAAACCTCCTTCAAATGTTGATTTGAAGCCTGAATCTTCATGGTCTAGCTGCTGCTTCCTTGATGGCTTGGTCGGACAGTCCAGTTTATGAAATGAGCTGGTCAGAATCATATCATCTTATCACCTTCTGAGTTGGCCGAGCAATTTTCTAGACTTGGTCGAGATCATCTGTAGGAAGAAAATTGATTGGAAAGACGAGAGACTTTTGGATAGGTTCAAGGAAGCTCAACTCATATCCCTTGGAGTCGCTCCGGTCAAAACTTATGATTTCTACGATCCGCCAGCCAAATTTCTCGGAATGGAAGGAGTCCGAACTTACCGCGCCCGGAGGGCTGCCACGAGCCAAGCCGAAAGTATGCCGGTCAACATGCCCGAGGCTGTTTGGACCAGTTCACCGGTTTTTCAAGCGTCTGTGGGAATCGTGCTTGGACCTTCTCCATCCCTTCCTCCAGCCAGTCCCTCTCGAGGAAAACGTGCCTCTGCGTCTGAGAAGGGAAAAGGGGTTGTCGGCACCGAAGGTGGATCGAGGACCTCTAAGTCCCAGCAGGACTGGTCTCCAAGATCCGGCTTCATGTGTTATGTGGCCAAGGTGCCTCGTAGAGATCGTTCTGTGACCGTGATTAGCGACTCTTCTGCTGTTTCTAAACCTTGGGCTTATCCAGACTCGTTCGAGAACATGGCCGTTCACACGATGATGGTAACATTTAGTTTTGCTCGTCTATGAACGAATCCATGGTGGCTCATGAAGCCGAGGTTCACGAGTTTCAGTGTAAAGCGGACGAAGCCGCCCGTGAGGCTGAATCTTGGAGGATCAAGTACAAGAAGTCCATGTTCAAATACGAGAAAGCCGAGAAGAAGGCCGCTCGGTATAAGGCGGGCAAGGAGAAGGCTTCTTTGAAGATGGCGGCTCTCCAAGAGGAGCTCGAGAAGGAGAAGTCTCACTGCGAGCGGCGCGTTTTGAAGGCCTGTAAGCAGCAACAGTGGGATTTGGCGGAAAAGTACCGCGCTCGTCTGGACAAGGTGAAGGCTTCGCTTATCAAATTGGTTGAGGCCAAAGCGGCGGAGGCGCATCAATGCGAGTTCTCCAGGAACTTGCTCTTGATTAGTGATCTCGAGGGAGGTTCGAGCTTTGCTACGGAGAAAGCAAGGGTTCAAGGATGGGCTGAAGAGCACGAGGGCGACGTAGGCTGCATCCAGCGAGCCATGGTTGGTCTCATTGGGAGTTCCCGTTTTCTCTCGTTTCCCCATATGTGTTGGGATGTGCTTCTGGCAAGGGTCCGGTTGGTGATGAGGCTGCTGATGTCGGAGTGGTGGACTTTGGCGGTACCAACCATGGCGCTCTAGATGAGTGTTTCGGGGCTAACTCTGATTAGAGCACCCCTTGTAATTTCTAAGGTAAACTTTCGCTTTTTGTTTTGGGTCGTTTAGGTCCTTGATGTATTATCGATCCTTCTGGATTTAATGAACTATTTTGTGGTGAGCTTGGATCTCTTTCGTGTTGAACTTGGATCTCTTTTGTGTTTGCCTTACATTTTTTGAACGACTTGAGTCTAAGGTGCTTGAAGGGGATGCTTTGCCGGGCATTCTGCATTTTGGACCAGGGCATCGCTGAAGATACGTTATGGGTTTGCGAAAGGTTTGTTAATGCTGGGCGTTGTCTTTGATGTATCAGAGCTAAACATTTATAATCTCGTACCAAAGCCAGTTTGGTACTGTGTTTGCGAGATGTAATCGTACCAGTGTTCCTTGGATGGCATTTACTGGGTAAGCGAGTGTATTTCGCGGTTTACGCTCCGTGGTATTTCCAATCCACGAAACGCTCCTGAAGATAAGCTAAGTCGAATATCGTCCCGACGCTTCCCGCATTCCCAATCAGGTTACGCCCTTCGGATTTTAGTCCAGAAATTTCTATAGCGCGCTACTTCTATCCGTCTCTGGATGTCAAACGAACCATGGTAAAAGTCCTTGCCTGGACTACAGGTGTGTTGTTGTGACCAGCAACAGACAATTTTTTGAAAACTTGATACAGTGGATTCAAATCTTTTATTCTACTGCATGTGCACAGCTTATGATTTTAATATACAATAGTTCGATTTCCAGAGGACCAGCGCTATTGAAAAGAAGTGACAGAATTAAACAATGATTCAAACTCAAATAAAACAAGCGCTAGACCAAGGAATTTTCGCAGGAAATTCAGAGCAAAGGGCCGGCCAACAATTCAGGAGACATTAAGGCGCAAGTGTAGAGCTCAAACATAGAGATAATATCGATCCACTGTAGTGTCATCAACAAATTTATCTAACAACCTAGAATCCTAAACTGTCGTCTGGTCCTAAAATTGCAGACAAGCATTATTGCATAGGTTCGATATGCTCACAATTTGCCTTAACATCAACTGTCGTTGGCTAAGGACAAATTTCTCACCAAAGTCTCTTCTAGCAACCTATTACACTTTTGATGAATAGATTATCCTAAAATCATGCATTAACTGATCTGTTCAATCCAGACATTAAGACTAACAAATGGTGAAGACAATCTATTCAAATCCTTATATGTGTTCAACCCATCAACTCATGAATACCATTGAAATCCTTGATCTAACTAGAGGATCTACTCAGATATGGAAGTAGAGAACACAACAGCAAGGGAAAGAGAATCCATGAAATATAAAATAGAAATTACAAAGGTTCAGAATTCTTCTCAAGAGTGGCAGAGATTCTTCTCAAAGTCGTACAAGTAGAAACTCTCAATGAAGATGATGTAAATGGTCCCATGAAGTCAATCCCCCACACATCAAAAACTTCAACTTCCAGGATGAAGTTCTGTGGCATCTCATTCATCTTGCTTATATTGCCTTGTCTTTGACTTGAATCACACCTAGATATAAATCACTGAGCATCTCTGAACATAGTTTGCCACCAATATCCTGCTTGTAGCACCTTTGAGACTGTTTTGAATGTGGCGAAATGCCCAGCATATGTGGAACCATGGCTATAGTATAAGATTTCCGGTATCTCCATTTCAGCTATACATCTTCTGAAAACTCTATCAGTGCAGTGCTTATAGAGGTAAGGCTCATCCCAAAAGTAATGCCTTATATCCTTCAAGAATTTCTTTTTCTTGTTACCCACAAAATCTTTGGGTTCTTGCTCAGCAGCAACGTAGTTGGCTATCTCTCCAAACCAGGGTAACTTCGTGTGTAGTGCCTTATCGATTTGGCTGCAGAAACTGGTTGGAGCAGGTGCTCCAAAACGGAGCGGTGCTCCACGAGCTGGCACACACTTATAGCATAAACTTGCTCTTCAGGGAGGCTGTCATCTAGAGGCATCTCAGTCTCTATTCTCAGCCTTAGATAGATGGTCTGCAACTCCATTCTCAACTCCCTTCTTGTCTACTATCTCCAAATCGAATTCTTGTAGCAAAATATCCATCTTAAGAGCCTTGATTTGGCATCCTTCTTAGTCAGCAAGTACTTAAGTGCAGCATGGTCTGTGTGCACAATCAATTTTGACCCAACAAGGTAAGACCGAAACTTCTCAAAAGAAAAAATAATCGCTAGAAGTTCTTTCTCCGTGGTGTCATATTTGCATTGAGCTTTATCCAGAGTTTGGCTCGCATATTAGATGACATGCAACTTCTTGTCTTTCCTCTGACCCATAACTGCACCAACTGCATAATCACTTGCATCTGTCATGATTTCAATTGGCAACTCCCATTCTGGTGGTTGCACAATGGAAGCACTGACCAATACCCCTTTGATTGTGTGGAAAGCATCAACCAGGCTCTATCAAACTCAAACTTCACCCCCTTGCACAACAGTTGTGTAAGAAGTCTTGTTATCTTGGAGAAATCCTTGATAAACCTTCGGTAGAACCCAACATGACCCAGAAAACTGTGAATTCCTTTGACTGATGTATGCGGCTGCAAGCTCATCATAACCTCTATCTTTGCCTTATCCACCTCAATACCCTGCTCTGAAATTCGATGGCCCAACACGATCCCATTCCTCATCATAAAGTGGCACTTCTCCCAGTTCAAAACCATATGTTTCTCTTCACATCGTTGAAGTACCCTTCACAAATTCGACAAACAGACAGAAAAAGAGCTTCTAAAGACAGAGAAATCGTCTGTAAAAACCTCCATAATGTCTTCGATGAGGTCAGTAAATATGGACATCATGTACCGCTGGAATGTGGTTGGAGCAAGACAAGCCGAATGGCATTCACCGGTAGGCGAAGGTGCCGTAAGGACATGTGAATGTCGTCTTCTCCTGGTCATCCGGATGGATGGGATCTGAAAGAAACCAGAGTAACCATCTAGATAGAAATAGTAGGGGTGGTTAGCCAATCTTTCAAGCATTTGATCAATAAAGGCAAAGGGAATGGTCTTTACGGGTTGAAAAATTCAATTTTCGATAATCTATACACATCCTATGACCAGTTACAGTCCTAGTTGGTATCAGTTTGTTCCTATCATTTTTAATCACAGTGATTCCACCTTTCTTTGGAACTACATGAACATGACTAACCTATGTACTATCGGAAATAACATAGATCACGCCAGCCACAAGAAGTTTCATTATCTCCTTCTTAACAACATCTTTTAAATTCGGGTTTAACCTCTTTCGATGTTCTATAGAACTCATTGATTCATCTTCTAGATATATCCTATGGATGCAAAGATCGGGAGAGATTCCAGTGATATCATCAAGTGAGTATCCTATTACCTTTCTATACTTTCTAAGTTGACACAAAAGCAAAGAATCTTCCACATTGTTTATCTCAGAGTTTACGATCACAGGGTAAGTAGAGTTTGTTCCAAGGAATATGTACCTTAGCCCAGCAGGAAGTGTTTTCAGCTCAAGTTTAGGAGCTTTCTATTTGCTCCAAGGGCCATCAACAAGACTTGACTTCGGAGCAGGTGCTCCTAAATTCAGAGCAGGCGCGCCATTGTTGAGTTCTCCAGTCGAGTTCTGCCCTTATTCTAGACTCGTGTAGACTTCCATCCTTTCCACTATGAGGCTTGAATCCAACATCTTTGCAAACCCATCAGCATCCTCGTTCAGAAAACAATGTTTTCCTTCGGCCATAGTCAATGCAACCTCCAACGGATCACTAGATTGAACCTCTTCAACCACTTGTTCTGAGATTGCATCATCACCTTCAATGGTGAGAGAGCAAGGTATACTTGATCTTGTGGATTCTCCACATTGGTACTCCTATAGGACAAGTTGGGGAGGCTCCTATAGGCTTGGTTAAACCCACGATTTTGAATAAACTCTTACCCATTCACATAGTTGACCTCCATTTGATTATCATCATGTTCATCTCCAAACTCCTTAGATAAAGGTGCTTCTCCATTCTGATCAACAAAATGGACTGTCTTTTGGTACCCCTTTAGCAAAAGGTTCACCTTGGCTGTGAGCTCATCAATCTTTTGAGCTTCCACACTACTTGACCTTCCTTATTCTGTCATATTCAGGAGACTTGCTGCTGGAACTTGCTACCAAGTTCTCAATCAGTTCAAAAGAACCCTCTTTGGACCTTGTCATAAAATCACAATTACTGGCATCATTCAGAGAATTCTTGTAATCCCAATCAACACCATCATAGAAGGTGCCCAGGATTTGTTCATCAGTGAACCCATGATGAGGACACTCTCTTCTGTACTCCTTAAACCTTTCCCAAGCCTCACAAAAGGCTTCTCGGGAATGTTGCTGGAATGAGGATATCTTGTTCCTCAAAGCTATGGTCTTGGACTTAGTGTAAAAGTGATCCAAGAATGTTGATCTACACTCAGCCCATGTTGTCAAAGACCCATGTGGCAATGACTTATGTCAGCGTGAAGCTTTGTCCGCCAAATAGAATGGGAACAGCTTACACTTCAGAAATTCGTGAGGCACTCCATTTGAACCAGTCCTGCTGCAGATTTCTTCAAAATTTTCGAGTTGGTCTATCAGAATTTCTGCAGGCAACCCATAGATTAAATGCTGCTTTACCAAAGTAATCATTTGAGGCTTGATCTCAAAGTCTTGCCTCTGAATTTTGGGTGGGACAATCGCAGCTCTGTTTTAATAAAAGGCATGCGGATTGTCCTTATCTCCAATCGCAGGCTGTTGCTGCTGCCGTTGTCTCAGTTGCTCCATCTCTTGACGAAGTCTTTTGCAGCTCAGCTGCCATTTCAGCATTTCCCCTGTCGCCCATGTCCACAGTATCAGGAACCTGGAGAGGTGCAGAGACAGGAGAAGTATCGGTAGTAGGAACAGGAACAGGAGCAAGCACTGTGTTCAACCCATCAACTCATGAATACCATTGAAATCCTTGATTTAACTAGATGATCTACTCAGACATAGAAGCAGACAACAAAACAGCAAGTGAAAGAGAATCCGGGAAATATAAAATAGAAATGACAAAGGTTCACAATTCTTCTCCAGTGTGGCAGAGATTCGTCTCCAAGTTTTACAAGTAGAAACTCTCAAAAACTCTTCTCAAAAAGGTCTATGTCACAAAAGCTCTCAAAAGTATGTGTACAAGACGCTTAGAGAATCGAAGATGAAAAGATAAGATCATGTAGATGGTGATGGCTCCCCCTTTTCTTCCTTCCTCACGTCCCAAAACTAGGTAAGTGAAGTTTCCATATCTGTTTCGGACGGATGGAGCATTTACTCCAAAGTGGAGCATGTGTTCTGAAGGTGAGCAGGTGCTCCATCGTATTATATTCTTCAAACTCGGGTTCTTTTCCTTCATTTCGAATCATTTTTTCCCCAGAGGCTCTAGTTCCTCATATCCTCGTTTATAGCTCCTTAGTAACCTGAAACAAATCGATGAAGACTAAAAAGACTCGATAAAAGCTGCAAAACAAAGGTTATAATGAGATAATATCGCCTCATATCAAAACTCGAGAGAGTTGTGGAAACATAGTCGGATTGCCTTGATGATTTTCGTCGTTCTTGTGGCGAGATCATTTAGCACTTTTGGATGGGTTGTGAGATGCCAGGTCTCAGGGTTCATCCTTCGAAGTGTTATCTCGAAATATGAGCGTTTGTTGGTAATTGTCGTTCTTCCGGTGAAAACAGTTAACGGTTTTTGGAAGGGTTGTGATATGCCAGGTCTTTCATCCTCCGAACTGTTTTCTCGAAATATGAGTGTTTGTTGGTAATTGTCCTTCTTCCGGTGAGAACAGTCAACGGTTTTTGGATGGGTTATGAGATGCCAAGTCCCAGTGTTCATCCTCCGAACCGTTTCCCGAAATTGGAAACTCAAGATAGTTGGGGGAGTATATAGATGTATACGGACCCACTCCCCCCCCCCATTTTTTTGGCGGGAGGCAGCTGACTCGTTTTTTAGGCGAGCTGCCTACGTACCTCGTTGAGAAAGGGATCAAGTTCCGTTTATTTTTCTTTTTCTTTTTTAATTATCCTTGACTAGTCTTAGAAAATGACATCATCATTAGTAAGTTCCGTCGTTCCGGGGGTGCCCTCTTTGGTAGTTGGTGTCACTGCCTCTTCGGGAATGACTTCCTCTTTTCCAGGTTGTTCCATTTCTGATTTCTCGTCTTTGTCGGTTTTAGAGGCCTTGGGGTGCGGTTCTATGCTTGTGTCGGACTTCTTGCGCTTCGGGCTATCTTTCAGTGGGGTCGTTAGACTCCGGAGCATGTGTTTTGCCAAGAAGCGGATCCACGATTCTTTCTGATTTCCCCACATAGTCTTAATCCCGCCCAAGGAGGGGAATTTAAGACATAAATGGTACGTCGACGGGATTGCGCGCATCAAGTTGATCGACGGAGTTCCCATTATGACATTGTAGATAGAGAGATGGTTGGACACCGAAAAAAAAATCTACAATCTTCGTGACTCCACGGGTATGGACCGGAAGTCGGATTGTCCCGTCAATCACGGTTATCTCACTGGTGAACCCGGTCAGCGATCTTGGGTTGGATTTGACGTCAGAAAAGTTGACACCTATTCTTCGAAGCGTTTCCAGGAATATTACGTCCACTGAACTTCCTGTCTCAATCAAGATTGAGGAAACTTCGCAGTCATTACTGACCAGTTTCACCACTAGAGGGTTAACGTGGGGTTGATCGAGTCATTCGGCGTCGTTTTCTTCGAAAGTGATCAGGTCATCGTCTAGGGTAATTGGCTCTTGCGGATTGGACTTTTTGTCTCCTCTTCACTGAAAGGCCTTTATAAACACGACCGTGTCTCGGCAGTACTGGGAGCTTCCCATAATCATGTTGACCTTTCTCCGGTTACTTGCAGGAGGCTTTTCATCAGGTATCCTTCCTCGCTTATGCGCTTCTTCGACCGGCTTTCAAGGGTGTTCTTCGTTGGACTGGTTATCCTGCGTCTCAGGATTTCTTTTGGTTGCTCCGAGGCTCTCCATCTTTTGCCGCGTCTCGCTTAAACCATCGAGCTTAGATACAATGACCTTAAATCTCTCGATGAAGTCTCAGAGACTTCCTGTTGGCCCTTGAGACAGCGAGTTGAGGTCCGTGATTCAGGATGTGAACGGGACCTTCTGGGCTTCCTCCAAGACCCGATCAATCTCTGGGGCAGCACTGATGGCCTGCTGGACCTGGGAACGCACTATCTTCATATCGCTTTCGCAAGGGCGAACTGGGCTGTGAGCTCGGGCATTTCGCTTTTTTGATTCACGGAGAATGGCATCGTGTCTGGTCGGCCTACTCTTCCTTACTCCTCGGCACGCCGTTGTTGCTCATCTTCAGTGAGCTCTCGCACCTCATCTTCTGTCTCATCTCTGTCTTGGCCAGTTTCGTCCTTGGCGGTTCTGGTTTGTCCTCCGTTCTCTTCCTCAGTTACCATTGATGTAGGCTGATTGGTGTTTTGTCCGGCGGTGTTCTTTGGTTGCAGCAGTGGTGGCCCGGCCAGGTCCACCCTTGTCCCGATTAGGGTTTGCTCACTTGAGGTCTGCCCTCCTGGTGCTACTGCTTGCGGCGAGAAATGAGACGTCTTGCTCCGAATTTTGGCGGGTTTGCTCCGAGACTCCTCGCGGACGAACGTTCGTAGTTCGGATTTCCTCCCAGAATTTCTCCAATTGTTGAGTCAATGTGCAGTTAAGCTTCTCCTGTTCGGCTTGCCACTCCAGGAGTGTGGCTAGTTCGGTCATGGAAACTGTTGCTCCGCCTGAGTCAGCTACTCCGCCGGGTTGGTTGTTTCCTCCAATGTTTCCGTCATTGTTTCTGTCGTTGTTTACTCCGTCTCCATACATTGCTTTCTTTCTCGTATCCTCTTACTCTTAGGGTTTAGAATATTTCTCGTCCCACAAATGGCACCAAACTGTGAGTGTTGAAACTCACACAATCAAAACTACTGCCGACGTGGGGCGTCGCCAAGCATAGCAATCCGCTGACTTCAACAAGTTTGAGCTTTATCCTCGTCCCGTCTTCTTAGCACGTCGTCATTTGATCCTGTCCTGATCGAGCTCGCCTTTGGTTTGGTCCGGTCTAATTTAAGTTTGATTTACTGTCTTGATCGGCTTCTGCCCCGGTCTGGTGTCCGGTTCGTGAACAGTGTTTCGTGAACAGTGTTCCAAACCCGACTTATGCTGGACCAATTCTTCGAATTGAATATCTTATGTCCGGTTCTTGAACAGTTTTCTGTGAATCGTGAAAAGTGTTTAAGAACACTGTTCCGAAACCGAGTATCGTCAAACCAAACTTTAAGCTCGCCGGTTCAGACAAGATATATGTAAAGAGATTGTTTGAAAGGTCAGGTCGCCCGGAACCATTCCTGATATGGCGACCTGCTCCCTTGTCAGACCAGGTCGCCATTCTTTCTCTCCCACGAGAGAGAATAGGTAACCTGCTCCTCTCAGGAGACCAGATCGCCATTCTCTCTCTCCTGGGAGAGAGATTGGGCGACCTGCTTCTCTCAGGGGACCAGGTCACCATCCTCTCTCTCCCGGGAGAGAGAATTGGCGACCTGTTCCTCTGTGTTCTGATGTCTTGAGACTGCGACCAAGTAGCTACATTCAGCAAAACAGACTGGCGATCTGCTTCTTCTTTTTTTTGATGTCAAAAGACCGTGTTAGGTAGCCATATTCCGTAAGACAGACTGGCGATCTACTTTCAGGATGACCTGGTCGCCTCTTTCTCTCTCTCGGGGGAGACAGCGGGCAACCTGCTACCTTGAGAGGACTAGGTCGCCATCCTCTCTCTCCCGGGAGAGAGGATGGGCGAGCTGCCCTTTAGGGAGACTAGGTCGCCATTCTCTCTCTCCAAGGAGAGAGAATGGACGACCAGCCTGATACAATCCCGGGAAGGATCACTCAATGCGGGATCGAAGGGACATGAATCGTAAAGGCTACTAGCACTCACAGAGCTGATTATGAATTGAGGGGAGCGTTAAAGGGTGCGGAAGACTTTTGATATACCCCAGTCCAATGGCCGAGGATATGACACACCACGACACCAAGGGAGGATGTTGCTGGAAATAACCCTTAACCAAGCAACGAAAATGTTTCACAAGGAACATAAGAGAATCACTCTCTAAAAACACAAGTTTCAAAATCAAAAGAAGTCAGAATATTATTATGGACTGCAAGCCTTATTTATAGGTTTTACAATTGGTAAAAATTAGAAAGATTGTACGGAAAACAATGCATAGGAAATAGAAAAGAAGAGTAAAAATATAGTATGGCCAAATATGACTCTTCAGGTCCACGCACATTGCAAGGTGTCCCCTGGGCTACCAGCCGTGTAGTCCATGGCCATGGCTGGTGAGTCAGTTAGTATGGCTGGGAAACGAGTAACCTGGATGATGTTTTGTTTCTCCTCGAACCAAACTGATTCTATCTCGATCAATCCTTTTATCTCGCCAAATTGGTCGGTAAAATACTCTTTGGGTTGAGCAAAGTACTCATCTGGTCATTCCTCCAAAAGCACCTTCAATCCGGATCGTACCGGGTTATGGTCGCATTGATCAAGAACTGGGCTCTGTTGACCATTTCCAATTCCTCCTTAATTGTGGTTGGTCGGATGAAACCTCCTCCAAATGTTGATTTGAAACCGGATTCTTCATGGTCCATCCCGAGCTCCATGGTTGGTCTGGTCCGGGTGCTTGGTCTATGGCCTGTGCTGGTCAGGATTACATCACTGCCCCTTAGGGAAGACAAGGTTGTCATTCTTTCTCTCTCACGGGAGAAAGAACGGGCGACCTGTCCCCTCTATGGAAGACTAAGTCGCCACTCTCTCTCTCCCGGGAGAAAGAATGGGTGATATGACCCTTGTACGAAAGACTAGGTCGCCACTCTCTCTCTCCCGGGAGAGAGAGCTGGCGACCTGCCCTCTCCTGGGAGAGAGAATGGGCAAACTGATCCTTTTTGAGACCAGGTCGCCACTCTCTGTCTCCCGAGAGAGAGAGTGGACGACATACTTCTCCGTATTCTGATGTCTAGAGACCGTCCATTGCATCAATACTTTGCCTTACAAATCCCGAGGGATGGGTTTGACCCCGACAATATCGATGTGCAGATTTCCTTGCAAAGAAGGCTGTCACCTCAAACACAGAATGGTCATTTGTTCACTCCTGTCCTCTTTTCCTTTGGGATATTGTAACCTCTGACAATGATTCTTAAATAAAGGACGTTTTTGACGTAAAAAATAATATATAACAATCTCTTACGCTTAATGAAAAAGCTCTGTTTTTTTTAAAACTTCCGCTAGAGTTTGGTTGATGATTAAAGTTAAATACTGAAATCTGAAATTTTTGGTGATGTAGATAAGCCGTAAAAAACTTCTTATGAAAGACCAAACTCATACATTTATAAGATAATAGAAGCTAATGTGTATTGGTGATATAGATGAGATGAAACAACCTCCTTATCAAAGACCAAACTCATACATTTATAAAATTGTGAAAGCTAGTTTATCTTGCAGCATGTCATGTGTCAGAATCAAAATATTACTTTCCAAAGGATGGTGGGTTGGTTACTATATGTGAAAGACATTATTTAAAAGCAATGCCCGGCTGCAATAACTCAGTCTCCTCACAATCCCAAACTTGCTGAAATACACATTTCAAACAGCTTTGTATCACATATAGAGAGAATGAAATTAACGTCTTCAAGTTGAGACCTCTCTGACGGCAACTCAGCTCATCAAATCAATCGATAAGAATATTCAAAACAGAGAGACTGCAATTCGGATAGCATGGGATCAAAGATACGAAGACTCAATTATACGATGGTTCGCCTCTAGACCACCTGTAAACAGCCACTCCACCTAAAAAAAGAGCCACACTCGATTATGCTCAGAACATTGATCTGTATCTCATTCTAAAAATTTACAAAAACATAAGCATCTGATCGCAAAAATTTTTTTTATGGTTGAATTAAAAAAATCTCTGAATGATTTGCGAACATGCTTTGACGTCAAAAGAGAATCTCATGAGAGAATGGAACTTGCTCCAGAACTCAACGTCCATATAACTGATACATATTTTGTTATTAGTAAGTTTTCTTAATTAATCAAACCTTCTCTGTGAATTTCCTTCAAATAATATTGTTGACTTTCTATTTCTTCCGATCTTTCATTTTTCATATCTTGTTCTATTTTTTTAATATCTTATTTTACATAAACAAATGGGCGGATCTGAAATTTTAAGATCATAGGAGAAGAATGGTATATGTTTCGTCAGTTTGTTTGAAAATAATGTTGTATTTCCTGGATTTATGGTAAGAATTAATCACACAGTTCAAGAGTTTCCTAAGGTCAACTTTCATTTCTATCTATCTCACTAACCCCCAAGATACTAAATCAAGTAATAGAAATGATTTAGATTAGAATTTTTATTGTTGTTGTAGGCTGAGTTCAGAAGCTTAGGAATATTAATTAAACAGTAAAGGTTGACTAAGGCAGTGTCAGAATTAGAGACTACCCTTAATGAGGACAGAAATGAGGAGAAGATAGGGAAGCAATTACAAGCTTAGAGAGATAGTCCTTCACGGACAGGTCAACCCCCTACGGTTATGGTAAGATGAGAGCCAAAAACACATCTCAAAACATTAAATTAGTAGAATTTAGACAAGAAGATGTTTAAAACTAAATTTTTGAAGTTCAATGTTTCTTGAGATAAGAACAAAAAATGGTTTGTTTTGCTATTTGAACTTAGGATTCCCTCCTGAATCAGTCTGGGACATGTTTACTCATCCAGAAAATAACAAATGATTAAAAAACACAAAGGTGCTTGCTTGGTCTTTGCCTTGAATGATTTAAATTGACTATCAATTATTGTTATAGTTAATATTATTTTCCTACCATAAGCATGAATGCATATCAAGCAAAGTTTTGATGCAGGAAGGACCAATGCAGACCATGGAGATGACTCAAGTTGTATCTTCGAAATTCCTTTGGTTGGTTGGAAGTTTTCCTATACATCAAACCGTCCAAAAAATCCCAAAAATACCTTACTACAAGATATATAAATATTTCTCACAAAAATCAACATATATATATATATATATATATATATATTCTATCTTGACCAATTCAAATTGGGGTTTCTCTCTTTCATATCGGGGTCAGTCAAATTATAAGCAAAAGAAAACAATGTAGATGAAAGTGTTGGAGTGTTGTTAACGAGTGGAGCCATTGTTTATATACGAGCATTGTGTGACGAGAAAGGATAAGACCGAATGGCGCAAAGATTTAGTTGCTACGGCTGCTTGGATTTGATATGGAGGAGTCCACGATGATGATCAAGGAAAAAGCAGCGTTTTATTGGAGAAGAGCAACGTTGAGGACATTTAGGAGAGATGGAGATCATATAGAATGAGTACTGGGAGGTTATCGATAAATCGGAGGGGGATGTAGTTAAAGAGATTGTGGTTTTAGATTTTCTTGACTGTTCTGGAGATTTGTAAGTTTTCATTGTTATGTGAAGGAATGCTCCTTACAAATTTCCCAAAATTCATATCATAAGGGATCTTCTATTTATACAACTAAAAGAGGAAAAAGGTTTTAAAGCTCTCATATAGTTTCTAACTATGTTTGGAAAGACTAGTTTTGTTTCTCTTTGTTTATATGGTGCTTTATCAGAAATACATAGTTTTATGATAAATTTTACTGAATCAACAATTTGTGGTTATGGGGTTTTCTACTTTTTTTTCCTCTCTCTCTTTTACGTCTAAGTTAAAATTTATGATCCTGAGTGTTATAGGGTAACTTCATCACCAATATTTGAAGACTAAAAGTCTAAATTCGTTAATTTGTAATATTTATTACATTAACAAAACAAAAACAAAAACAAAAAGATCTACTACCCTATCTCTTCATATTTTTGCAAATTCCAATTAAATGAAGAATCACATTTATGTTTAAATCAAGCAAAACCATTTGAGGTTCACGATAGTTTGATCAATGTCAAAAAATTTGTTGTATAATAAATTTGCATACATTTGATGTGATATAAACCTTTAACTTATCCCAAATCACCGCCCACAATCACCATTTTTATTTTTGTTTTTGTTTAAAAATTGATGTATGATTGTTCTTAACTAGACTAAAAGTCTATAAAACTATTAAGAAGAGAAGCATCAATGTATTTTTTGTTCACAGTGTACATAGATGTGGACTAAAGAGAGGAAGAATGTCTTTATTTATATTTGAATGCGTATGCAGGAAAAGCATGCTGGCTTGCTCGCTTAGTAAAGAGTTTTACACCTAAGAAAAGCAATCATACGTTGTTGGCGGGACCTTCGTCATGGTTTGTAAAGAGATTTTGGTCTCAAGGCAGCGGATAGAATGTAAAATATACGCATAATAGATAAGTACAAGGTGCAATATTTTCTATTAAATATGTTTTGTTAAAAGTCTGAATCCTAATGTCATTAATTCAAATGCTATTATTTATCACTTCTCTATGTATATTTAGCCTTGTGAAGATAGATAAAATTGATCCCGTCGTTTGAACTATATAATAGAAATATGTTGTATATTTCTATAAAGACATTTTGTTCCACTTCTAAGAAAACTATCCGGAATTACGTTGTGCTAAAGTCGATTCGATCAAGACAGAAATAAACACAAGAGCACACCAGAAACTTGTTTACCCAGTTCACGGCATAAATCGTTACGTCTTGGGAGGGAAACTCAGTCCAATTCACTATCACTTTGAGAAAGTTAAAAGTTTTTTACTTTTCTCTGTCTCTTACAACAGTGTATTAGTGCTCTTCTCTCGTCTAAACGATAAGCTTAGGGTATTTATATTAACCCTTAAACCATGACAAGTTAATGTAATGGGCTCTCTCTCTTTTCTTCTTGCAGAGAAACCAAGCCCAAGATTGGCCCAACAGATATGTTAATGGCTGGTCAACATTCACATTCTGCACCTTGACCTGATCATTGACTTATCGCCTTCAGTGCTTTAGCTTCTTCCACGACTTCACAGATTTTTCGATCTCCTTTTGCATCTACAACTAAAGCAACTTTAATGACTATTGCTCGAACTTGGTGGCGAACTCAACCTCCGGTAAGTCGCTTCTCTTGAAGCATGTAAGATCTTCATCTCTGTACTTTGCTCTGTGATAGTTTACAATCCACTTCTGATGTCCGGATCTGTGAATCTCCCGGTGATACGTCTGACACCGTCACCATCTCTAACACAAAGTATCCAGAGTCCTTTCTACAAGATTCCCAGCCATGCAACATCGCATCATGGATATTGTAGTGAAGGTCCGACGCAATCTCAACGCAAATATGCATCTCTTAATTCTCCAATTTCCTCTCAGCCGCCTTTTACTGAATCTGAGCATAACAGCACCTCTGATTCTGACTTCTGCAGCTCTTGAGATCTGAAGTTAAATAAATAATACCAGCTTCAAATTCAAATTAGTTCCATCAACATAGACAGTCCAGTGTTGTTGTTAACCACTGTCTATAACCGAAAGATCCGGAATCATTCTTGAAGCAACTAGTACCCATGAGGTACAATTCTAAGGCCATCAACAACCATCTCCCATGTTATGAATCTTGCTTAAGTCCTCCTTTGAGTTACAATTTTCTTCAACAGACTTATGAATTTCTGCAGCAGAATTGAGAATTTCTGCGGCAGAATTGAGAATTTCTGCGGCAGAATTGAGAATTTCTGCAGCAGACTTGAAATTTTTTTCAGCAAACTTGAAAGTTTCTGCAACATTTACCTTTCCTTGTTTTCTCTGTGTTGATTCCAGATACAGGACACTTATACCTGTATTTCTTTTTACCTATTAGCTTCCCAACCAACAAAAGAAACTCATCAGGCTTCTCCAAAAGCTTCATCAGGCGATCACCTTTAGGAACTCAAGCCCTTTCTCCAACTTTTTCCCAGGTATCACCTTAGACAGCATGTCTGCAGGATTGACTGATGTATGTATTTTATGTGAGTAACATCACCGTCCTCAATTATATCTTCAATAAAGTAGAAAGTAGAGTTTAGTGTCTATATGCTTGGTCCTTTCATGAAATTCATCATTTTTATCCAAGTGAATAGCACTTTGAGAATCTGAGAAAACTCTAACATCATCCTGCTGAAACCCCAATTCACTGAGAAATCTCTTTAACTACAAAGCTTCTTTGAACCCCCCTGTTAGTGATATGTATTCAGATTCTGTTGTAGATCTCTCTCTGTTGATGATCGGATTAGCTGTAACCAAGGCTCTGATACCACTTGTGCGGAATTACGTTGTGCTAAAGCCAATTCGATCAAGACAGAAATACACACAAGAGCACACAAGAAACTTGTTTACCCAGTTCACGACATAAACCATTACGTTTGGGAAGGGAAACTCAGTCCCTCAATTCACTATCACTGATACGGTGGATTTAGTCCTTTTATTCTACTGCAAGTGTACAACTTATAATTGTAATATAGAAAAGTGTGATTTCCAGAGGACCAGTGTTACACTTTGTATCTATAAGGTATTGAAAGGAAGCTAAGTAAGCAACTTGGTTTTGTTGTTTCAGAAACAAGTAACAAGATTAAACAATGATTAAAAATCAAATAAAACAAACTTTAGACCAAGGAACCTTCACAGAAAATTCAGAGCAAAAGGGTCGGATAACTATTCAGGGGACATTTAGGCGCAAATCTTGAGCTCAAACATAAAGATAATATCGATCCACTATCGTGGCATCTACCAACTTTATCTAATTACCTAGAATCCTAAACTGTCGTTTGGTCCTAAAATTACAGACAAGCATTATTGCACAGGTTCGATATGCTCACAATACGCCTTAACATCAACTGTCGTTGGCTAAGGACAAATTGCTCACCAAAGTCTCTTCTAGCAACCTATTACACTTTTGATAAAGAAATTAACCTAAAATCATGAATTAAGTGATCAGTTCAATTCAGACATTAAGACTAACAAATAGTGAAGACAACTATTTAAATCCCTATCTGTGTTCAATCCATCAACTAATGAATACAATTGAAATCCTTGATCTAACTAGAGGATCTACTCAGACATGAAAGCAGAGAACACAACAACAAGTGAAAGAGAATCAATGAAAATATAAAAGTAGAAATGACAAAAGGTTCAGAATTCTTCTCAAGTGTGGTAGAGATTCTTCTCCAAATCTTACAAGTAGAAACTCTCAAAAATTCTTATCAAAAAGGTCTAGGTCACAAAAGCTCTCAAAATATATGTGTACAAGAAGTCTCAATCGAAGATGAAAATATAAGATGATGTAGATGGTGACGGCTCCCCCCCCCCTTTCTTCCTTCCTCGCATCCCAAGACTAGGTAAGTGAAGTTTTCATATCTGAGGGCAACTCAGGTTCAAGCACTTCCCGATCAAACAAGCATTTGCAGAGTTGGGAAACATGAAACAGATCATGAAATGCTTCCATTTCCACCGGTAGGACTAACTTATAGGCCACCGTTACAATCTTTTTGAAGACCTTAAATGGTCCTAGGTATCTGGGTCCAATTTGCCCCGTTTCGATACTCTAGCCCGGCCTTTGAAGGTGATCATCTTGAGGTAGACCCAGTCTCCTTCTTGGAACTTGATATCTTTCCTCTTCCTATCCGTGTAGCTTTTCTGCCGGTCCTGTGCCTCTTTCATTTTATTTTTGAGGAACTTGATCTTCTCGGTAGTCTCATCCACAATGGCCGGACCAATTATGCTTCTTTCCCCAATCTGGGTCCAACATAATGGAGTTCGGCACGGCCTCCCATACAATGCCTCATAGGGGGACATGTCTATACTTGACTGAAAGCTATTATAATAAGCAAACTCAGCCAGAGGTAAGTACCTTTCCCAAGAGTCTCCACACTCTAGGACGCAGGCTCTCAACATGTCCTCCAAGGTCTATATGGTTCTTTCTGACTGACTATCAGTCTGTGGATGATAGGTTGTACTCATCTTCACCTTTGTTCCCAAAGCCTTCTTGACTGCTTGCCAGAAGTGTGAAGTGAAACGGCCATCTCTATCTGAGAAGATACTAGCCGGTACACCACGAAGTCTCACGCTTTCATTGATGTACTTTCCGGCCAACTTCTCCACTCCATCAGTTTTCTTGATGGCCATGAAATGAGCGGACTTAGTGAGTCAGTCTACAACAACTCAGACCGCATCCTTTTTGGTCTTGGTCGTGGGTAACCCAGTCACAAAGTCCATTGTGATGTGGTCCCACTTCCATTCCGGGATGGGTAGGCTTTGTAACAACCCACTTGGCACATGGTGTTCTGCCTTGACCAGTTGACATATAGGACAACGCGAGACCCACTCGGCCACATCCCGTTTCATACCAACCCAATGATGATACCGTTTCATGTCACGGTACATCTTATTTAGTCAGGGATGTATGGAGAATTTGGGTAGATCTCTTCCTTCAATAACTCATCATCCGGTACACAAACCCTCCCATGGACTATAATCCCATTGTTAGAGGTTTGGTAATCGGCCTTATCATGGCTCAACATTTTCTTAAGGTTCTCATCCTTCTCCTGAGCAACCTTAATTCGTGTGAGCAAATCGGCCTGGTCAGCCTCTCATAGACCCAGAGGTTCCACATCGGTGGAAAAGACATTCAGATTCAGAGTTCCAATCATATTGACCAAAACCTCTGCATCTTTCCTGACTTCCACCTCTGTTCTCCTCCTGCTTAACGCATCGGCCACAGAGTTGGCTTTCCCCGGATGGTATGTTATATCAAGATCGTAATCGACCACCAGCTCCATCCATCTCCTCTGCCTTAAATTTAGTTCGGGCTGCGTGAACACATATTTCAAACTCTTATGGTCAATAAAGATTTGTACCTTGGCCCCTTAGAGATAGGATCGCCAAATCTTTAAGGCAAATACCCCAGCCGCCATCTCCAAATCATGTGTGGGGTAGTTTCCCTCATGTTACCGGAGTTACCTTGATGCATACGCAATCACTCGATCCTTCTGCATTAAGACACACCCCAAGCCTGTGATGGAAGCATCCGTGTACACCGTATATGGTTCATTGGCCTCGGGAAGAGCTAGAACCGGTGCTTTGGTCATCATATCCTTGAGTTTCGTAAAACTCTCTTCACATACTTCTGACCACACGAACTTAACCCCCTTTCCGGTTAGCACATTCATGGCCTTTTCCATACTTGCAAAACCGTTCAACAACTTCCTGTAGTATCCAGCCAGCCCTAGGAAGCTCCTTACTTCTGTGGCATTTTTCGGTCTGGGCCATTCCTTAATGACTTTAACCTTATCTGGATCTACTGACACACCTTGTTCCGAGACTATATGTCCCAAAAACCCGATGGTCCTCTGCCAAAAGCTGCACTTACTAAGCTTGGCATAAAGCTTGTGCTCTCTTAACCTTTCTAGCACCGCCCTCAGATGTTTCTGATGATCGGCTTCCGTCTTTGAATAGACAAGTATGTCATCAATGAAGATGATCACTGACTCATTGAGACAATCTCGGAAAACCTCATTCATCATTTTCATAAAGGTCGCAGGACCATTGGTAAGGCCAAATGGCATAACTACAAACTCATAATGGCCATACCTTGACCTAAATGTGGTCTTCCTGATATCCTCAGGGGCTATAGGAATCTGATGGCGTCCGGATGCCAGATCTATTTTAGAGAACCAAGCTGCCTCTTTGAGTTGGTCCAGTAGTTCATCTATCCGAGGTAATGGGTACTTGTTCTTCACAGTAACCCGGTTTATACCTCGGTAATCTATGCATAGCCGGAAACTCCCATCTTTCTTTTTGACAAATAAGACCGGTGCTCCCCAAGGGGAACTACTCGGCCTTATAAAGTATTAACAACGATCGAGATCAAGGATGAACTAACGGTACAAATTCACTCTCTTAGCACACGGCCGAGACTTAGGAATTACTCAGCGGTCATCCGCGAACAGGGGAAGAAGAGAGAGACATGGATCGCTACGGTTACAACCGGCGAACCATGCCACGGTTTCACAGTCTGAGAAACTAACCTTGTTCTCCCTTTCAGGAGAAGCCAGATCCTTCCCTTTATCCCTGGAGATTTCCTCCATGTGTCCCTCTGTCGAACTTCTCTCTTACTCTCTTTCTTTCTCTCTTATTTCTCACGGTTTTTCTTGCCTTTTTGTAGGAAATCGGATGCAGAAATGGTTGCAATGGTTCACTAGTGCCCTTTCGGCCACTAGGCACTCATTCGGCCTCAACTACCCACCATTCGTGACCCTAGGCCACACGCCTTAGAACCGCCCAACCATATCCATAACCGCTGGCCCGCAACCCATAACCGCCTGGCCACCAACTGTCTCACTAGCTGGCCCAGCGGGCCCACTTGACCACCAGCTGGTCTGAGCTGATGTTCACTCCCTCCAGCTGGTCTGAGCTGACTGAGCTGGAGTGTCACTGTCCAATAGGTACGGTGAGCTCATTCCAGCTAGTTTTTTTTTCCATCCTTACCCCTTTTCTAGCCCGGCCAGGTTTTGTAACCCATCCGTCTAGCTCATGCTTGGACCATCACCCTTATGGTCGATCTTGTTCGATTGGTTTTTAAACAATTGGGTCCTATGCTCCAAGCTTCGGGCCTTAGATTAGATTGGGGACATTACAAGACCACCTGCTCCAAGCAGCAGTGTCTGATCCAGCGCACCGTGCAGGCATTAGAAGTTGAGAAAAAGTTTCAGGAGAACCTGCTCCATTTTGCCCAATGAAAAAGACAGTTAAAACATATGACCTGTTGGGGACCTGGGGTATATGGGCCGACGGATCGACATTTTCATGCTCAAGGGACACACATCATGTAATAACCCTCCTTATCCCTTTCAAAGAATAAAGAATAAATATATAAATAAATAAATAGAGAAAACTGATAAGGAAATGAGAATTAGTAACTCATAGATGTGTCCTTCAGCAGCAGTCAATACAAAGAAAGAAGAATCGATAGTTGAGGAGTTAGAGTTTTCAAGAGAAGAAAAGTGATTGGAGGTTGTGGAACCTCAATGAGTCCATTCTCTCTTGTCATTTTGCGCAATATGCTTCATTCTCTACAAAACTCCGGTAACCCTTAAACAATTTGAAACTCAACCGCTAAATTAGCTTCTTTCCTCCCTAGCACAGTCTCTCCTAGGTAGTGCCCATGTTGAGAAGTTCACACTACCCCCTTAACTGAATGTAGAAAGTTTATTGTCTCGATGGTGAACTTTATATGTTTGAGACTATAAGTAGGAAATAGGGTTTGAGAAGGTGTTGGTTGGTTTTGGTAAGGATGTACTACTCTTGTTCTAAAGTATGTTGTCCGCAGATTGTGGTTGAATCATGGTTGCTGAGATTTTGAGAGTTCCCGCATTTTCAAACTTCTCTTTTGTGGTTTAAGCTTGAGTGTGTTTGAGGACAAACAAAGGTCTTAGTCCGGGGGAATTGATATGAGGCGATTTTACCTCATTCTAACCTTTGTTTTGCAGCTTTTATCGAGTCTTTTTAATCTTTATCAAGTCGTTTCAGATTACTAAGGAGCTATAAAAGAAGATATGAGAAAAAGGAGCCTCTTGAGCAAAAAGGAGTCGAAATGAAGGAAAATGACCCGAGTTTGAAGAATAGCATACAATGGAGTACTTGCTCCCCTTCAGAGCACATGCTCCACTTTGGAGCACATGCTCCATCCGTCCGAAACAAATATGGAAACTACACTTACCTAGTTTTGGGATGCGAGCAAGGAAGAAAAGGGGAGAGCAGTCGCCATCTTAGAGGAGACTATTATCTTTAATTTTTCGATTCCATTATCTTGTACAGAACACCTTGAGAGCTTTAGTGACGTAGAAACCTTTTCATAGAGTTTTGAGAGTTTGTACTTCTAAGATTTGGAGAAAAATCTCTGCCACACTCGAGAAGAATTATGAACCTTTGTCATCTCCATTTTATATTTCATGGATTCCCTTTCATTTGTTGTGCTCTCTGCTTCTATGCCTGAGTAGATCTTCTAGATAGATTAAGGATTTAAATGGTATTCATGAGTTGATTGGGTTGAACACAAATTGGGATTTGAATATATTTCATTCACCATTTGTTTGTTTTAATGTCTGGATTGAACTGATCACTTGATTCATGACCTTATATTAATTTATTCACCAAAAGTGTAATAGGTTGCTAGAAGAGACTTTGGTGA
Source organism: Iljinskaea planisiliqua (assembly GCA_900108845.1). Classification (NCBI taxonomy): domain Eukaryota; kingdom Viridiplantae; phylum Streptophyta; class Magnoliopsida; order Brassicales; family Brassicaceae; genus Iljinskaea; species Iljinskaea planisiliqua. The sequence continues at coordinate 11,930,827 of FNXX01000003.1, read as the reverse complement.
GTGATTTGTCCTTAACCAACGACAGTTGATGTTGAGGCAAATCGCAAGCATATAAAATATGTGCAATAATGTTTGTCTGCGATTTAAGGACTAAACGACAGTTTATGATTCTAGGTTGTTAGATAAAGTTGTTAATACCATGACAGTGGACTAATATTATCTTTAGGCTTGAGCTCAAAATATGTGCATAAATGTCCCCTGAATAGTTGTTCGATCCTTTGCTCTTAATTTCCTGCGAAAGTTACTTGGTCTAATGCCTTGATTTTATTGAGTTTAAATCCCCGTTAAATTCCGTTACTTGTTACCGAAATAACAAAACCAACTTGCTTACTTAGCTTCTTTTCAATTTCTTATATATGTAAAGTGTAAAACTTGTCCTCTGGGAATTGAACTTTTCTGTATTAGAATTATAAGTTGTGCACTTGCAATATAATAAAAAGCACAAAATCTAGTGTATGACCTCTCATCACAAACTATGCGTGCAATCAGATAGGACTTTGAGATGATAACTCCAACTATAGTATGGTATACGTTCATTCAACGTCTTTTACAGGTTCTGATAACTTTCTGCCCTAAAACTCCAAGAGAATGTCTACCTTTCAACGCACAACTGATGTGTAAGACAAAACTGCATATTCGACGGAATAGATTGAACCCATATACATACTCTCTACATATGTCACAATGTATCCACCACCTTACAGGGGAATCTGACAGGAGAGTCAAAGGGTGGTTCCTATGAAGCCGATGTGTTGATTGTTGCGCTAGGTCTGCACAAAAATGATGTACCTGGAGGCTGCATGTCTCACATTTATATGGACTACCAAGTAGGTCTTTCTTACACATGTTGCATTTTCCTTTTTTATCAAGCTCACACATATGGACCGGTTTCATCACATGAACATGTCGAATATCATTAACATGATACAACTGAGCTAAGGTCCTCCGCCCAAAAGATGAAGTGCCTTCAGATCCTTTCACCGATGTATCGATTAGTGTGAAGCTGTGCCATAACTTTGTTCTCAAAGCTGTTGGTTTTGCAGTCTTCTTTGGTCTTTTAATGCCTTTGCCACAAGAATACAGATCTTTCAGGTACAATGGAGAAGGCACTTCCTGTTGATTATGAGTAAGAGTAAGTCATGATCGTTTTCATTCCATCATCACTAAGAGAAAAAAATTGCAATGAAATTTATTTACCTCTCATAGAATGCATCCAATATGGCCTAGAAAATCACATTCTTCACAGGAATAAGCATGTTATCCTGCATGTATCATTGTCTCGCACACTCCACAATATTCAAAGCAATCTTCTCTAGTTAGGGGTATTTTGCATACGATAGGATGAATGTGACAAGCTTTTTTAAAGACGGAATCTGGTAGGCCAAGACATTTGAAATGAAACGCCATATCACATTCCATGCAACGATAATAGGACTGCAGAGAGACTGATATTTTCCATGCATATTTCACATGATTTTTCCTCGACATAGGCATGGTAAGCATTTCTAGCTACATAAAACAATTTGTGATGGTGAGACTTGTGCATCAGACCTCGCAACAAAGAATCCAAGCACCTCAAGTGAAAATCAATATCACATTCTAAGCAACCAAACGGGACACCGGCGATATAATTTTCGCATGCTACACATTTTCTTCCATAGCCAAGAAGTCCTGCGGAGCCACAAACTCGTATGTAGTCAAGGCATTTGAGAGGGTGCGCTGGATGCACACGATGTTGAATCTTGGTCGGAAGATCAAGACAGCGGTCGTGGATAAACGCATAACAATGAACACAACCATAACATATTGCAGAGGGGGAGAGTGGAAACTCACACAGAAGGCAAGAGCCTTTTGCATTTCGTCCTGGTTGACTCCTCCTAAGAATGTGGCAGTGGCTGTAATGAAGTCCCAACTTGTGACAATGTTAGGTTAGAGGGTGCAACACAGATCAAAGTAGACCTCACACTCTTTACAATTGTAGGAGTCAGAAGACATGTTCCCACACCCAGAGCAGATGATGTGACCAGGTTTTTGATCATATTGGCGTAGACAGAACTCTAAAGAGGGTTCAGGGTGAAAATCGTGCGACACTTTGTTTGGGTCAAAACTCACCCCTTGAAGATTGACGGATCGAGAAATCTAAATACTTATACGGAATGCTTATCCGAGGATCGAACCAGCTAGCCAACTTCCTCGAGAAAGGATTGGGCTAGCTGGAAACTCATACGAAGACACGAAAACTCATATGAAAACATTTAAACTCATACAAAGACATTTAAACTCGTACGAAAGACATTTAAACCAATACAACGACATTTAAATCCATACTAAAGACTCCCCGGCCGCCAGTTTCTGGACCAGTCCGCCAAGTATTGGACCAGTCCACCAAGTATTGGAAAAGGCCGCCAAATATTGGACTAGGCCGCCGGTTTGCTATCCTGGGCCACCAGCTTGCTCACAGCCAAGGCCGCCAGTTTCGACTAGGCCACCAGGTATCAGATCAGGCCACCAGCTTGCTCACCGCCAGGCCGCCAGTTTGGACCAGACCGCAAGCTATCAGAACAGGCCGCCATGCCCTTTCCCTCGGACCAGGCCGCCCTGAACCTAACCACTGGTTTGGCCAGCCCGCCGACCAAGCAGCCCGCCATGCCTCCGTATCAGCAAGCCGCCTGCCATGTCCTTTCCTCTGTATCAGAGCAGGCCGCCATGTCCTCTCCTCCGTATTAGAACAGGCCGCCATGCTCTTTCCCTCGGATCAGGCTGCCTTAAACCAGGCCGCCGGTTTGACCAGCCCGCCGACTAGGCAGCCCACCATGCCTCTGTATCGGCTAAGCAGCCCGCCACGTCCATGCCTCAGTACCAAAACCGACCGCCAGTTTGGCCAGCCCACCGACTAGAACAGGCCGCCCGTTCCTTCATCCAGGCCGTGCTTTGTCTCCCTCGGACCAGGCCGCCTGTGACTTCCCTGAACCAGCCCGCCTGTTTTACTCCTCTTGGACCAGCCCACCAGTCCAGTCCAAAGACCGGGCTGGCTGAAAGTATATATGAGAGAAACGGACAGGCTGAAAGTTCATACGAGAGTAACACGGGCGGGCTGAAAGTTTATACGAGAGAAATGGGCGGGCTGAACTTCATACAAGAAAAATGGACGGGCTGAAACTTCGTACGATAATAACAGGCGGGCTGAAAGCTTGACTCGGAATCGCTCGGTTTGGAATACTGTTCATCCGGGATTATCCACAAAAGGACTATTCACGGAACACTGTTCACGAACCGGATAAAATCGGAAAGACAAAGATTCGGTTTGACATTAGACGGATTCGGGTAACTGTTCATAAAACACTGTTTACAGGATACTGTTCACGGCACTGTTCACGTACCGATCCGAAAACCGGGAAAAGAGTCCAAGCAAGGTGGAAGACGGAAACCAGGGCAAGCCAAACCAAACCGGAGGTGGGCTGGATCAAGACTGGACCTAGTAGCGGCCTGCCAAGGATATGGGCCGCGAATCTTTCCCAAAGTCTGCAGATGGAAGATTAGCAGGCGTCCCACATCGCTAAAACAACTCCCTGAGTACCCTAGGTCGCCCACTATATATATGATACCTCCATTTAAAATAGGATTTTCGAGCCTCCATTTATTATAAGTTTTGATTGTGTGAGTTTAGACTCTCACGGTTTGGCGCCGTCTTTGGGGACGAGAAATATTCTAAACCATAAGGGCAAAAGGATACGAGAAATAAAGCAATGTCTGGAGACGAAGTAAACAAGGATGGAAACAATGATGGAAACAACGGAGCAAACCATGAACCCGGTGGAGCGGCCGATACAGGAGGAACCGAGGTTTCCATGGTTGAACTGAAGACGATGCTTGTCACACTCCTGGAGCAGCAGGCCAAGCAGGAGAAACTCAATGGCACAGTGACCCAACAACTGGAGACCATCCGGGAGGAAAGCCGAACTAGGAATGTTCCCTCGCGAGGAGTCTCGTAGCCAATCCGCTGGACTTTTGGAGCAAGGCGTCTTAGATTCTCGCCGCAAGCAATAGCACCGGAGGGCAGATCCTGAGTGAGAAACCCCCAATGGCAACAAGGGTAGACCCGTCTGGACCGCCATCGCTGCAACAAAAGAGCACAACCGGACAAAACGCCGATCAGCCTACGTCAACGGTAACAGAAGAGAAAAACGGAGGACAAACTAGAACCGCCGAAGATGATGCCGGCCAAGACGGAGATGCGACAGAGGACGAGGTGCGAGTGCTCACCGAAGATGAGGAAAACATATTCTGGGTAGAACAACAATGGCACGATGAGGAACAAGGAAGAGTATGTCGACCGGACAGAATGCGATTCCCCGTGAGCCAGAAAAGCGAAATGGCCGAGCTCAGAGCCCAGCTCGCCCTCGCGAAGAGTGAGATGAAGATAGTGCGTTCCCAGGTCCACCAGGCCACCAGCACAGCCCTAGATGTCAACCGGGTCTTAGAGGAAACCCAGAAGAGCCCTTTCACATCCCGAATCACGGATGTGAAACCTTCTGATCCCGGAAAAAATCCGGATTCCGTTCTACGATGGGATGTCAGACCCAACAGCTCACATGACTGCATTTCGGATCGCTATGGGCCGAGCCCGTTTCATAAAAAAAAAGAGATGCTGGCTCCTGCCTACTTTTCGTCGAGCATTTGAAAGTACTGGCTTTGACGTGGTTCTCCCGGTTGGAAAGGGATTCGATCGATAATTTCGATCAACTATCTGCGGCTTTCCTGAAGCATTACTTGCTGTTCATTAGCTGATCGAAATCCGAGGTAGACCTCTACTCGCTGTCTCAAGGGCCGACAGAAAGTCTTCGAGATTTAATCGAGAGATTCAAGGTGATAGTATCCAAAATCAATGGTTTAAGCGATAAGGCCGCACTAGACGCCCTGAAGAAGTCCCTATGGTTCAAGTCTCGCTTCAACGAAGAGATTTGCTTGAACAAACCGCTGACCATCCAAGACGCCCTCCACCGAGCCTCAAACTTCATTCTCCATGAAGAAGAAATGAAGGGCCTGAAAAAAATACATCGCCCATCAAAGCCAGCAACCAGGACGCTAAATAATCCATCCAACGTACCGGCCGGAAGGCGAAGCGGGCGCAGTAGCGGATACACCAATAATGAAGGGGCAAACACCGGTGGAGCGCACAATTACCAAGTAAGCACAGAAAGTTCGCCCGACGAAGCTGGACGCGGATGAAGATCATGGAATACCTGGACTCGCAGCACAAGCTACGATGAAAAAGGTTTTTGCAACTTTCACTAAGCAAATGATCACTCGACCGCAAACTGGAAAAACCATTGCAAGAAGACTTGCGGCAAAGTTCTTGGCAGGGGATTTCAGAAACGCAGTAAGGATGGAGAGCCTCAGAGCAACGAAAAGAAATGCAGAGACACATGATGACAGGTTTAACGAAGAACGTCCTCGAAAACCGGCCGAAGAGGAACCAAAACGAGGAAGGAGATCCGAATAAGAGTCCCCCACAAGTAACCGAAGAAAGGTTAACATGATCATGGGAGGCTCTCAATACTGCCGAGACACGGTCACATCTATAAAAGGCTTTTCAACGAAGGGGAGATAAAAAGTCAAATCCGCAGGAGCCGATTACCCTAGACTATGACCTGATCACTTTCAAAGAAAACGACACAGAAAGACTCGACCAACCTCACGATGACCCTCTAGTTGTGAAATTAGTCAATAACGACTGCAATGTTTCCCGAGTCTTGATTGACACAGGAAGTTTGTTGGATGCCATATTCTAAGAAACACTCCGAAGGATGGGCGTCAGTCTATCTGACGTCAAACCCAACCCTAGATCGTTAACTGGATTAAATGGCGATGTAGCCATGACGGACGGAACGATCCGACTTCCGGTCTATGCCGGTGGAATCACTAAGTTTGTGGATTTCTCGGTGGCCAACCATCCCGCGATCTATAACGTCATAATGGGAACCCCGTGGATCAACTTGATGCGCGCCATCCCGTCGACGTACCATTTGTGTCTCAAATTCCCTTCTCCAGACGGAATTAAGTCAATATTTGGAAACCAAAAGGAAACACGGATCTGCTTCTTGGCAAAGCACAAGCTCCGAAGCTTGACAACCCCGCCGAAAGACAGCCCGAAGCGCAAAAAGTCAGACATGAGCATCGAGCTACTCTGAGAAACCAACGGTTACCAACGAAGTCTTATCCAAAACGACGGAAGTCGCAACGGATGAGGCCATGTGGCTTGATCCCTTTTCTGAAGGGTACGTAAGCAGCTCACCTAAAAAACGAGTTCAGCTGCCCCCCTAAAAAAAGAGGGGGGGGGAGTGGGTCCGTATATATATATATATCTATATACTCCCACAACTCTCTCGAGCCTCCTATTCCGAGAAACAGCTCGGAGGATGAACACTGAGACTTAGCATCTCACAATCCATCAGAAGAAGTGGACAGTTTTCTTCGGAAGAACGACAAATAGAATGTGAAATCCAAATGTACACTGAGAATTAGTATCTCACAACCCATCCAAAGAAGCAGACAGTTCTCTCCGGAAGAACGACAAATAGAATGCGAAGTTTGGATGAACACTGAGACTTAGTATCCTGCCTTCAAACTCAGGGGCGACCGAAGCAGAGTTGGAGGACACATAGAAGAACTGGTCCCTTGAGACTTTACAATTATCGCTAAAACCCTCGGAGAAACTGATGAAAATCTTCCCAAGGAAGATGCACTCTGAAGTTGGTTAAAAGGATAAGCCTTCATTCAACAGACTGTGAAGCCACGAAGAACAAGGAGATGTGGATTGAATAGTCTCACAGAAGCTGCGAAAGACTCCTGATATACCGGCGGATCAATTTTCTGGATATTACACACCAAAGGGGATCGATAACTTGTTGGATATGACGCACCAACAAGGAATGTATAAGGGGATGGATCGAGAGACGCCAAAAAAACTGTGAAAGGATATATGATAAGTTTAAACCAGCCATGAACATACATACTAAACACCATGAACATGGAGTTCCAAAAATTACAAGATATTACATCTTGAAAGAGAGAAACCTTTCTGATTTTTACTAAAAATAAAACTATTTTTATTCATGATTTTGAGCTCTTTAAATAGAGAATTACAAGTCATTTTCGTTCTAATTAAGAGCCTCACATCCAGAGCTTCTAGGAAATCGAAATTTAACTCACAATTGCATGTAAGAGAGAGAAGTACACATCAATAAATGCAATTAAAGCTTGAACTCGAAAATGAGTGTTCAATTGATAATTTGTGGGCTTCAAATGAGATATTATCTTCTTTGAATCCAGCCCATGAAGTTGCAAGCCTTGATTGATTGGTTGGTTGATTTCATGATCATATCAGAAACGGCTAGCGAGTTTGGTTTTCTGGGAGACATAAACAAACGAAGACCCTGAATGAACCTTCCTGACATAGAAGAGGTTCAACAAGTGACCCAACTTAACTCTATCCCGCATTCAATGCCGCGGACCCCTGCGCCCATCAGTTGTCGCATCGCTTGCGGAACGAGCTGTGAGACCTCGAAGTAGTTCAAGAACTCGAGTATCGGTTTCGGAACCAGGAACCAAAGAAAGGATTCATAGAACAAACTTCCATACAAAGCGAAATGTCCCGACGGACTTATGTCTATCCGATCGTCGTCGTTAGGCAGAAGGAATGAAACATCTTTTAGGATCCGGAAATGATACCTCAGATCAATCGAAGACTCTTCGGCGCTCCGAGTAGTGCCCAAATGAGCATCCTTCCTCGACCTCGAACTTATTTTGCTGGGTTTCGGTTGCGAAACCCGATAGCTTGAGATCAGTGCACCCTAATACGCATCTACCTTGCCCGGAGAACGAGGGTCCCACTTAACTGGGTGGTCTTCCGGAGACTGTAAGTCGGGGACCCTGCCGTCTTGCTCAAACTCCCCCTCGCCTCTAGGCAAACAACAATCATCACCAACTAGAGGAAGCACACCCTTTCCGCTAGAGCATGGCTGACCACCATCTCTCTGACATGGTTCATCGCCTGAACAAGACATATCTCCACTCCGGTCGCACTGCTCGCCACCATGATATGGAGAAGGCAGCCGGCCGTTTTAGCCAAAGGCCAGGCCGCCGTTCGAACTACATGAAGGCAGGACGCCCCATTCACTTCGAAAAACAGGCCGCCATCATCAGATGCCAATGGAAGGTCGCCAAAACCAGCACTCCAATTCTGCTCGCCACTTCCGGTCGCACTAATTGGAAAGAACTCATCCAGTAGTGCCTCATCAAAGTGTGTATCGGGAACAAAATCGAACTCAATCGGGACGTCCGGAAGATCATCAAAACTAATCTCAAATGAGTTTGATGAAAGACCAGAAGTTCTGCAACATTTATAAGGAGAGTCAGACATGGCAAGTAAGAAAATAATGAGTTTGAAGACTGCAGAAGAAACTCATGATATAGGAAAGAGGGCACATATTCCTGTAAAAACATAGTGGGACCGTACCTATCTCGGACAAAGAAAAAGAAAGACAGGAAAACTCGGAACTAGCCTCTTTGCGTACGCCCTACCTTGTCGATCAATCAATCATGATAACGCTTTACTTAAAGCTCATTACTTCGGCATACGAAAGCAACAAGCTGGGGGGCTAACTGTTGGGTTGAAAACCCACCTCTCGAAGATTGACGGATCAAGAAGTCTAAATACTTATACGGAGTGCTTATCCGAGGATCGAACCAGCTAGCCAACTTCCTCGAGAAAGGACTGGGCTAGCTGGAAATTCATACGAGGACACGAAAACTCATATGAAGACATTTAAACCCATACAAAGACATTTAAACTCGTACGAAAGACATTTAAACTCGTACGAAAGACATTTGACCAAATACGAACACATTTAAACTTATACAAATGACTCAACACATTTACTCGTCGGTTTGGACCACACCACCAGGTATCAGACCAGGCCGCCAGCTTTCTCACAGCAAGGCCACTTATTTGGACCAGACCACCAGGTATCAGAACAGGCCGCCATGCACATTCCCTCGGACCAGGCAGCCCGCCATGCCTCCGTATCGGCAAAGCAGCCCACCATGTCGTTTCCTCTGTATCAGAGCAGGCCGCAATGTCTTCTCCTCCGTTTCAGAACCGGCCGCCCTGCTCTTTCACTCTGATCAGGCCACCCTAAACCAAGCGGCCGGTTTGGCCAGCCTGCCGACCAGGTAGCCCGCCATGCCTCCATATCGGCTAAGCAACCCGCCACGTCCATGCCTCGTACCAGAACAGGCCGCCAGTTTGGCCAGCCCACCGACGAGAACAGGCCGCCCGTTCCTTCCTCCACGGCGCCGTGCTTTGTTTCCCTCGGACCAGGCCGCCTGTGACTTCCCTGAACCAGCCCGCCTGTTTTACTCCTCTTGGACCAGCCCGCCAGTCCTGTCCAAAGACCGGGCGGGCTGAAAGTTCATACAAGAGAAATGGGTGGGCTGAAACTTCATATGAGAAAAACGGGTGGGCTGAAAGTTCATACGAGAAAAACGGGTGGGCTTAAAGTTCATACGAGTAAAACGGACGGGCTGAAAGTTCATATGATAAAAATGGGCGGGCTGAAAGCTTGACTCGGAATCGCTTGGTTCGGAAGACTGTTCATCCGGGATTATCCGCATAAACACTATTCATAGAACACTATTTACGAACCCGATAAACTCGGAAAGACAAAGATTCGGTTTCACATAAGACGGATTCAGGTTACTGTTCATAAAAAAGTTTTATGTTCACAGTATACTGTTCACGACACTGTTCACGTACCGATCCGGATACTGGAAAAAGAGTCCAAACAAGGCGGAAGACTGAAACCAAGGCGAGCCGAACGAAATCAGAGGCAGGTTGCATCAAGACTGGACCTAGTAGCGATCTGCTAAGGATATGGGCCGCGAATCAGGCCCAAAGTCCGCGGATGGAAGATTAACAGGCGTCCCACATCGTTAAAAAAACTCCCTGAATACCCTAGGTCGCCCACTATATATATGATAGCTTGTATCAAGTTTAAAGGCATCCAGTTCCGAGTATTAGACTTTTCGTATTGTAGGACATTAAGTTTTTGTGAATTTTCTTGTACTTTGGCAAAATGATCACTAAATAAAACAAAGTTTCGATCTTGATCTTTGAGTTCATTTAAAATAGGATTTTCGAGCCCCCATTTATTATAAGTTTTGATTGTGTGAGTTTCGACTCTGACACTCTTCCTGCGGGTGGTTGGAGCAACCTTTAAAGGGCACTAACGGAAAGATAAATGATTGTTTAGCATAAATATGTATTTTAATTTTCTTCACGTAGTAATAATTTATTATATTTTTCCATTTTATAGAGGGGGAAATTGCTGATTTTAACACATTAATTGGTTTTGAATGCAAATCTAAACGCCTTATTGGACATTCTACAAAAGTAAACCATACAGGTAGTGCAAGTATCAGTTTCTCCCTAACGTATAATCCTGAGAAGTCTACTCACGAAGTCTACTCGTTAAACATAGACTTCTATATGAAATCTACTCCGTGATTTGATCTTATATTTTAATTATAAAATTATAAAAATTAATTTGATAAAAAATTTGTATATATAAATATCACATACATAATTATCACATATATAAAATAAAGTTACATAAAACTCAGTCATTTTAAACAAAAAAGGTTTCATATCATGTAAAAGTATAATAGTAGACTTCATAATTTTTATATGAAGTCTACTTCGTGATTAAATCTTACATTTTAATTATAAAATTTATAAAAATTAAGTTGATAAAAAAATTTGTATACATAAATAACACATAGGTAATTGTCACCTATATGAAAAAAAATTTCATAAAAATCAGTTAATTTAAGTTAACGAAGATAAATGAGGGTAGAAACCAAATACATGTAAGGTTGAAGTATAGAGTTTGATATGGATAGAAAGTAATGTTATGGTTTTGGTAAAAAAAAATCTATATAAATCAGAGGTTAATATTACATTTAAGTTCATTTAAAAAGCAAAATTAAGAATATAATAATGAGTAAAGTGTTTACTGTTAGATTTTATGTAATTTATCAATTTAGGGGTTAGGGATGTACTGTTCATTTGAGGTTTATGGTGATGAAGACATCGTCATGAAGTCTGTGTAACTTCAAATTAGTAGACTTTGTGTGAAGTTTGAAATTCAAATTATTAAAGCGGGAAACAAAATTAAATAGGCGAAAAACGAAATTAAATAGGTGAAAACCATAATTTTAAAAAAATTTCAAAATTAATTTAATAATTTTTCCACAACCCTATGTTTAAAACGAGGCTCCACCATATTTTTTCCACCTTACCATAGCTGCCTCTCGAGTTTTCTTCTTTATCCATTTTTATTCATCTTTTTTTTTTTTTTAATTTGTCAATCTCTTCTAATCCATTTATTTGTTTTGGTGGTAAGAAACCGGTGTAGATCTGTGTTGTGTCTCAGAGAGGACAATGGGCAAGTGCGAATTTGTGACAGAATTGAGATGGCACCGACCGGATCTAAAGTTACTTTTTCGTTGTCTTTCTCTGTGGTCAGCGGAGTTAGCTACGAGAGTTCACTCCTCCTTTCCAAGGTTTTATCAAGTATGTGTGGCACATCTAAGTTTTTGCAGATTTTTCTGTTTTACTCCAGGTTTATGTTTATCTCTTATTTTTTATATTTTTTTTCTTAGAAAGAGAATAACGATACATGTGTGTTCATATTTCTTGGTTTTGATTGCTTCTATTTTTTTCAAAATGTTTGATTTGGACAGGATGCAGAAGTTGAAATTGAGGATATATTAGTGCAAGAACAAGAACCAATTTTGGGAGTTTATTTTTCAACAGGCGACAACAAGAACGTTGTGCGAAGAAGAAGATTGATTTGTTACATCCATCAGTTTCAAGGTTAACAAAGTTTAACCTCTCTCTCTCTCTTTATTTAAATTTTCAGAAAGAAAGATCTGAGTTTTTTTTTTCTACAGATCTCAAGAAAAGACAACGAAGCTGAAACCCTCGATTCCAAGTAGGACATTATAAGAAAGCTCAACACCATCTGTCTTCATTCACATAATCTCTATGTTTTCGTTTTTTGCATACAGTCATCTCAGCTGCTCTCACACACAAGCAAATAGGTTGGCTAAAGCTAACGCATGAACAAGAAAATTTGAAAAATTCTTTCTAAATATGCTAAAATTACAAGTTTGATAAAATCATACGGTAGTAGACTTCTATATGAAGTTAGCAGAGTAGACTTCACAGTGAAATCAGTAGAGTAGACTTCACAGTGAAGTCTGAAATTCACATTATAAAAAGGTGTGAAGCAAAATTAAATAGGCGGGTGATACGTTCTGAATCAGTCATTTATTCTAGTGCAAGTGCACAACTTAAAATTGTAATATAGAAAAGTTCGATTTCTAGATGACCAGTGTTACACTTTGTATCTGTAAGGTATTGAAAGGAAGCTAAGCAAGACGAATTGGTTTTGTTATTCGCGAAACAAATGACGGAATTAAACAATGATTTAAGCAATAATAAAACAAGCGTTATACCAAAGAATTTTTGCAGAAAATTCAGAGTAAAGGGTCGGACAACTATTCAGGAGACATTTAGGCGCAAGTCTAGAGCTCAAACATAGAGATAATATCAATCCACTGTCGTGGCATCAACAACTTTATATAACAACCTAGAATCCTAAACTGTCGTTTGGTCCTAAAATCGCAGACAAGCATTATTGCACAGGTTTCATATGCTCACAATTCGCCTTAACATCAACTGTCGTTGGCTAAGGAAAAATTGCTCACCAAAGTCTTTTCTAGCAACCTATTACACTTTTGATGAATAGATTAACCTAAAGTCATGAATTAAGTGATCAGTTCAATCCGAGCATTAACACTAACAAATGGTGAAGACAATCTATTCAAATCCCTATTTGTGTTCAACCCATCAATTCATGAATACCATTGAAACCCTTGATCTAACTAGAGAATCTACTCAGACATGAAATCAGAGAACACAACAACAAGTGAAAGAGAATCCATAAAATATAAAATAGAAATGACAAAGGTTCAGAATTCTTCTCAAGTGTGGCAGAGATTCTTCTCCAAATCTTACAAGTAGAGACTCACAAAACTCTTATCGAAAAGGTCTAGGTAACAAAAGTTCTCAAAAAGTATGTGTAAGAAGCTAGGGATCGAAGATGAAAGATAAGATGTTTTTGATGGCGACGGCCTCCCTTTTCTTCTTTCCTCGCGTCCTAAAATTAGGTAAGTGAAGTTTTCATATCTGCTCCGGACGGATGGAGCATGTGCTCTGAGTACATCAATTGTCGTTGGCTAAGGACATATTGCTCACCAAAGTCTCTTCTAGCAACCTATTACACTTTTGATGAATAGATTAACATAAAATCATGAATTAAGTGATCAGTCCAATCCAGGAATTAAGACTAACAAATGCTGAAGACAATGTATTCGAATCTCTATGTGTGTTCAACCCGTCAACTCATGAATACCTTTGAAACCCTTGACCTAACTAGAGGATCTACTCAGACTTGAAATCAGAGAACACAACAACAAGTGAAAGAGAATACATAAAATATAAAATAAAAATGACAAAAATTCAGTATTCTTCTCCAAGTGTGGCAGAGATTCTTCTCGAAACCTTACAAGTAGAAACTCTCAAAGTTTTTATCGAAAAGGTCTAGGTAACAAAAGTTCTCAAAAGTATGTGTAAGATGCTAGGGATCAAAGATGAAAGATAAGATGTTTTTGATGGCGACGGCCTCCCTTTCTTCCTTCCTCGCGTCCCACAATTAGGTAAGTGAAGTTTCCATATCTGCTCCGGGCGGATGGAGCATGTGCTCTGAAAGGGAGCAGGTGCTCTATCGTGTGATAATCTTCAAACTCGGGTTCTTTTCCTTCATTCGGACTCCTTTTCACTCCAGAGGCTCTAATCCCTCATATCTTCGTTTATAGCTCCTTAGTGACCTGAAACGACTCGATAAAGACTAAAAAGACTTGATAAAGGCTGCAAAACAAAGGTTAGAATGAGGTAAAATCGCCTCATATCAGCAGGAAACGAAATTAAATAAGCGGGAAACGAAATTAAATAGACTTCATTTTGAAGTCTACTACTAGTGAGTTAACTGCAAAATGAAACAAGAAAACTGATTCAGCCATGCATATTACAAATAAACTTGTCAAACTCACACACAAGAAAGTAGGTTGGCCAAAACTAACGCATGAACAATAAAATCTTAAAAATTCATTCTAAATATTCTACAATTAATACTTTGAAAAAATCCTACGGTTCTATATGAAGTCAGCAGAGTAGACTTCACAATGAAGTCAGAAATTCAAATTATTCAAGGCGGGAAGCAAAATTAAATAGGCAGGAAACAAAATTAAATAAGCGGGAAATGATATTAAATAGGCGGGAAACGAAATTAAATATACTTCAAATTGAAGTCTACTACTAGTGAGTTCGCTGTAAAATGAAACAAGAAAACTAATTCAGCCATGCATATTACATATAAACATGTCAAACTCACACACAATTAAGTTGGTTGACTAAAACCAAAGCATGAACAAGAAAATCTTAAGAAATCGTTATAAATATGTTATAATTACAACTTTAATAAAATCCTACGTAGTAGACGTCTCTATGAAGTCATCCACGTAGACTTCGTCTGAAGTCTACTAATAGTGAGGTAGCTGCAAAATGAAACATGAAAATTGATTCAGAAATGCATATAACAAATAAACATGTCAAACTCACACACAAGCAAGTAGGTGGGAAAATGGCCTTTTTCGACCCAAACTAAATTCGTCGTGCTATTTCATACCTATATTATATACTTGCTTATTTCACCCCAAACCTCCAAAACATTTAAATTGACTTCTCAAACTTACCTTTTTAGACGCAAATCTACATTGACTACACGGATGTTAGTCAAACGTTAAAACTCGCTTAGTCAGCGTACACGTTGGTGAAAATGTATCTATCATAAACATAAAACGACGTCGTTTCATGTAAACACAAAACGACGTCATTTTAATTTGGGGATAAAATTAGGGATTTACACTCCATCTTCTTCACTCTCTCCCAACTCGCGACCACTACACACTTCCCTTCTGTCTCTGTCACGACAACTGCAAATTGAAAAGCGTAAGAAGTCATCGTTTTATAAGGTAATTGTTCATTCTTTTTCTTCGTGCGTCATTGTTCAATTTTATGAACTTATGTAGTAATTTGAATTTTGGTGAAGTTTTTATCATTGGTTAAATGAGGGATTGAGGAAGAGGTTTTCCGAAAAGATGCCTATGTGGAGAGCATGTACGGATGAAGACGTCAAACACCACTAAAAACCCTGGAAGATTTTTGCATGCATGTCCTTTTGGGAAGAAATGGGGTAAGCTAGCTAAAGATTTCAATTTCATAACTTAATTTTGGTTAGAATAAAAAGATAATTGAATTTGGACACTGAGTTTTGATCAAGATTGGTCTCATACGTTTAAATGGACCGACATGTGTATGGTGGAGGAGATTGAAGACTTTATTGACAAAGTGGATAATATTGAAGGAGCATCGATCACATTGCAGAAGGAGTTCAATGCTTGTGAAAGTGAGATCGAGACTTTGTTAATGGAGACGTGTGTGTGTGAGGCAGTGGTTGAGAAGGAGATTAGAGAGTGCAAAATACAGCTACGAATTTGAAGAACATTGTCGGGTTTGCTTTGGTCAAGGTTTTGTTTTTCAAGTTTGTATTTTAAGCATGAGAGTTGAATTCGGTAAGTGTGTAAGAGTGATGGTGTTGTTGATGATGTTTGTACTCTTATCTATGTTTGTCTAATGTGTGTTTATAATGACTTGTGTGTTTTGTATTTCTGAGACTAATTATGATTGTATTGTTGAGACTAAAGCTATATGATGTTTCAATTTGGAAATTCCTTTTGAACTCAAAATGATACTTTGTTTTCAGTCATTACAACAATGGGATCCATTACAACAATCATATAGCCATCCGATGACAACAAAGAGATAAAAATGAAAATTTCCTGCACCTCCTAATGCTTCATGCTTCAAAAAACCACTAAAGTGAACCTTCTCCACCGAAAAAAAAAACAAATGAAGCTCCTCCTAAACCGCTGCCTAATGCTTCCGTATACCAACAAATTATAGGTCCTCCCCAAAAAAAAACCAACGCTCCTCCACAAAAGAACCATATATACAAAGCTCTTCTACCTAAAACCACCTAACCAAAGCTAAAATAAGAAGTGAAAACACATCGTAAGAAAACACAACATACTAAAACACTAAAAAACTTTAATAACGGAAAGTGAGAGTAAGGAGAAGGATATAACCTTAATCTTGTGTTTGTTGACTTGGTAATAGAGTCATGCTCATCTTCTCTTGAATCTGATACTTTCTTCTTCTTTGACTTATACATTGATACTCCCATGTTCGAACACTGTTTTGCATTATGTCCAGCAACACCACATCGACCACAATGCATTATTCTTTTACTTCTACTAACTTTTTTTTCTTTGTTGGAGACTCATTCTTTCCCTTCTTCCTCTTTGGTTTAGGCTTTCTACCTTTTCTGTTTTCAAATCGTTCAACTAAACTTGGAGGTGGAAGCACCACAGAACCAGTTTTATTCCAAAACTTCATACCATTCACTGGTCGTACTGAATCACTATAAATCTGTTGATGCCTTGAATTGAGGTACCTGCTGGAGATGTAATCTTCATAGTTAAGGTTCTGTTCTGTGATGATACGCAAGGCATGACGACACGGAATGCCACTCTTTTCCCATCTCCGACAGGCACAAGTCCTCCGTCGCATATTCAAACTGTAAGATATACCAGACTCACGAACTTCATATCTACCATCAGTCCTTGGAACCATCTTACAGAACTTAAACTTCTCTTGCTCGCTCTCTATGATCTGTGATATTCTGGAAGGGTATCTGCTTGGATTTTCTGCTGCTTTCTTCTTCCTTAGGTCAATACGCACCATGGCTGTTCTCCTAATAGTCTCTAACATCTCAACCATTGGCATATACCTTGCAGAGTCAATGGCATTGTTAAATGACTCTGAGATGTTGTTGTGAACATCTACACATGAAGATGTAGTTGTGCAGAAAGCAAGACTGCAATTCTTCGGATTTCTCTCCATGATGGTGTCAAACAGACGGATATCATAACTCTTAACCGCTTCCAAACTTGCGTGATATTGGGCCATCGTGCAACTTTCAGCTACTCTCCAAAACAAGGTCTTCCCATATATGTGACGAGCACATATCCTATGGTCAACATTAGGCAATATCCTTTCCACTGTATTCAACAAACCCTGACAATGTAAAACAAATGACTATTAATAAAAAATAAATCAACAACTATTATAAGCAATACCAAAAACAATTATAAGCTAACATAGATTTTGTCTATCAGATAATATAGTATAACCTTGACCTTGACCCTCTTGTAAATTAAAATCAAGTTGGAGCTTTTGTATGAACCATGTCCAATTCTCCTCATTCTCCACATCAACAACCGCCCAAGCAATAGGGTACATTCCATTATTGCGTCTCTTCCCACTGCAGCTAATAGTTGTCCTTTAAGTGTGCATATCAGGAAGCAGCCATCTAATCCAAATATTGGGCGACACCACAATCTATGGATGTTTGCAAAACACACAGAATCTGTGGAATACTTCCGACCCATCATCATTGAAGACTGTGTCTAACACTATTGTTGACTCAGGGTTCGTTCTACCAAAAAGAAATACAACTAGTTAGTTAAAAATACTAAAACACTTCATAAAATTCAAAATTTAGCAACCACATATCCACTTACTCAAGGAGGGCTAGGCGATAATCTTTGAGCCTAGAAAACTGCTCCTCATGTTCACGGTTGATAATCTCTAGTGATTTTGCCTTGGCTTTTTTAAAATCAGGGTCATTCCTGATTTCATCCAAAAACAGCTTTGTAATTACAGCCGTTTTTAGTATATTACAATAACCATCTTTTTGACAGCTGTGCTTATCTTCAAATGTCTTGATCATCCACTTTCCAACTGGCTCTTCATAAGAACAATATATTCTCCATGGACACTCTTCTTCAGTCCCACACACAGCTGAAGACTTCACTTTACCCCATTTGTTTAACTTGATATTCCATCATTCTTTTAGTGCATAGTCTACCAATGCGTCTTTAAACTCTTCTAAGGTGTCAAACACCTGTCTTAACTCCAGCTGACCACTACCTCATTTGCATCTCACCAAGTTCTCCTCTTCTTCACCATCAGAATTGGGAGGTGTGTTATGGTAGTCAAACCCCTCATCTTCATCAACATAATCAAGCAAATGTTTTCAACCCGAATCTCTTCTTCATAGGGAATAGATGAAACCTATTCATTAGGATGCTCTGTTGAGTTCACCAGATATACATTAACTACCCCTGTCCATTTACCCGCTTCACACATCCTTTCATAACTAAAATCCCCATTGGACAATCTCTTCCTCTCCTTACCATCTTCAAAAGGTAGTTTATACCATATATTCTGGCCATAAAATTCCTCACCCAACTCAGTAGCCAACATATTGAATAAAACCTCTGGTTTACAATCGAAAATTTTCACCACTCCACCAATATAACCAACTTCACCTACATGATTCTACACCTAATATCCACCATAACTCACAATGAATGACACATTTTCAGCCATGCTGTAAACAGCAGTAAGAAAGTTACATTAGAACCAAAACTCATTCTCTAAGACATTTTATCAAACACTTGGTGTCTTATAACATATTAGGTTCTACAATCATGAAAACTCAAAACTAAACAAAACTTATCTTCAATATATGACTTCTAAACGAAAACAAAACAAAAACGATACAATAATTGTGATTTCGTGGATTCAAAGTTACTTAATTAACAAAAAAAATATTCAACATAAAAGCATAAAATACCTCATTCTTAGCTTTCTCAAGTACCCGAATTTCGAAATTTGAACTCTGCTCATGTGTATTACGAGTTGATTCTCCTCTTATCATACATTATTGAATCAATTGTGATATTTTTAACAGACATAAATGGAGTGTGTAGTGGTCGCGATTGTGATATTTTTAACGTCTTGACTAACGTCCGGTTAGTCAATGTAGATTTGCGTCTCAAATGGTAAGTTGAAGAAGTTAATTTAAATTTTTTGGAGGTTTGGGGTAAAATAAGCACTAGTATATAATATTGGTATGAAATAGCACGATGAATTTTGTTTGGGTCGAAAGAGGCCCTTTTCCCCAAGTAGGTTGGCTAAAACCAACGCATGAACAAGAAAAGCTTAAAAATTCGGTATAAATATACTATAATTACCACTTTAATAAAATCCTACGTAGTAGACTTCTATATGAAGCCATCCGTGTAGACTTCGTCTGAAGTAAACTACTAGTGAGCTAGCTGCAAAACGAAACATGAAAACTGATTCAGAAATGCATATAACAAATAAACATGTTAAATTCACACACAAGCAAGTAGGTTGGCTAAAACCAACGCATGAACAAGAAAATATTAAAAATTCGTTATAAATATGCTATAATTACAACTAATTAAATCCTACGTAGTAGACTTCTATATGAAGTCATCCGCGTAGACTTCAGATGAAGTCTACTACTATTGAGCTAGCTGCAAAGTGAAATATGAAAACTGATTGAGAAATACATATATCAAATAAACATGTCAAATTCACACACAAGCAAATAGGTTACCTAAAACCAACGCATTGACAAGAAAATCTTTAAAATTCATTATAAATATGTTATAATTACAACTTTAATAAAATCCTATGTAGTAGACTTCTATATGAAGTCATCCGTGTAACTTCAGATGAAGTCTACTCTCCGGGTTACTTTTGCAATTGCCAATTAACGAATAGGTCGCCACTCTCTCTTGTGAGGAGATGGCGACCTGATCATTTCATGAACAGGTCACCACTCTATCCCGGGGGAGAGTTGGCGACCTACTCTGCATACTAGCAGGTTACCACTCTCTTTCAGGGGAGAGAGGGCGACCTGTTCTCGTGTTTATATGTTTTGAGACTATGATCAGGTTGCCATATTCTGTAAGATAGACTGGCAACCTGCTTATTGTTGGATCAGGTTGCTATGTTCCGTACGATGAACTGGCGACCTACCTCTTACTGGATCATGTCGCTACGTTCCATAAGATGGATTGGCAACCTATCTCTTGCTGGACCAGGTCGGCATTCTCTCTCGGAAGGGAGTCGATGACCTATTTTCGTGTTCTAATGTTTTGAGACTAGTCAATCGTGTTGATATATAGATTTCTCTGTTCATTAATCGCGTAGGGTGGGTTTTAACCCCAACACATCGTACTGCTTAGTCTCTCATGAACAGGAATTTAAGAAGTTCCTTGGTGGATAGAGAAATCCCCTAAGCTCGAATACCTGTTTATGCCCAACTGCAAGAAGTTGAAAAAAGTATCCCTAAACATTAAAAAAAAAACAAAACATCTAAAAAAGGTTGACACGTTGACTGAAGCTAGCTATCATGATCGTGTCCCAGTAGTGGAACTCTGTTTCATCAAATGCTTCAAGTTGAATCTAGAGGCTATTCTTAAGCAATAATCAATCATTAAGTACATACTTTTTGCCAGTAGAAAAGTACCTTCATATTTAACTCACCGGTCTACTTGGAACGTTCTGACCAAAATCCCGGGAACAAATCTGATTCCACTGATCAGTCATTTAGCTTCTGGTCATATCAGAATGAATGCTATATGGTCATATTCGGCTGTCGTTCCCCTCTACACAACCAAAATGCCTCTCCTCTAGCTCAAATGGACTTTGATCATGTGGATGTACAGTTTCATCTCACCGATGACCTCTCTAAGTTCAGATTAACATGATGTGGTATCAGAGTCTCCCATGACTCTACTCCATTTCCGGATAACCAAGCTCAGGGGCGGACGTACTTTGAGAGGAGGTGGGGCATATGCCTCATACTCATTTTAAAATTTTCACAATTAACTACTATACATGTAAGATTATTTAGTTTAACTACTTAAAAATGTTCCAGAATAAATTTAAAATCACTTATTCTATGTTTTATGGTCTTGTTTTTAGGGTTTTTTTTAATAAAAGCTCTCATTTCATTTTCGATATCTGCCCATTTTTCAATTTCTTTTCAATATTATCTCATATCTTCAAATCTTTATCATAATTCATTTTTTAACATTAATTTACATGTTATATTTTTTTAATTTCTTTGTAACATATTAATATATACTCTTAGCATATTAATTTAAATTAATTAAAGTAATTATATAATCTACATATAAATTAGTAAGAGGTAGTATTTAGTAACCTTAGCAAGTTATATGATTTTGTTTCAGTATATATATATTTAAGATCTAATTATTTTAAATAAAAACTATTTTATTATAATCTATATAATTTATTTTAAAGTTTAAATATGTGTAAAAAATGTAATATCAATAGAATTATTTTTTAATAATTTTAAATTTATTTCATCTCATAATTTAGAGTATATTACATAACTATTATTCCATTACAAAATATTGTATTAATTAATATTTATTATATTAAATTTTGATTTTTGTGTCTCATACTAAATATTTTTCTACATCCGTCCCTGACCGAGTTAGTAGCTCAAATACAATTGAAGATGTTTGTGATGAATCCAATGTAAGCGTAAGGGACAATGATGAAGAGCCTGGAGACAGTAGTGAAGATACCAAGAGAAGCGGGAAGCGAATCAAGGTAATTAAGCATTCATCATGAACTAATTATAAGGTGTTGCTTATATGAGTTCTTCCGTTTCAAGATAAAAATGAAATTTCTTTTTGTATAATAAGATCATGTTGGATTGTTTCTGCAGATATCGTGAAGGACCAATCAAGCTAGAAGGACTTGCTCTTGACACAAACTATCATCTTTAAAAGAATGGCCAAATTATATGTCAAGGTGGTTTTTGGAAACAATATCTAGTAATGTATGAGTGAATTCCCTGACAATTGATTCTTTAACATTCCGATTTCTGATATATATGAAAATTTATATGGAGAGGTTAAAATGATTGATTTGGATACATATGTCACCAAAGTGCATTTACCTTTTCGGTTGCACATCCAGAGAGAACTTCAGAGTTAAGCATGCTTAAGCTGGAGTAGTCAAAGGATAGATGACCTACCGGGAATTCACTCGCTGTACCGTGAGTGAGGACAAAATACGGAGAACGGTCACGTGGTGATTGTAGGATCAGTATATCATGACTTTCAAACTTCCCGGTTAACGTTCCCACCGTCGAGGGGTAGGCTGACCCATGGGCCTTGTGAGAGGACATGGATCCCACTGGTAGTGGTGGTTGGTGCGTTATAAGTGGTATCAGAGCTGGTTAGTCGTCCCAGTTCTGACCTAGGAGGTGGTTTGGGACATGTCTTTGTGAGCAATGAGGACGTTGCACTCTGTGATTGGGGGTGATTGTAACATCCCTATTTCTGGTATATATGGAAACTTATGTGGAGAGGTTAAAAGAATTGATTTGGCTACCTATGTCACTAAAGTGCATTTACCTTTTCGGTTGTACATCCAAAGAGAACTTCATGGTTAAGTGTGCTTGAGCTAGAGTAGTCAAAGGATGGGTGATCTACTGGAAAGTTATTCGTTGTACCGTGTGAGTGAGGACAAAATATGTTGAACGATCACGTGGTGATTGCAGGGTCAGTATATTATGACTTTCAAACTTCCCAATTAACGTTCCAACCGTCGGACAGGGGTGGGCCTAGTGAGAGGACTTGGGTGCTGATACACTAGATTTAATGCTTTTATTCGACTACAAGTGCACAACTTATAATAGTAATACATAAAGTTCGATTTCCAGAGGACCAGTGTTACACTTTGTATCTATAAGGAATTGAAAAGAAGCTAAGTAAGAACTTGGTTTTGTTGTTTCAGAAACAAGTAACAGAATTAAACAATGATTTAAACTCAAATAAAACAAACGTTAAACCAAAGAACTTTCGCAGGAAATTTAGAGCAAAGGATCGAACAATTATTCAGGGGACAATTAAACACAAGTCTTGAGCTCAAACATAAAGATAATATCAATCCATTGTCGTGTCATCAACAACTTTATCTAACAACCTAGAATCCTAAACTGTTGTTTGGTCCTAAAACCGCAGACAAACATTATTGCACAAGTTCGATATGCTCACAATTTACCTTAACATCAACTGTCGTTGGTAAATGACAAATCGCTCACCAAAGTCTCTTCTAGCAACCTATAACACTTTTAATGAATAGATTAACCTAAAATCATGAATTAAGTGATCAATTCAATCAGAAATTAAGACTAACAAATTGTGAAGACAATCTATTAAAATCCCTATTTGTGTTCAACCCATCAATTCATGAATACAATTAAAATCCTTGATCTAAATAGAGGATCTACTCAGACATGGAAGAAGAGAACACAACAACAAGTGAAAGAGAATCCATGAAATATAAAATAGAGATGACAAAGGTTCAGAATTCTTCTCAAGTGTGGCAGACATTCTTCTTCAAATCTTACAAGAAGAAACTTTCAAAAACTCTTATCAAAAAGTTCTATGTCACAAAAAGCTCTCAAAAGTAAGTGTACAAGATGATAGAATTGAAGATGAAAAGATTAGATGATTCTAGATGGCGAAGGCTCCCCTCTTTTCTTCCTTTCTCAAGTCCCAAAACTAGGTAAGTGAAGTTTCCATATCTGTTTCGGACGGATGGACCATGTGCTCCAAAGTGGAGCATGTGCTCTGAAGGGGAGCAGGTGCTCAATCGTATGATATTCTTCAAACTTGGATCCTTTTCCTTCATTTCAATTCATTTTTGCTCCATAGGCTCCAGTTCCTCATATCTTCGTTTATAGCTCCTTAGTAACCTGAAATGACTTAATAAAGACTAAAAAGACTCAGTAAAAGCTGCAAAACTGATATAAGGTGATTTTGCCTCATTATAACTCTTTTTTTGCAGGTTTTATCGAGTCATTTCAGGTCACTAAGGAGCTATAAGTGAAAACATGAGGGATTGGAGCCTCTGGAGCAAAAAGGAGTCGGAATGAAGAAATAGGGACTCGAGTTTGAAGATCATCACCCGACAGAGCATATGCTCCACTCCGGAGCATATGCTTCATCCGTCCGGAGCAGATATGGAAACTCCACTTACCTAGTTTTGGGACGCGAAGAAGGAAGAAAAAGGAGGGTTGTCGCCACCGACATCTAACCTTGTACTTTTCGATTTTCTGGCTAGAGAGAGACAGACCTTTTGATAAGAATCTCTGAGAGTTTTTCTGCTTGTAAGATTTGGAGAAGAATCTCTGCCATAGTTGAGAAGAATTCTGAACCTTTGGCATTTCTATTTTTTATTCCATGAATTCTCTTTCGCTTCTTGCTCTGTTTTCCGATTTCATGTCTGAGTAGATCCTCTTGTTAGATCAAGGATTTCAATGGTATTCATGAGTTGATGGGTTGAACACAAATAGGGATTTGAATAGATTCTCTTCACCACTTGTTAGTCTTAATGTCTGAATTGAACTGATCACTTAATTCATGATTTTAGGTTAATCTATTCATCAAAAGTGTAATAGGTTGCTAGAAGAGACTTTGGTGAGTAATTTGTCCTTAGCCAACGACAGTTGATGTTAAGGCAAATTGTGAGTGTATCGGACCTACGCAATAATGCTTGTCTGCGATTCTAGGACCAAACGACAGTTTAGGATTTTAGGTTGTTAGACAAAGTTGTTGATGCCACGACAGTGGATTGATATTACTTCTATGTTTGAGCTCTAGACTTGCGCATAATTGTCCCATGAATAGTTGTTCGACCCCTTACTCTGAATTTCCTGCGAAAATACCTTGATCTAACGCTTGTTTTATTTGAAGTTTAATCATTGTTTAAATCTGTTACTTGTTATACAATCAACAAAACCAACTTGCTTGCTTAGCTTTCTTTCGATACCTCATAGATACAAAGTGTACAACTGGTCCTCTGGAAATCGAACCTATCTGTATTACAATCATAAGCTGTGCACTTGCAGTAGAAATTAAGGCACTAAATCCAGTCTATCAAGTTTTTGGCGCCGTTGCGACGGGGATCAATTCGTTACCTCTGTTTCTTGGTTTGAATTTCAGTCTAAAACCTTTCTAATTTGTTTATATTCCTCTCTCTTGTGTGTGTTTCAGGTGCATGACCACAAGAGCCACAAGGAGCAAGAACTCTGAGAATCTTGTCATCCTGACCAACGAAGAGTTATCTAGAAGAGAGTGAGAAAATAGGCAAAACCGAGCTGCACAAGTGTTTGCTCCTGTTCCTGTTCCTACCACGGACACTACTCCTGTTTCTGCACCTGTCCGAGTTCCTGATACTGTGGATATGACCGACAGAGGCAATGCTGAAATGGCAGCTGAGCTGCAAAGACTTCGTCAAGAGATGGAGCAACTGAGACAACCGCGGCAGCAACAGCTGGCGATTGGAGATAAGGACAATCCGAATGCCTATTATCAAAATAGAGATGCGATTGTCCCACCCACAATTCAGAGGCAAGATTTTGAGATCAAGCCTCAAATGATCACTTTGGTGAAGCAGCATTTATTCCATGGTTTGCCTGCAGAAATTCCGATGGACCACATCGAAAATTTTGAAGAAATCTGCAGCACTACTGGCTCAAATGGAGTGTTTCACGACTTTCTGAAGTGCAAGTTGTTCCCATTCTCTTTGGCGGACAAAGCTTCACGCTGGCTTAAGTCATTACCACCTGGGTCTTTGACAACATGGGCTGAGTGTATATCAGCATTCTTGGATCACTTTTACTCCAAGTCCAAGACCGCAGCTTTGAGGAACAAGATATCCTTATTCCAGCAACATTCCGGAGAAGCCTTTTGCGAGGCTTGAGAAATGTTCAAGGAGTACAGAAGAGAGTTTCCTCATCATGGGTTCACTGATAACAAATTCTGGGCACCTTCTATGATGGTGTTGATTGGGATTACAGGAATGCTCTGAATGCAGCTAGTAATGGTGATTTTATGACAAAGTCCAAGTAGGGTGCTTTTGAACTGATTGAGAACTTGGCTGCGAGTTCCAGCAGCAAGTCTCCTGAGTACGACAGAACAAGGAAGGTCAGTAGTGTGGGAGCACAAAAGATTGATGAGCTCACAGCTAAGGTGAACCTTTTACTAAAGGGGAACCAAAGACAGTTCATTTTGTTGATGAGAATGGAGAAGCACCTCTATCTGAGATTACCAGGATGATAATCAGCTGGAGGTTAACTATGTTAATGGGCAAGGGTTTGTGCAAAATTGTGGGTTCAATCAAGCTTACAGGAGCCATCCCAACTTGTCCTACCGGAGCACCAATGTGGAGAACCCACAAGATCAAGTATATCCACAACAGTAAGGGGGCCAGAACCAGCTGTCTCAGAATGTGGGGTTTCAGAAAAGCTACTCCAACAATTCACAAGGGAAGTATTTCATCACCAATCAGGGTTAGAATCGCTTCCAAGGAGGACAACAAAAGTCGCAATATACTAGCATGCAGCCTTCATCATGTTCTGCAAACACCTCTCAAGATGATTTAAAAAACCTTATGCAGCAGCTGTTGCTTAATCAGCAAAAGTCATCTTCAGAAATCAATGCTAAGGTTGATCACATGTACAATGACATGAATGGCAAGTATGAGGCTGTGTGGACTCACATGAAAAAATTGGATGTTCAGGTTGCACAAACTGCAGAAGCTGTCAAGAGAACACATGGGACTCTCCCTGGGAAACCTGAATATTCAAGAGCTGAATACATCAACGCCATCGAATTGAAAAGTGGGAAGACACTTCAGGTACCTACAGCACCAACCCAGAAATCGGTTAAAAAGAAAGAGATCGCTGAGGAGCACCTGCTCCATGAAGGACAGCATGCTCCAGGCGAAGAAAACTTGAAGGAGCATCCCTCGACGTCCGGAGCACCTGCTCCGACTCCACATAAGGGTGCTCCAGGCGGAGATTTTATGATGGAGCACCCCAGCCCATCGACGGAGCACATGCTCCATCGGGGTGCTCCACCCACACCCGCAGAAAAACCTGCAGCAGTTCCCGAAAGGATTTACAAGCCTAAGGTGCCCTACCCAGTCCCACCTAAGAAATCACGTAAGGACCTCGAAGAGGCTAAATGTAAGGAGCTGCTTCGAGACATAACCATTAAAATTCCATTGGTTGATGCTGCCCAAATGATGCCATCTTTGAAGAGGTACATAAAAGGATTGCTGGTTTCAAAAGACTAGTACTGTACTGCAAAATAAAGTACTCAGGAAGATGGGTGATCCAGGGAGGTTTGTCTTATCTGTGCAAATCAGACCCAACATCTTTGCTTGCTCACTCTGCGATTTGGGTTCAAGCGTAAACCTTATGTCATACTCTGTAGCTAAGAGACAGGGTTTCACCAAGTTCAAGCCAACAAGGATCTCTCTGGTTTTCGCTGACAGATCAACAAAGCTGCCCGTAGGAATCCTTGAGGATTTACATGTGACGATAGGGAACACACTGATCCCTACTGATTTCGTGGTTCTGGAACTTGATGAAGAGCCAAGAGACCCTCTTATTTTGGGTAGACCGTTCCTTTGCACAGCTGGTGCATTAATTGATGTGAGGAATGGAGTGATTGATCTCCAACTGGGAGATATTATGATGAAGTTCGAGATGGATAAACTCCTTAAAAGACTCATGCTGGATGGGCAAACTTTCACAATTGAAGGTGATAATGCAATCTCAGACCCAATGGTTGAAGAGGTTTTATCCAATGATCCATTGGAGGTTGCATTGACTATGGCTGAAGGGAAACATTGTTTTCTGAGCGAGGATGCTGATGGTTTTGCAAAGATGCTGGACTCAAGCCTCGGTTTGGAAAGGATGGTAGCCTACATAAGCCTAGAAGAAGGGGCAGAACTCGACTGCAGAAGTTAATGATGGAGCACCTGCTCTGAATATAGGAGCACCCGCTCCGAAGTCAAGTCTTGTCGATGGCCCTTGGAGCGAGCAGAAAGCTCCCAAGCTTGAGCTGAAAACACTTCCTGCCGGGCTAAGGTACGCATTCCTTGGAACGAACTCAACTTACCCTTTGATAGTAAACTCTAAGCTGAACAATGTGGACGTTGCTTTGCTTTTGTGTGAGCTTAGGAAGTATAGAAAGGCATTGGGATACTCACTTGATGATATCACTGGAATCTCTCCTGATCTTTGCATGCATAGAATATATCTAGAAGACGAATCGATGAGCTCTATCGAACATCAAAGAAGGTTAAACCCGAATTTAAAGGATGTTGTTTAGAAAGAGATAATGAAACTTCTAGAAGCTGGTGTAATCTATGCTATTTCTGATAGTACATGGGTTAGTTCTGTTCATGTAGTTCCTAAGAAGGGTGGTATCACTGTGATTAAAAATGATAGGAATGAACTGATACCAACTAGGACTGTAACTGGGCATAGAATGTGCATAGATTATCGGAAATTGAATGCTGCAACCCGTAAGGACCATTTTCCTTTGTCCTTTATCGATCAAATGCTTGAGAGACTGGCTAACCACCCATACTACTGCTTTCTAGATGGTTATTCTGGTTTCTTTCAGATCCCAATCCATCCGGATGACCAGGAGAAGACGACATTCACATGTCCCTATGGCACCTTCGCCTATAGGCGAATGCCTTTCGGCCTGTGCAACGCTCCAGCTACATTCCAGCGGTGCATGATTTCCATTTTTACTGACCACATCGAAGACATTATGGAGGTTTTCATAGACGATTTTCCGTCCATGGAAGCTCTTTTTCTGTCTGTTTGTCGAATTTGTGCAGGGTACTTCAACGATGCGAAGAGAAACATCTGGTTTTGAACTGGGAGAAGTGCCACTTCATGGTGAGGAATGGGATCGTGCTGGGTTATCAAATCTCAGAGTAGGGTATCGTGGTGGATAATACAAAGATAGAGGTCATGATGAGCTTGCAATCGCCTACATCTGTCAAGAGAATCCGCAGTTTTCTGGGTCACGCTGGTTTCTACCGGAGGTTTATCAATGACTTTTCCAAGATATCGAGGCCTCTTACACAGCTGTTGTGCAAGGAGGCAAAGTTTGAATTTGATAGCGCCTGCCTTGAAGCCTTCCACACGATCAAAGGAGCGCTGGTCAGTGCTCCCATTGTGCAACCACCAGACTGGGAGTTGCCATTCGAAATCATGACAGACGCAAGTGATTATGCAGTCGGCGCAGTTCTGGGTCAGAGGAAAGACAAGAGCTGCATGTCATCTATTATGTGAGCCGAACTCTGGATGAAGCTCAGTGCAAGTATGCCACCACGGAGAAGGAACTTCTAGCAATTTTTTTTGCCTTTGAGAAGTTTCGGTCTTACCTGGTTGGGTGGGTCAAAAGTAATCGTGCACACAGACCATACTGCACTGAAGTACATGTTAACTAAGAAGGATGCCAAAGCAAGGCTCCTACAATGGATTCTTTTGCTACAAGAATTCGATCTTGAAATTGTAGATAAGAAGGGAGTTGAGAACGGAGTTGCAGATCATCTATCTAGGATGAGGATCGAGACAGAGATACCCCTAGATGACAGCCTACCTGAAAAGCAAGTTTATGATATAAGTGTGTGCCAAGTCGTGGAGCACCCACTCCGTTTCGGAGCACCTGCTCCACCGTATTTTTGCGGCCAAATCGATAAGGCACTACACACGAAGTTACCCTGATTTGGGGAGATAGCCAACTACCTAGCTGCTGAGCAAGAGCCAGAGGGATTTGTGGGTAACAAGAAAAAGAAATTCTTGAAGGATATAATGCAATACTTTTGGGATGAGCCCTACCTCTACAAGCATTGCAAAGATGGAGTTTTCAGAAAATGTGTAGCTGACGTGGAGATTCCAGAAATCTTATACCAGTGCCATGGCTCTCCATATGCTGGACACTTTGCCACTTTTAAGACAGTCTCTAAAGTGCTGCAGGCAGGATATTGGTGGCCAACTATGTCCATAGATGCCCATCGATTTGTGTCTAGGTGTGACTCGTGCCAAAGACAAGGCAATATTAGCAAGAGGAATGAAATGCCACAGAACTTCATCCTGGAGGTTGAAGTGTTTGATGTGTCGGGGATAGACTTTAGGGGGCCATTTCCATCATCTTTCGGAAATGAGTATATCCTAGTGGCTGTGGCTATGTGTCCAAATGGGTCAAAGCTTTGGCAAGTCCCACAAATGATGCCGGAGTAGTGATCAAAATGTTCAAGTCAATCATTTTCCCAAGGTTTGGTGTGCCTAGAGTGGTCATAAGCGATGGAGGATCCCACTTCATCAACAAGATCTTCGACACCTTGCTGAAAAAGAATGGTGTAAAACACAAGGTTGCATCTCCATACCATCCTCAACCCAGTGGGCAAGTCGAAATCTCCAACAGGAAAATCAAGAGTATCCTGCAGAAAACCGTGGGAACAACAAGGAAAGATTGGACTTCCAAGCTTGACGATGCTCTTTGGGCATATAGAACTGCCTATAAGACACCCTTGGGGACAACACCATTTCACTTGGTGTATGGAAAAGCTTGTCACCTTCCTGTAGAGCTTGAATTCAAAGCAGCATGGGCAGTGAAGATGCTCAAATTCGATGTTAAATCTGCCTCAGAAAGGAGGATGATGCAGCTGCATGAGTTGGAAGAAATAAGGCATCTTGCCTATAATAACTCCAAGATCTACAAGGAGAGAACTAAGGCCTACAACGACAAGAGGATTCTGACCCGGAATTTTACTCCAAACGATCAAGTGTTGCTGTTTAATTCCCGGTTGAAGCTGTTTTCCGGAAAGCTAAGGTCACGATGATCTGGACCTTTCACAATCAAAGAAGTCAAGCCATATGGAGCTGTAGTGTTGCTGGACACCAAGGGAGGAGAGTTTGTTGTCAACAGTCAGCGGATCAAGCCATATCTTGCTGAATCTTACGTCGCAGAAGGAGAAACATTTCCCTTAGGCGACCTTCTTCAAGCCTAAATTGCTAGCCAAGTCAAGTTAGTGACTTAAACCAAGCGCTTGGTGGGAGGCAACCCACCAGTAAGAGCCCCTAACTTTGGATTTCTTGTTTTCTCTTTATACTAACTTTTAGTTTTAGTTTTCACCCTATATATATATATAAAAAGTTATGTGTGTTCTCGGCGATCAGATGAAGAAGGAAGAAAGGAGCACCCAAACGGAGCACCTGCTCCGTTTTCTGCCAGGGTGCTCCAGGCATAACTTACTCGATTGAGCACCCCAACTTCAAACGGAGCACATGCTCCTTTGAGGTGCTCCAATTTTTGCGAACTGGTAAGTGATTTGGGCTGATTTAAATCGGTTTTCACTCGGTTTCAATCAAAAATACTTCCAATTTTCATTGGGTTTTACCCTAAACCAACCGATTTTTCCATTTAAAAAGAAACTCCCCATCTCCCAATTCTTCTTCTTCATCGCGACCACCTCCCCCTCTCTCTCTCACTTTGGTTTTTGCTAAATTCCTAACTTCTGCAATTCTCAACCAAATTGAGTGATTCTTAAGCCTAAACCACTCGAATTCTTGTCCTGAGTCTATTTCTATCATCGATTTCGACAACAAGCAAAGGTATGAGCTCGAAAACCCCATTTTTCAGTTGCTATCCATCTTTGGGACTTGAGGTTTTGTGCTCTCTCTCTCTCTGAACTGCTTGTGTAAACTGTTCTATATGTTTTTCATGATGATTTGTGCAATGATAGCTTGAATAGAATTCAAAATAGACACATGCAAAATTTTGGAAAAAGCTTGAAAGTCCATCAATGGTGAAAATCGTGTTGCATGTTGAATTTGGTTTGAGATATGAGTTTTTCTCCCTCTATGAGTCCTAAATACACACGATTTGATGTTCATCAATGACACTAACTTGATTGCCAAAATCGTGTGAATTCCATTCGTGTAAAGCTCACTTTCAAGATGTCTCTTGTGTGTTTACCGAAAAATGCAGCCCAAGAACTTCCGTTACACGAACCGGAAAGGAAAGCGAGCAAGTACCTCAGCCCAAGCAGACCCTCGAACCGCACCATGGTCGCGCCCTGAAGGCGAACGTTTTGAGCTCCCAGATGAGAACATCCCAGTGCACTCTAATGAGAAGTGGAACCAAACCGACTGCTTCTACTACAACGCGCTGCTGGGCGTGAAGATAGAGCCCACCCGGTTCATGTGCTTGGATACGTTGAAGCGGCTGGCATCGAGAAGGAGGTGTCTGAAATCTTCCTCAGCGCCAAGTTCATGGGTTTCGCCTAGGAAACCGAGATCCTCTACCCAGAACTCACTCGCCAGTGCCTCACCTCAGCGAGGATTCACTATGCAGACCCTCAGAACCTGGCTGTGGATGAAGCATCTCTCTCCTTTTTCGCTAACGGGAAAAAGTACTCCAGCACCATCGGAGAGGTCAACGATGATTTCGGCTTCAACGCAGAAGACAAGGACCTCTCCTTCCTGAAGCGGTTCCCCATCTCCGGCCAATTCTGGCAGACAATAGCCTCCGGCCCTTACGCCTCTTGCTCCGCGAGCCAGTCCTTGATCCGCCACCCCGCTGTGCGCATCTGCGCAAGACTATACAGCCAGCTGCTCTTTGATCGCGACGTCGGCAACAAGGTACACCTCGATGAGCTCCTCATGCTCTACTATGGCTGCGGGGACTTGGTGGCCGAATCGTATGGAGCACCGCACCCTACCGTTCACCAGGTCAACCTTGGTCTTCAGTTTGATGAGACGATAATGGCGGCGAAAGACAGGGCACGCACTGGCGCGACAGGGAAGACCGAGCGCATTGGGAACCTTCTCACCACACTCTTCCAGACCTGTCGGGTACCCCTCGGACATGGTACCTGTGTTTCTCAGATCGAGCGGATGGACACAGCTCACCTTATCAGCTCAAAGATCCTCTGAGACCAGAACACTTACCAGTTCAAGAGTGCGAGTGGCGAGACACCTTTCTGCAAGCTCCCTCAACCGGTGATCACCCGCCTCAACTCTGAGTCCGACCCGCACTTCATGCCGCACCCGGATTTCCTCTGCTCAGACCCTCTCAGGCGTGCTCCTTCCACTACTCCTGCTAGCTCTTCCAGAGCACTACCGCCTCACCTGGAGGACGAGGAGACGCCACACACCGCCCCACGCATACTGACGCTCCCCTACCACACTACCACTGCTCAGGGTGAGTTCGACCTCCCCCCTATCTCTGATGAGCCCGATACAGCTGAGTACAGGCAGTGGATGATCGCTTCCCAGAGGAAGAACAACAGTCTCCTACAGCGCATCATGCAGACCCTATCCCGTGGTTGCTGTCACACCACGGCGGCGAGAGATGTCCGCACAGAGCAGACGCCGGGACCTTCCGAGCAACCTTCCCGTGGTAGGAAGCGCCAGGGGCGAGACAGGAACGAGAGTCCCGATGACACCACCCGCTGATCGCCAGTAACACCCCTCTATCACCATTGTAGTATTCCATTTGCATTTGTAATTTCTTTCTATCCCGACTTCGTATTTACTTTCACACCGGGGACGGTGTGAAGTAAGTGTGGGGGAAGGAGTTTTATTGCTACTGATTTTCGTTTATTTTTGGTTTTTGTTTGGATTTTGAGTCAGTTTTTGTCTTTGAGTCAGTCTGTTTTATTGAGTCAAGAACTTGTTTGGGAATTAGAACCTTAACCTTAATCTTTGCCTCGGTCATATTCATCGTTTACTAAAACTTCATCGCTCGAGTTACTCGCCTCGGCTTCTATGTTCTCCCGAACATCTTCGGGGTCTTCGTCTCTCAGATGAGGAATCTCAAAAGGACTTCTGGGCTCGGCGCGTCCTTGACGAGCTTCTTCGTTCCTTCGCCGTAATTCTTCCATATCCTCCCAGGACGGAAAAATATTTTCCCAAGAATGAACTGTCTTAGTCGAACTGGCATTTGAAAATGGGGAGTCCATTTGATCGGAGTTCTCGATGGCGACGGAAAAATACGACGGAGATGGCAAATAGGAAAATATTAAAAGAGGAGAGAGATGAGAGCTCTACCTTTCGAAGAATTGGAGAAGTGAGAAAATGAGTAAAAGAAAGGAAACTTCAGATTTATAGAGGAAGGATGAAGGATTCGAGGTTAATCATTTCAAAACGACACTTCGTCGTCCACCTTCATCATTAGGTCTGAAAAGACGCCGTTCCACGCGCTCCACTTCGCATCACTGCACTTCGAAGAACGCAAAATTAATTGCATGGTGGACACGTGTCATCATCTGCAAAGAATTGAAAAACGTGAAACGTGTGACGGCTTCCGCACACTTCTACTCCTTTCTCATTCTGAAATGGAGTGGATGCATTTAATTCGGACTTTTCAAATTCGATACTTTTGAGATTATTTTTAAATATGGAGGAACAATTCAAAACGACGTACGTCGTGTTTGAATTTCGTATTATCTTAACTAATAAAGATCGAGGCGAACTCATGCCGAACCAACTTGAACTTCAAAATTCGCCGAACTCGAAATATTCCTCACACGACGAACGGGGGGGGGGCTAATGAGGTGAATAAGATAAACGTGGTTTATCCTTTAAGGATAAAGATAAAACCTGCATCAGACTTGAGAAAATATTGGAGAGGATATCCACTTTCCCGAAATATCGGGCTCGGCGCGTCAAATTAAGAAGAGATAAGCATCAACTCTTCCAGAAGATTAAGGTCGGCGCCTCAAAGCTTATAAATAGGAGGAGAGTTCCACCAAGAAGGCCATCCGCAAATAGAGAAAAGAACTAAGTTATAGAAATTCTGGGACCTAAAACTAGCTTTCTAAGAAGAACTTTGTACTAATTCATCATCCATCTTTTATAAATCAATAAATCTCTTTTAATCTTTCTCAAAAACCCACAAACTTTACTTGAAATTGCTTAATACGAAGTAACAGTTCAACAACCACTACAAGCAAATCATTCTAGTTACTTAGAGTCTTCTAGTTTGGTTTGAGAACAAAATAGGCATTAGTCAACAGGGTACAAGGATGTGGAAACAAGGCCGGTTTCGCGATCTGGAACTGGTACTTGATGGACGTTTTTGTTTACTTCTCTCACTCTCTCATTACTCTTCCTCCTCCTTGCTGGACCAACACTGCTCACAGACATGGCGTCAAGGTCTGAATAAGAATAACCCCCCTCATGATCTTGACATTTAGATGACATCATGCTGTTTTCTTTTTACATCTCAAAGTCTGATTATAGTTTGATGTATCTTTTTTTTTTTTTTTTTTTTTTTTGAATTATATGTTAAATTAATTCAAAAAGAGAAAATTGCTTTACAACTTATATGTTTTGTTTTATCGTGAAAGCTGAAAGAAAACAGAGGCTTGAAAATTGACTATTAGCTTCTTGTAGATAACCAAAGTTGAAGCCCTTCATCATGTCTTCTGTCCCCCATGCTACGAATCGATAAGAGACGATTACGTACTTGCCGATCAATGAATTGGATGATACGCGGTGGGTTTATAGGGTGCTCTCCGTGCTGACGTGCGTTCCGTTCTCGCCAAATCATGTGAATGGAGACTTGGAAAACATATTTGATCAAAAAACCTCTGTTAAAGTCTTTGTCCGGTGTGCTCATGAGGTTGATTAGTGTATTCTAATCCTCTGAGAAGCTTTCTTTGAGCAGGTGTTTTGTGAGATTTCCCCAGATTTCCAGAGAGAAAGAACAAGCAAAGAAGAGGTGATCACGGGATTCCAAAGGAAACGAACAGAAGACACAAGACGGATTTGCGTCTTTGTTCCATTCAGCCATACGCTCTCCAGTCGACAACCGGTTACGATGTGCCAGCCATGTGCAGAAAGAGTACTTCGGCATTGCATGAGTAAACCACACCACCCTATACCAGTTAATTCTGTGAGCTTTTTCCCTTATGTGGTTCCAAGTGTGCTTTGTTGAGAAGGAGTTCTTGTAGGTATCTCCACTGCCCTGCCAAAGAACAATGTCTTTCATCTTTGGGTTAGTTCCTAGTCGACTGTTTTCTAGCTTTTCCTCAACAGTATTTAGAATAGGGATGCGGTGTCGTCGTCTTTTCCTATTTTTCCACGCCTCTGCAATTGTGGCTGTCCTTTGAATACCCAGAGCAATGGTTCCCCACAAACCAATCGTATCAACCAAATAGCCAAGGTCAGACCAGCTATCATGCCAGAAGGAAGTTGTTTCACCATTACCTAGGTCCATTTTACAGAGTTTTTTCGCCTGCACTCTGTATTTAAGTAATTTGCGCCACATCCATGAACCCTTGGTTGAATTATCTCTTATGCTCCAAAGAGATTCCCTTTTAATCAGATTTCTTTGTACCCATTGGACCCAGAGCGAGGGTTGGTTCGATACTATACGCCAAATAAGTTTCAGACAGCAGACCTTGTTGGCTTCCTTTAGAGATCGGAGACCCAGACCTCCTTCCTGAAGTGGTTTGCATACATCAGTCCATGCCACCTTCGATTTGTGCGGGTTAAGATTTTTTCCAGACCAAAGAAAGGCTGAACAAATTTTGTCTATTTCTCTGATGCAATCTCGTGGTAGCCGGAAAGCAGCCATCCAGAAATTGGATATACTCCACAATACAGACCGAATAAGGCAGACACGACCTGCGGAAGAAAGAAGTTTCGCTGTCCAGGAGCTGATGCGGCTACGGATTTGCTCCACCAGAGGGAGATAGTCACCTTGTGTCATGCTCTTTGTGGTAAGGGGTAATCCCAGGTAGCGCACAGGTAGTGTTCCAAGCTCAAAAGGAAACTGAGTAATCATAGTTTGACGAGTTTCCTCAGTGACTCCCGCAAGGAACAATGTGGACTTTTCTATACTGATTTTCAGACCAGAAAGCTTTTCGAATTCATCAAAGATCTGAATTATACCCTGAACTGATCTCACTTTCCCGTCTGTAAGGACCATGATGTCATCTGCAAAACTTAAATGGGTGATGCCCTATTGCAGCTCGGATGGTACCCAAATCTTTTTTCTGATGCAGCTTTGTCCAATAACTTAGATAGTACATCCATACTTATAACGAACAAGTACGGGGAAAGGGAACAGCCCTGGCGCAACCCGCGCTTACTTTGGAAATAGCCAGCGAGTTCTCCATTTACCTGAACTGAAAAGGATGCAGAGGTGATGCATAACATGATCCAATGAACAAACTGAACAGGGAAGTTCATCCCAGTGAGAACAGTCTGGATGAAAGGCCATTGCACAGAGTCAAATGCTTTCGAGATGTCAATCTTTACAGCACATCTCTCAGATACCGAGTCTCGATGGTAGTTTTTGACAAGTTCAGTAGCTAGCAGGAGATTTTCAATCAGAAGTCTATCCTTAACGAAAGCTGACTGATTCGTTGCTACAAACTTAGGAAGAATGGTCTTTAGCCTGTTTGCGAGAATCTTTGATATGACCTTATAAAGCACATTGCAACAAGAGATAGGCCTATAATCCTTCATCTCTGTCGCTGAAACTCGCTTAGGAATTAGGGCGAGGATTGTCGAGTTAACTCCTTTAGGTAGAAATCCCTTTTCAAAGAAGGATTTAATTGCAACTATGAACTCGGCACCCAAAATCTCCCACGCCGATTTAAAAAACTCCACTGTATATCCATCTGGGCCTGGTGATTTATCATTAGGCATTGAGAAAACCACTTTTCTTATCTCCTCAGGGGTGACCTCTTTCGTTAATATGACATGATCCTCATTCAAGCAGCGAAATGGTAGTAAAGTTTCCATATAATCGAGTGCAGGTGTTGTATAATCAGCCGGAATATATTGAAGAAAATCTCTGAAAAATCTCTCAGCCTCTGCTTTGATCTCCTCCTTTTGGGTAACAACTTTCCCATCTGGGCAGCGAATTTCTTTGATGGTGTTCATCCCTTCTCGGGTTTTCAAAGCTCTATGATATGCCTTATTGTTCTTATCCCCAATCTTTAACCAATGGAATTTGGACTTCTGTTTTAGAAATTTTTCTTCTAAATCAGCGACCAGATCCCATCTTTTATATGCCACATCCTCCTCTTCCATAGCCTGTGGGGTAGGCGCAAAGAGGTATGCCTCTTGCTTGGAACAAAGATCCTCATGAGCTTCCTTTGCTTTAGACAGGTTTCCTAGCCTGTCCCTAGCTAGTCCACAAAGTACCGGCTTTAACAGTTTCAGCTTCTTTGAGAATCTAAAAAGGGAAGAAGTAGAAAGAAAAATTTCCTCTGTTTCCTCCCAGTATGCTTGTACCGTGGGTTTAAACTCCTCCAAATCAGCAACAGCATTAACGAATTTGAAAGGCTTTCGAATTTTTTTTTCCATCTTGGTGTTTAATTGGATTCGGCAACGCAAGTGATCAGAACAGCCACCTGCTTCAAATGTGTTGTAAGACTGAGGGAAATCGTCTTGCCATTTCCCATTAATCAGAACCCTATCCAGTTTCTTAGAAATTGCTCCTGTTGACCGCTTGTTACACCAAGTGAATAGAGGACTGTGGTCAGTCATGTCTGTCAAACAGCAATATTGTACCATCTCCTTGAAATCCCTCATACCTCTAGTAATCATTGGAGTTTCAGCACCTGCAGAATGCTCACACAACTCCAAAGTTTCATTAAAATCTCCCATCACCATCCAAGGTCTACTACGAATGATTTGGGAGTCGTGATGATCCATCAGATCCCTCCATAGCTCCTTACGTTCCTCCGCAGAATTTGATGCGTAAATAAAAGAGCAGAAAATCTCATCATCCCGATTCTCCATCTTTATTGAGCATGTAATGAGTTGACTACTCTTAAAGAACGGAGTGAGCCTGACATTATCCTTCCAAACTGTCCAAATACGACCAAGTTGGTTATACTCGTAGTTTGTTAGAAGTGTCCAGTTCTTAAAAATTTTATCTCCAATCTTTTGCAGGTGTACTTCCCGCACTCTCGTCTCTATCACACAACCAAACAGAAAATTTCCTTCCTCAAGCCACTTCTTTATTACGGAATGTTTTACTGATTTGTTTAGACCTCGGACATTCCAAAAGAAGGCTGACATAATTATTTCTTTCGGGGGATCCTCTTCTTGCCTGAGACACTAGGTAATCCAGTGGTTAAGGCAAACGAGTTTGATATGTAGGAGTTTATACCCTTTTTAGTGCGATAGAGCTTCTTCCTGGTACCTTGCTCATGTTGAAGCGTAGGCTCTTTTGCAGGGATCTCCCCTTCCTCTGTGTCATCATTTTCGTCACTTTCATGTTCAGAAACTATTTTCTCCACCTGTGTTTCTTTGTCACCCATTAGTTCCTTTTCTTGTTCTTCCGTTTGTAGATTGAGGATTGCAAACCGCGACGGTGAACCCACTTCTTTGTTTTCCTCCATCTTGTGATCCCCATGTCGTCCCATTTTATTAGGGGAGACGTGAGCCCAGATCTCTTCCTCTCCTGTTTTTTGAACCAGTAGATTCTTTGGTTCGGTTTCTAACAGAGTAATCTGCACTTCCTTTGCTTCTATTTCTGGGATCTCCGTCCCCACAGTTACTGTTCCCTTAAGCCGTCCCATAATTTGTACTGTCTGTTCTTTTGTACTTTTTTCAGAAGCGTCCTTTTGAATCTTTTCCTTGGTAGGACTCAAGGTTTTCCTTTTCCTCAGAGAACAATCCTTCTCCAGGTGTCCCCATTTAGAGCAGCAGTTACATTTTGACGGTAGCCAAGGATATACGAACTCCACATCAGTATCAATCCCCATTCTTGATTTAAATCGATAGCTCTTTGGGAACTCCTTTGTCATATCTGCTTCAATGAAAACCTTTGCTTCCTCAAAATTTGAACAAAGTTCTGTGTCAGGGTGTAACCGGAGAAGTTTCCCAACCGCTGTGGAAATAAAGCTGAGCCCATCCCATGAGTATAACTTATGAGGAACATTCTTCAATGTCACCCACATCGGAATTGTTTTAATTTCTGGTTCCTCTGCTTCATCTGTTGGCTTCCATTTTGAAATGATCATAGGAACATCTGCAATGTTCCACATACCCCTACGCAGAATTCTATTTCTAGTTTGAGCATCTTTTATTCTGAACTTGACGGTTGTTTGGTTGACCGTAAATACATCGACTCAGATGGCTTTGTCTCCCAACGGCCAAATTTTGTTAACAATCATATGGATTTTTGCGATATGAGGAGCTGCAGAGAGAAATTTTCCTTCCAGTAGATCCTCCCATAGCGGTACCGAGTTTTCAATCACGTCGTCCGGGAACTCTACCATAGAGACACCGTCAATGGTTTGAACTTGCACTGTATGAATTGATGGCGCTGGCTGGTTGGTCAGGACACTGAGCCACGAGTTCTTCTTCTTTGGTTGAGTTCCATCCGGTTCTTGAGATCCTTGAGAATGACTGATTGTTTCTCTCACCGGGTGTGGAAGCTCCGCCACGGTTACCGGCGCCGACATTGGCTACAGCTTCGTGCCTTGCGGCAAAATTCTTTGAAAAACCTAATCGCCTTTTTTGTCGCCCTAGCCACGTCAGCCCCAAAATCAACTTCAAATTATTCAACTCATCAGTTTGATGTATCTTAAGTTTCGATCTTTGAATTTAACTTATGGAGAGTTTGATTGTCTTTTGTCCTGGAAACTTTGTTTGAAAGGAATGATATTTTTTTTTTTGTGTGTGTGTGTTTCTGATTGAAATCTAAGGTATTGGGGACTTCCATCACATAATGGGACCAAGGAAAAGCTACGTGCAATGAGTTGTTGGCGAAAAAAGGAGTCTGCTCAGATGTACGCAGAACGCTTGGCAGAACTTGCTGCTGCTCTAGGCTTTGATGTGTGGCTGGTGAGTTTTTGTTATAGCTTTGTTTGTTTTACAACTCCACTCACCTTCTTCACATGGATCGTTATAATTTTTCTGAATGATTTAAATAACATCTGAAACTCTCTGTTCATGTGGAAAGACCTATCTCGAAAAGTAATATATTGATGCCTTCTAAGTAGACCTTATAATTTCTTACTTGCAGGTAAATATAGCGAACGAAATAGATCAAGTTCAAATTCCAAATTTGAAGACTTTTGTAAGCCATCTAACAAAAGTCATGCATTCATCTGTACCTGGGGGTTTAGTTATATGGTGAGCGTCGAGAATCTTTTCTTTGTCAAACTCGCTCTTCTGCGTTCTCTTTCTAAAAATGTACTGATCCTTTTAATTTGTTTAATGGTAGGTATGATAGTGTCACTGTTCAGCGCCTTCTTTCTTGGCAGGATCAGTTGACTGAAATGAACAAACCTTTCTTTGATATATGCGATGGTATATTCATGAACTATACGTGGGAGGTTCGCCATCTCATTTAGTTCACTCTCTTCAGTCCCATTCTTCCTAATAAAATGTTTTGATTCTGATATGAGTGGGCATCTCTTTCAGGAGAGTTACCCCAAAGCAACGTGATGTCTACATGGGAATAGATGTGTTTGGTCGGGGTTCTTTCCGTGGTGGCCAGTGCACGGTCTGTATCTCAATTATCACTACTATCATATA
The DNA here is from genome assembly GCA_900108845.1 of Iljinskaea planisiliqua. Classification (NCBI taxonomy): domain Eukaryota; kingdom Viridiplantae; phylum Streptophyta; class Magnoliopsida; order Brassicales; family Brassicaceae; genus Iljinskaea; species Iljinskaea planisiliqua. The sequence continues at coordinate 11,889,200 of FNXX01000003.1, read as the reverse complement.
AAAGCTGCACCTTAAGTTTGTTTTTCTCTTACGTATGGTGCTAGGCAAATGTTGCCCTCGATTTGCTGAAGAAAAACGATGTATCAGCTGCTATATTTGCTCCTGGATGGGTATATGAGACCGAGCAACCACCCGATTATCATACAGCACAAAATAAGTAATACGTATTCGCCCTTGTGACGGTAAAAAGGATCTGTGTGAATCTTAGCATCACCTGTTCTTTATTTTTACGGTGGTGGTCACTTTTGAGAAGTCATGAGGAATAGTTCAAACATATCCAGAATCCTTACCCTTATACTCAGATTTCAATCAGGTGAAGTGAATCTCAGTAATTAGTTTCCAGAGATACAGATGACTGGTTGTTCTATGTTCTATTACGTTTAAAACTAACGTACTCTTTTTTTATTATCCAGGGAGTAGGGACTTAGTTCCCATGTTTCTCTCGGAGGTCGGAAATTGTCAGACGCTCCCTGGTATAACATTTCAAGCCAAAGTCTGCAGGTTCAGTCACTCCTAGTTCTAAGTCCTATTGCATACATCTAATTTGTACAAGACTATATAACTGTCCTGGTCTGGGCTTATCTATATCCCAATCTGATCTTGTTTTTTTTTTTTGTGACAGTCGTTTATAGAATTCAGTGACGGAAAGAACTCAGAGACCATGCAGGTCACTGTTGAGTGAGTTCTGACCCTACAAAGTTGAATCTCGGGAGAAACAATTAAACAAAGAAAGCAAAACTTACAACACAAGGAAAGAGAAACGACAACTAGAAAAAAGAGAGAAAGACAAGAACAACTTGAAAAAGGCGGTCGATGCTTCAGCTACCACTGATTCCAACAAAGCGTCGAGAAAGTTAACAGGAAAACAGAGGCAAACCATCCAAACAGCCGAAGATGAAGAAGAAATGGCTCGAGATTATAGGTTACTGAAAAAACTGAAGAAAGGTTCAATTAAAGAAGATGATTTTGCAAAACCTACGGGAGCTGACGATTTTTAAACTGATGAGAAGAGACAAACCTCTTTGACTTTCGTAAAAACCTCTCTGTGTCGCTTTGTAATCTTAGTCGCTCCCTCAACTTCTCTCTCGACTCTCGTGTTGTCTTAGACACGGGAGAATGAATAAGGAAAACCAACCCGAATTTTCATACCCAAATTTTGCTCATGGTGATTTTCATACTCAGAATTTTTGAAATAAGGATTTTTATTTCCAAGTTCTATTTAATTTTAAATTTCATACCTGAACTAAATTTTGTTTTTTTTTAGAAGTCCATTCTGATATTTTTTTTTTGTTTACAGAGATTTTTATATCCAAATTTTCATAAAATGTATTTTCAAACCCATATATTTTTTTATATTAAATTTTGACAAAAATTTATTAAATGCAACATTGATTGACTCTAATGGTGTTAGCCAACGCTAAATTTTGATGATTATAAATTCAATATGACACAAGGCTCAAGAATAAAATATCGCTTTTTATTGAATAAAGTTAGATATAATAAATACTTCAAACTTACCATGCCAAATTTAATGGTATATTTTTAACCATTCTGCCATAACTGACATTTTATAATTTATCAAACAAACCTATCATATATCAATAATTAAATTATGTGCTCATTAAAAATCACATTTTCTCATTTCTCCTCCCTTTAAAACATTAGCACAGATAAGTCCAATTTCTTCAAATTTTAATTTTCCATAGGAATCTGTATATTTTACATGGAGGACAACAAGAGGAATGATTTTTTTTTTAATTTTTACAGGAATTCTTCACACCAATTGCATTATCATCAGAATTGGATGATGAATAACACCGTCGGTGTTGGATTTTTTTTAAAAAACATTAATTTCATATATAAAATTTAAAATTAAAAAAGATTATGTTAAAAATACATTTTCTGAAAATTTGGTATGAAAATCCCTGCAAAAAAAAATTCGGGTTGGATTTTACAATAAAATTAGTTCGTGTAAGCAATTTAAAATTATGAAGAATTTAGATATGAAAATTGTGATTACAAAAGTTTGAGTAGTAAAAAATCCTTATGAGAAAAAAATTGATTAGTTTTTCCCATTCTCATTCGTAGACAACTTATTCTATTTTTGGGGTTTTACAAGAAACCGGATAAAAACGACAAAATTGGTAATAATATTCCACTTGCCGAAAGAGAATTAAAAATAATGGGCCGAGAGAGAATTGAAAATAATGAGCCGAAAGAATTGAAAACACCAGGCTGAGAAAAATATCTCTTCTCTTAGTGGACTTTAGGAAAAACTAGACACCGGTTCAGGCCGTCACCGGTTCAGTACAAGGTTGGAAAAATCCAACACAAAACCAAAGCGAATCGAAAAATTTTGGTGTAGGTGTATGTCACTTAATAGCTAAATAATAAAGGTGGAGTAAGCGAGGAGAAGCAAGCGGCGGGCGTGATGGATTCATCACCACCGAACACTCTCATCAAGGCGCCACATTTCTCTGAACTCAAATCTCTGCTAACGGAAGATATCATATCAGAAGACTTAATCTTATCACGAACAAAGTGGCAGTCGTTTTCAATATGCTTGGTTCGTTCGTGGAAGACCAGATTGGTGGCAATGTAGCTAACTGACTTACTATCACAATATAAATGCATTGGCTGCACATGTTTAAAACCTAACGATTGAAGAAGACGTTTCATCCAGAGCAATTCTTTTGTAAGAAACGACATGGCACAATATTCAGGTTCTGCGGAAGAGAGACTTACAATATCTTGTTTGCATGTCTTCCATGAGATAGGAGAGTCACCAAGTTATACAATGTACCCAGTAACCGATCTCCTTGTGATCGGACAACTTTCCTAGTCAGTCACACCTTCTAGACATTTGGAAATTTGTCTTGCCTTTTAACATAATTCTCGGACCAGAAATCCCTTTAAAATAATGAACCGTAGGTAGAGCTCTGTCCCAATGGGTTTCTCACGGTATCTGCACAAATTGGGACAACCTGTGGACACAGAATGTAAGATCAGGCCGAGTAACTACCAAATAGATCATCCTGCCAATCAATCTACAATATTTTACAGGATTAGGCAGCCAAGCGGAAATTGACAGAGCATCTTTGTGATTCTGCTCAAGAGGAAATGCAGCTGGCTCTAATCCCAACAGCCCAATTCCTGAGACAATATCCAAAGCTTACTTACGCTGACTCAGACAGAACCCCATAAAACTCTGTCAATTGAAAAAAATGGGCCGAGAGAATCGAAAACAACAGGCAGGGAGAGATATTTATTCTCTTAGTGGGCTTTAGGAAAAACTGGACACCGGTTCAGGCCGTCACCGGTTCAGTACAAGGTCAGAAAAATCCAACATAAAACCTAGCAAAATCGAACAATTTTGGTGTATGTGTAGGTCACTTAATAGCTAAATAATAAAGGTGGAGTAAGCGAGGAGAAGCAGGCGGCGGGCGAAATGGATTCATCGCCACCGAACACTCTCATCAAGGCGCCGTGTTTCTCTGAACTCAAACCTCCCCTCTCGGAAGATATCATCTTGGAACACTTAATCTCATCACAAACAAAGTGGCAATCGTTTTCAATATGCTTGGTTCGTTCGTGGAAGACCAGATTGGTGGCACTGTAGATAGCTGACTTACTATCATAGTATAAATCCATTAGTTGCACTTGTTTACCACCCATCGATTGAAGAAGACGTTTCATCTAGAGCAATTCTTTTGTAAGAAACAACATGACACAATATTCAGCTTCAGCGGAAGATAGACTTATAATATCTTATTTGCGTGTCTTCCAGGAGATATGAGAGTCACCAAGTTGTACAATGTACCCAGTAACCAATCTCCTTGTGATTGGAGAACTTGCCTAGTCAGTCACACCATCAAGAGATCTGGAAAGTTGTCTTAGCTTTTAACATAATAGAGCTGCGTCCCAATGGTTTTCTCGCGATATCTGCATAAATTGGGACAACGTGTGGATACAGACTGTAAGATAAGGCCGAGTGACTGCCAAATTAATCATCCTGCCAATCAATCTGCAATATCTTTCAGGATTAGACAGCCAAACGAAAGTTGACAAAGCTTGTTTGTGATTCTGCTCAAGAGGAAACACAGCTAGCTCTGATCCAAATAGCCCAATTTCTGAGACAATTTCCAAAGCTTACTTACGCTGACTAAGATAGAACCCCTTAGAACTCCGAGAATTGAAAATAAGGGGCCGAGAGAATTGAAAACAACGGGCTGAGAGGCATATCTCTTCTCTTAGTGGGCTTTAGGAAAAACTGGAGACCGGTTCAGTACAAGGTCGGGAAAATACAACACAAAACCAAACTGAATCGAACAATTTTGGTGTATTTGTATGTCACTTAATAGCTAAATAATAAAGGTGGAGTAAGCGAGGAGAAGCAAGCGGCAGGCGTGATGGATTCATCGCCACCAAACACTCTCATCAAGGCATCGCGTTTCTCTGAACTCAAACCTCTGCTCTCGGAAGATATCATCTGGGAAGACTTAATTTCATCATGAACAAAGTGATAGTCGTTTTCAATATGCTTCGTTTGTTCGTGGAAGACCGGATTGGTGGCAATGTAGATAGCTGCCTTACTATCATAGTATAAATGCATTGGTTTCACATGTTTACCACCCAACGATCGAAGAAGACGTTTCATCCAGAGAAATTCTTTTGTAAGAAACGACATGGCACAATATTCAGCTTCAGCAGAAGAGAGACTTACAATATCTTATTTGACTGTCTTCCAGGAGGTAGGAGAGTGACAAAGTTGTACAATGTACCCAGTAACTGATCTCCTTGTGATCGGCCAACTTGCCTATTCAGTCACACCATCTAAAGCTCTGGAGATTTGTCTTGGATTTTAACACAATTCCCGAACCAGAATTCCCTTTCAAATAATGAACCGCGTAGAGCTGCGTCCCAATGGTTTTCTCGTGGTTTCTGCACAAATTGGGACGATTTGTGGACACAGAATGTAAGATCTGGCTCAGTGACTGCCAAATAGATCATCCTGCCAATCAATCTGCAACATTTTTCAGGATAAGGCAGCCAAGCGGAAGTTGACAAAGAAAATTTGTGATTCTGCTCAAGAGGAAACGCGGCAGGCTCTGATCCCCAACAGCCAAAGTTCTGAGACAATTTCCAAAGCTTACTTACGCTGACTAAGATAGAACCCCTTAGAACTCCGAGAATTGAAAATAATTAGCCGGGAGAATTGAAAACAATGGGCTGAGAGAGATATCTCTTCTCTTAGTGGGCTTTTAGAAAAACTGGACACCGGTTCAGGCCGTCACCGGTTCAGTACAAGGTCGGAAAAATCAAACACAAAACCAAACCGAATCGAACAATTTTGGTGTATTTGTAGGTCACTTGATAGCTAAATAATAAAGATGGAGTAAGCGAGGAGAAACAAGCGGTGGGCGTGATGGATCTATTGCCACTGAATACACTCATCAATGCGCCGTGTTTCTCTGAACTCAAACCTCCGCTCTCAGAAGATATCATCTTGGAAGACTTAGTCTCATCACGAACAAAGTGGCCGTCGTATTCAATATGCTTGGTTCATTTGTGGAAGACCGGATTGGTGGCAATGTTGATAGCTGACTTACTATCACAGTACAAATTTATTGGTTACACATGTTTAACACCCAACGATCGAAGAAGACGTTTCATCTAGAACAGTTCTATTGTAAGAAATGATATGGCCCATTATTCAGATTCAACGGAAGATAGACTTACAATATCTTGTGTGTGTGTCTTCCAGTAGATAGGATAGTCACCAAGTAGTACAATGTACCTAGTAACCGATCTCCTTGTGATCGGACAACTTGCCTAGTCAGTCACAACTTGCCTAGTCAGTAACACAAATCCCGGACCACAACTCCCGTTCAAATAATGAACCGCATGTAGAGCTCCGTCCCAATGGTTTTCTCGCAGTTTCTGCATAAACTGGGACAACGTGTGGACACAGAATGTAAGATCAGGCCGAGTGATTGCCAAATATATCCTCCTGCCAATCAATCTGCAATATTTTTCAGGATTAGGCAGCCAAGCGGAAGTTGACAGAGCAAGTTTGTGATTCTGCTCAAGAGGAAACACAGATGGCTCTGATCCCAACAGCCCAATTTTTGAGACAATTTGCAAAGCTTATTTATGCTGACTGAGATAAAACCCTTAGAACTCCGAGAATTAAAAATAATGGGCCAAAATATTGACACTGCAGTAAAAAAAAAAGGATATAGCTACGACTCAGCCACGAATAAGTCGTGGCTAGCTACAAAAAAGCCACAACGGAACCACAGATTAAAATCTAAATTTGTGGCAAAAAAACAAGCTTTTTTTTGGCAAAATAGCCACAAAATATTTTTTGTAGGTATTCGAAGTAACGGAGCCACCACTAGCCACAAAGATGTCATAGCAAATCTGATTCACCATTATCCACAAATTTGTCGTGGAAATACAGTAGTGACGACCTCGTTCGTGGCCATTGAAGCCAGAATCGCCACGATTAGCCACAAATCACTTGTGAAAATATATATTCACCGTTAGCGACGCTTTGTCGCGAAAAACATAGAGAGGGAATACAATTATAGCTAATTGTGGCCGTAGCCACGAACTTTGTTTTGGCTAATTGCAACTAACTTATAAAAAACAAAAGAAATCACAAATTGCCATGACTTTTCGTAGCTATATTTTGCTGTAGAATATTTTGTAGCCTTTCGTGGTTATCTAAAGTTTCAAATCCTGTTTCAGTGGACAAATTTAATTGGCATAGCCTCGAATATATTCTTGATAATCCGTGGCTATGAGAATTTAATTACGTGAAAATAGCAGGAGTTAGTTTGAAACCTACAGAGCCACGAAACTGTTTGTAACAATCTGTGGCTACAAAAGAATCTCAACCGTCGCCTCAACTCAGTTTATGGGGTTTGGCAGAGAATATATTCTTATTTCCACAACATGAGTCGTGGCTATCTGTGGCTAAGAAAGATTATTAATATCACCCGAACTCAGCATTATTATCATAGGAAAAAACGAAAAAAAAATGTCTGAATATTTTCATTCTAGAGAGTGGATGTATAAACGTTTGAAGCGTTCAGATCGTAGTTTATGTGAGAAACTTATTGAGGGATTCAACTTTTTTTTTTTTTTTTTGCTTGTAATCAAGTTTCTTATTTAGAACGCGAAAATTTTTTATGTCCGTGTAAAAAGTGCAAAAATCAAAAGTTCCGCGATGTTGATACTGTGACAAGCCACCTGATGTTGAAAGGGTTTACGGAAAGTTACTTCGTATGGACGCATCACAGAGAAAATTGTCAATACAGCGGTGAAACATCTATAAGTGATCACATGGTAGAAAATGAAATAGGGAATGATCAAGCTTGTGATCCGAATGAAGATATCAACATGGTAAATGATTGGGTGTCACTTATTCCAAATTGTAACAACCCATTGACGAGGAAAACCACGACACTGTTTCCAGTCGTTAGAAGCAGCAAATCAACCTCTATATGTAGGGTGTCCTGATGGAATTTCTCAACTATACCTGGCCTCAAAGGTGATGCATTCGAAGACCAATTATAATTTCCCGGAGGGCTGCTTGGATGATATTGCTCACACCTCTAATGTTGTTCTTCCATCGCCCAACAATGCACCAAAATCATACTACAAGACAAAGAAGTTGACCTGGTCTTTAGGAATGCCATCTCACAAGATTGATGTGTGTGAGGATAATTGTATGCTATTTTGGAAGGGAGAAGATCGTGAGTTGTTAAAATATCAGTTTTGTGGAAAATATCGGTACAAACCAAATGTGGGTCGATCGGGGAAGAATATACCGAAGCAGAGGATGTTCTATTTGCCAATTCCGGATCGGTTGAAGCGATTGTACCAATCAGACACGACAGCTTTCTAAATGAGATGGCATGCTGAACATGTGTCCCCAGAAGGAGAAATCCATCATCCGTCAGATGAAAAAGCATGCAAGCATTTTAAAGAGGTATATCCTGAATTTGCTTCTGAGACTCGCAATATTTATTTGGGTTTATCGACCGATGGGTTTAATCCAATAGGTAAGAACAGACAATCATATTCTATTTGGCCGTCATAGTGACACTATACAATTTACCCCCGGGTTGTGCATGAAAAGAGAATAGTTTTTCCTCTCTATATTAGTCCCCGGGCAAAACCATCCAAAGAAAAGTTTGGATATTTATCTACAACCGTTGATTGAAGAGTTAAAAACTTTATGGAGTGACGGCGTGGAGGCTTACGATGTCTCACGGAAAGAAAAGTTCACGATGCGAGCAGCCTTAATGTGGATGATTAGCGATTTTCCGGCATATGGGATGTTATCTGGATGGATACACATGGCAGGTTGGCTTGTCCATATTGTATGGAGGAGACAAACTCGTTTTGCCTGCCAAATGGAAGAAAGCATAGCTGGTTTGATTGTCACAGGAAATTTTTACGTGTAGGACATTCTTATAGGCGGAATGTTAGAGCTTTCTTAAAAGGTAAAACAGTTCATGATGATCCCCCACCATGGTTAAACAGAGAGGAAATTTTTCAAGAAAAGATAAACAATATTCACGGGCTGTACAAGATGGTTGACTGCAGAGACAAAGGACATGACAATCCAACTCGAACAATTGAAGGGTATGGTGTCGACCATAATTGGGTGAAGAAGAGTATCTTTTGGGAGTTACCATACTGGGAGGAAATACTTCTCCGGCACAACCTTGATTTCATGCACATCGAAAAGAATTTATTCGACAATCTGATGAACACAGTGTTAAATATTCCTGGAAAGAAAAAAGATAGCATAAAATCAAGGTTGGATCGCACTTCGTTTTGTAGAAGAGCCGACTTGGAGGTTACCCAAGATGGAAAAGTGCATGTTCCAATCTTTAGATTATCGAAGGAAGGCAAAGAACAATTTCTAATGTGGTTAAAGACCAAGATCATATTTCCTGATGGATATGTTTCAAAGTTCTCAAATTGTGTTAATGTTAATAGTGGAAAGATATCAGGTATATAAAGTCATAAATGTCATGTCATCATGCAACGACTTCTCCCGATTGCATTTGCGGAACTACTTCCGAAAACTGTTCATGCAACAATTTCAGGTATGAAATAATCAAAATTACAATTTTTGAAAAACAAATTATTATTTATTTTTACTAATTTTTACTAATATTGTTTCTTAATTTATGTAGATGTTTCACTCTTCTTTAGAGATATATCTACCAAAATTCCTCGGACTGAAGATGTTACCATATTAAAAGAAAATATTGCGATGAGGCTTTGCAATCTTGAAAAATCTTTCCTCTGGCATTCTTTGATGTGATGGAACATTTACCTGTGCATCTTCCAGATGAAGCTGCTTTATGCGGTCCTGTCCAGTGTAGGTGAATGTATCCGTTCGTACGAAACATGTATCACCTGAAAAAAAAAAGTCAAAAAGAAAGCCCGCATCGGAGGATCCATTGTAGCTCGGTGTGTGAATGAAGAAATTCCATATGTGATAACCAATTATATTACACCTCCAGAAGTGTTAGACCCCGCATAAGATGTCAATGAAATTCGGTTAACCTACAATTATCCTGATGTTCCGATCATGTTCCAGCAAGTAGGAAGAGTCAGCGGGAAATCTTCTCGAGCATGGTTAGATAATAAGGATTATAATGTGATTCAGACATTTTTATTGCTGAACTGTGAAGAATTTGAACCGTACGAGAGGTATGTTAAATTACGTGCATGGTAGTGTATATACAATTCATAGTTAAAATGCTAATACTTAATATGCATGCATGCAGGATATTTGAAGAATATATGACGCATAGTATCCCAAACAATACTTCGGACAGATTGACGAGAGAAAAAGATGAACATTTTGCAACATGATGTAAAGACTATAAAAGTTTTAAAATTTATATTTCTATATCATAAATATAGTTTATCTCATCTATGATATTATATATACATGCAGATTAACAAAGCTAGCATGTCATATGAATTTTCATTATGGATGCTAGAATTTGTACAAGGTCCAAAACATCAATTCACTTGATGGCCTATATATTATAGGAGGGGATACCATTACCATATACAAAGCCATGGAAATAATAAGAAGACGATGAATTATGGTGTTTGTGTTCTTGGAACCAGTGAGAGTGAATATCTTGGATTAATTGAAGACATATTCATGATAGAGTATCCTGGTGCTGTTAGGATAATAGCCATGATTTTTAAATGCAACTAGTTCAACACCGATCAAGAAATATGAAGACATCCATCTGGCATTGTTGATCCTTTCATATTACTGGAGCAGTGCACTCAAGTATGTTATATTCCTTATTCTAGGCTCCGACTTACTATAAATGAATGGTGGACAACAACAAAGCTTATGCCGAGAGGATTTTGTCAAACTCAGGAAGTTTCTCAGACTGCAGTGCAGAGCATTGTTGACCATGTGATACCAACTACGACTATTATGCGAGTCGAAGCACATGCGGTAGAAGATTCTTTAGACTATGAGCCCATACCAATGGTTGATCCAGAAGATGAATATGTTTCTGAGATAATGTAGCCGATCAATATAGTGAATATTCACAATCAGATTATTCAGAGTGATGTATAATTCAATTTTTCTAGTTAATAAATAGTATTCTACTTTAGTATCTTATATTGTTAGAATTTTTTATGTAAATTAAAATTTTAAATTGGTATGGGTTTTTAAAATTTAATAAAAGATCAGAAAACTATTAAAAAAATTATAAAATATAATAAGGCAGTTATAAATGGGTTTGTAAAACCTTCTAAAATTTTGGGAAAAGTAATTAATGTTTCATAAAATATTTATAAAAAAATTAAACCTACATAATTTTATTAAGAGGAAATTTGGAAAATATCTTCCAATGAGATTATATTTTGAAAACTACACCACTCATTTTTTTTTTTTTTGAAATATACACTGATGAATAAGTTAAATGACTAATTATCCAATTTAAATATTTATAAGTATTCTAAAATTCATATTAATAATGTTAACAAAAACATAATTACATGTGTTTGAAAAAAAAAATAAAAAATAAATCCAATAATAATCAGATTTTACAAAGCCTACAATCTTATAAAAATAATTTTAGAGACTAAACTTATAAATAATCAATTATATAATATTGACCTAGTAAGATCGTATTTATGAGAAAAAAAATTTGTTTTGCAACATATTTGTGTAAACTTGGTTTATATAGAATTCATAAAAATGGAATTTTATAGAGATAAGCTTTAAAATAATTTCAAAAGTATCGAATAGATATTTCAAAATATTAATATGTATTTATCTCAATCATATAATAATCTCAAACATAAATTATTATATTTTTAATAATGATTATATTTTCGAATTTACAATTCTTCAAAACTTAGTTATTAAAAAGATAATTTTAAATTAAAATCAGGACAAAAATGTCATATTACAAAATAAAAAGTGTAGTTTTCAAAAAAAAAAAAGATGTGTACTTTTCAAAATTTAAATCCAAAATTGAGTAGTTTTCAAATTATCCATTTTATTAAACATTGGATATATCTGTATAAAACCTTTTAAATCTCATAACAATAAGATTTTATAAGATATTTTCTGGATAATTTCAGGATTATCTAGATAATAATATAAAATTACATAGCCACGATGGCCACGAAACATCTCGTGGATAATCCAAAATCTTAATTTTACACTTAATTATCTTTCCCGGAAAAATGTGACTAACTAAAAATTTATTCGCGGTTAAACTTTCCCGGTAAAAATTACCAATCTTTAATATTAACAACACACTTAATTATATCACTTAGGTTCTCCGCCTATGAACTCCCTCCTGATTCTCTGATACTAAATCTCTCGCTCCTGATTTTTCTTCTCTGATTTTGTCTGACTCTGCTTCTTCCACCTCTGAATTCGATTCGACGGTAAGATTGTTTTCTCTTTCATTCAGTTTGTTTATCTTTTCTCATACTGCTTTACTTTGTAAATTAGGGCTTATACTGCTTTATTTTGTAAATTAGGGTTTTTTTTCTCCTTTCGATTTGACCGGAGTTCTTGTTTTTTTTTCCTTTAAATTTAGGTTTCCTCGAAAGTACTTGTTCTTATCTTTCATCTTTTTTTTTGCAGATGAATCTCCAAATCGGTTCAAACCAGCGAAGGCATCAAGCTCGTACTCCTCTTAGCTCAACGGGGCCAGCTATTTACGGAGCTTCTCGTCATATGCTTCCAAGCTTAGCGGCCGTTATGAGTGCACCGGAGAGACGAAACATGCCTTTACTCCATCCAGTAAGACTTAATGAGGCTTATGTTGAGCTCAATTTTCCGTGTCTCCGATATCTATATCTCTCTCTTTGTCTTCACTTCATTCACGTTTAGTTTGTTCTGAGTTGTCCTCGCTTACTTGGTTTGTCATTGCTTACTTGGTTTGTTTAGTCTTGATTGAGAACATACAAAATTGTTACTTTGTCTTGGGATCTATTACGCGTCTTCATGAGAAAGCACATTTGTTATGGCAATCCATTCTTTGTGCTTGACCTAGACTGTCTTTGAGGATTTTGTGTTTGGTATTACTCATAGGCACTTAATGCTTTTGTTTGCTGAATCATCTCCCATGTTCTGTTACTTGTGTTTGTCTTCCAATATGCAATAAGGTCATTGCCTGTGTACAGTCACATTCTTGTGTAATAAATAAAATAAACTTATCGGGTTTAAGAAAAGCTTACCTGAATGAATAATGCATGCACTTTTTAATGTCTATTTAGCAATTTTTCTTCGTCATCTCATGAAGCAATAGTGGACCGTCATGAAGTTGGTCTGTTTACTTAATTACTTGGTCATTTTTTATTTGGTCTGTTTACTAGGAAAGATTATTGGTAACTTAGTTGTGACTTGGTTGTTATATTATTGGTGAGAACATATATTCCCTTTTCAATATGATAATATGCTGTTATATTATTTTGTTTGCTTAATTTTTTTTGCTAATTTGTATTGTCTTTTTTTTTCTTTTCATTCTCATAGGTTTCAGATTGACGATTGCATCAGGAAGGACATAGTGGCAACATATCAATCCAACTTTTGGGGACCATGGTGGAACTTTGGAATGGTGCCTCAGGAGAAGAAGGATGCATAGTGGACTTGTTTTGTGGTAAGTTATATATTTTGTTCTGTTAAATTTGAGATAATCATATTAGTCTTATATTTTTTTTTTGTGGTAACTATTATCTATGGTTTTGTTGTAACAAAAATACTATTAGGATCCTGGGTATCATGACATGGTTCGTAACCGTTATGACAAGGTTTTCAAAGCTTCAATCGGAGACAATGTAAGCAAGAGAAAGCCATCTGGAAAGAAGCCTGATTTCATTGGCTTGACAGACTGGAACACCATGCTCGAGACTTGGGAGGAGGAGCCATACGTAAAGAAGAGCAAAACAAACGCACAGAATGCAGCCTCAAATCCAGATGGTTTAGGCCCTCATCGTCATACTTCAGGAGCTAGAAATCATACCCAAGTTGCTCATGAAGTGGTTAGTTAATTTGTTATAGTAGTTTATTTCAATTCCTATGAATATTTCTCATTTATTAACACTTTGTGCTTTTGTTAGGCGCTTGAAAATGGTGGAGTAGCACCACCAATAACCAACGTGGTCTGTAAAACTCACACTCGAAGAGATGGGACCTTCATTGACGCCAGAACATAGGCTTTTCTGACCGCCGCTGAAGCTTTGGCTGCTGAGCGATCACAGCAGCAATCCCTTGTGACTGATGAAACCATCTCTGAACCCCTTGCAGCTCAATGCAGCTTATATTGAAGTAAGATATCTTATATGCCTAGTGAGTTTATATGCATAGTATAACTTCTTTCTCAAACCTTTATATGCATACTTTTCTCAAACATGTATATGCATAATATATGAGTTTCTTTCTCTTTCATACAATCTTACTATCTGGTTCTCGCAGACTGCAACAACCGACAAAGGCCGTGTCTATGGCCTTGGTTCGATTCAGGATCTTAATGGTGATCCCAAGGTGTCCGCAGCTGCTTCAACACTTAGGAAGGCTCAAGTAGAAGTGTGAGTGAGAAACGCAGAGGGAGACTTATCTGAAATCAAACAAGGCATGCACGTGTTGTTATAGATCAATGGAGTAGATCCGGTTACTTACCAGCCGATTGTACGTGAGACTGCTGCATCAGCTCAAAGTCCTCATTCTGAGGGAAGCCGACAGCCTCACATGGACTCGCAGCAACCAGAGTAACCATAACACTCCTCTTAACCTTGCTGATTTGCCGCCTCAATCTCTTCCTCAGTACTTTGAAGAACAACACTAGAGTCTTTAGGTGAACAACTATTAGCGGTTTTATTAGGTTGTGGTTGTGGTCTCGGCTTTAGGTAGTGGTTGTGGTTTCGGTTTTAGGTGTGGTTATGGTACTAAACTCTAACATCATTAGATGTCTTTTGTAGTTGAAGAATGTGTTCAACTTTTGTAATTGAGTTAAACTTTATGATCTTTTGAATGAAATCACTAATTATGTTTACAATGGTGTGATTCTTATTATTATTTTTTAATTTGGTTTTGATTTCATTTTAAAGTGAATTTGGTTTGTTGGTTAATTGTAGCTAAATTGAATTTCTTTTGGTTTGTTAATTTTTTGAATAAAAATTCGTAGCTTTAGGCACAACAAAGTTTCTGGATATAGTCACTAATAGATTGTGTCTACCTGTAGCAATGGAAACAATTTAATTTGTAGCAGACAAAACCGCAGCTCTCGTAGGCACAACGGACTTTGTGGCTATACGAAGACATAGCTACAGATTATGTTGTCGCTCGTTGTGGCTCATTTAGCCACAAACAGGAAGCTAATGTAGTTTTGGCTAAATTTGCCACATATATGTCCTCGCAAATCTTTGCAAAAAAGCTATTAGAGTACTTGTGGCTATACGTAGAACGTTCTATGAATTCGATTGTGGCTGGTGGTGGAAATATTAGCCACAAATCAATTTGAGGCTATTTGTGAATATAAGCTACAAAAACGGTTTGTGGCGCCGTCGTGGCTATATTATTACGGATATCCATGAATAGCCACGAAGGGACGATATCCACGAGCTGATAGCTACAAAATGGATTTGTGGCTATTTGTGACAATTGTTATTATAGCCACATATATGTTACGATAGCTACAAAAAATTCCTTGGATATATACAAAAG
Source organism: Iljinskaea planisiliqua (assembly GCA_900108845.1). Taxonomy (NCBI): domain Eukaryota; kingdom Viridiplantae; phylum Streptophyta; class Magnoliopsida; order Brassicales; family Brassicaceae; genus Iljinskaea; species Iljinskaea planisiliqua. The sequence continues at coordinate 11,873,947 of FNXX01000003.1, read as the reverse complement.
TTCTTGTAGTGTAAAAACAATGGGCTGAGAGAGATATTTCTTCTCTAAGTAGGCTTTAGGAAAAACTGGATACCGGTTCAGGCCGTCACCGGTTCAGTACAAGGTCAGAAAAATCCAACACAAAACCAAATCCAATCGAACAATTTTGGTGTAAGTGTAGGTCACTTAAGAGCTAAATAATAAAGGTGGAGTAAGCAAGGAGAAGCAAGCAGCGGGTGAGATGGATTCATCGCCGCAGAAAACTCTCATTAAGGCTCCGCGTTTCTCTGAACTCAAATCTCCGCTCTCGGAAGATATCATCTCGGAAGATTTAATCTGATCACGAACAAAGTGGTAGTCGTTTTCATTATGATTGGTTCGTTCGTGGAAGACCGGATTGGTGGCAATGTAGATAGCTGACTTACTATCACAGTATAAATGCATTGGTTGCACATGTTTACCACCCAACAATCTAAGAATATGTTTCATCTAGAACAATTCTTTTGTAAGAAACGACATGGCACATTATTCGGCTTCAGCGGAAGAGAGACTTATAATATCTTGTTTGCGTCTCTTTCAGGTGACAGGAAAGTCACCAAATTGTACAATGTACCCAATAACCGATCTCCTTGTGATCGGACAACTTTCCTAGTCAATCACACCATCCAGAGATCTGGAAATTTGTTTTTTCTTTTAACACAATTCCCGGATCAGAACTCCCTTTCAAATAATGAACCGCAGATAGAGCTGCGTCCCAATGGTTTTCTCTCGGTTTCTGCCAAAATTGGGACAACGTGTGGACACAAAATGTAATATCTGGCCGAGTGACTGCCAAATAGATCATCCTGCCAATCAATCTGCAGTATTTTGCAGGATTAGGCAGCCAAGCGGAAGTTGATAAAGCATGTTTTGGTTCTGCTCAATTGGAAACACAGCTGGCTCTGATCCCAACAGCCCAATTTCTGAGACAATTTCTAAAGCTTGCTTACGCTGACACAGATAAAACCCCTTAGAACTCCGAGAATTGAAAATAATGGGCCGAGAGAATTGAAAACAATGGGCTGAGAGAGATATCTCTTCTCTTAGTAGGCTTTAGGAAAAACTGGACATCGATTCAGGCCGTCACCGGTTCAGTACAAGGTCGGAAAAATCCAACACAAAACCAAACTGAATGAAACAATTTTGGTGTATGTGTAGGTCACTTAATAGCTAAATAATAAAGGTGGAGTAAGCAAGGAGAAGCAAGCGGTGGGCGTGATGGATTCATTGCCACCGAACACTCTCATCAAGGTGCCGCGTTTCTCTGAACTCAAACCTCCGCTCTCAAAATATATCATCTCGGAAGACTTAATCTCATCACGAACAAATGGGGAGTCTTTTCAATATTATTGGCTCGTTCGTGGAAGACCAGATTGGTGGCAATGAAGATAGCTGACTTACTATCACAATATAAATGCATTGGTTGCACATGTCTACCAACCAACGATCGAAGAAGATGTTTCATCCAGAGCAATTCTTTTGTAAGAAACGATATGGCACAGTATTCAGCTTCAGGAGAAGACAGACTTGCAATATCTTGTGTGCGTGTCTTCTAGGAGATAGGAGAGTCACCAAGTTGTACAATGTACCAAGTAACCGATCTCCTTGTGATCAGACAACTTGCCTAGTCAGTCACACCATCCAGAGATCTTGAAATTTGTTTTGGATTTTAACACAATTCCCGGACCAGAACTCCCTTTCAAACAATGAACCGCAGGTAGAGCTGCGTCTAAATGGTTTTCTCGCGGTTTCTGCATAAATTGGGACAACATGTGGACACAGAATATAAGATCAGTCCGAGTGACTGCCAAATAGATCATTCTGCCAATCAATCTGCAATATTTTTTTTTTCTAGATCAGACAGCCAAACGGAAGTTGACAGAGCAAGTTTGTAATTCTTCTCAAGAGGAAACACAGCTGGCTCACCGGTTCAGTACATCTTATACTTTTTGCTCTGCTATTCAGTACCACAACTTTACCTCCCAATATTTTGACATTTCGCTAACCTACAAAAATGTCACAAATTCCACTTCTGCTATTTGTTTTATTCTTACATTTTGCGTAGTACATATCCTAACTAATAATTCACTATTAGTTAGTACAGGTGTTAATCTCTCATTGTATCTCTAGTTTCTAATCGTACGGTGGTGAGCTAAAGTTGTAAACCTTTATAAGCTTTATGTTCATCTTCTAGTTTTAGGTTGAGTGAATAGAGAAAGAGAGAGAGTGTGAGTTTGTAGGAGTTGACTCGGTATAGAGAGATATAGTGAATCACTGGTACTCCCAGCCCCAGTGAGTTATAGCTGCTTCTCTAGTTTGAGAAGTGAGGTGAACACCGGGTAACCAAAATCTTGTGCATCTTACATTTACAGTAGTTCTTGTAAGTTTCGTCATTGTTCTTGGTGTGCTTGTGAAGAGAGGAGCAATTCGATAGAGTTAGAAACTGGTCTTAGTTTCACAAATTGGTATCTCTTAGTTTCACAAATTGGTGTCAGAGCCTTGGTTTAGGCTGTCAAGGCGAAGAATCGCCTTCTATCGAATCATGTCTACTCAGAAGGTTGAAGTTACAATGATGATGTTCGACAGTACCGGCAATTTCTGAATCTGGAAGAAGAGAATGTTGGCAACCTTAAGCGTTCAAGGATTAAAGGATGTACTCACAGAACCAACAGAAGCGTTGGTGGTTTCGGAGACACAAGCTTCAGACCCAGATGTAAAGAAGAAGAAGGATCTTGATGAAATCGCAAGATTAGAACGTGATGAAAAGGCAATGAACCTCATATTCATGTGCGTTGACGATCATGTTTTAAATCATCTACTTGGAATAGACCTCCACTAGGTTGGATAAAATTCAACTACGATGCAACATTCCATCAAAATCAAGACTACGCAAGACAAGGCTGGATAATCAGAAATAGCCACAAAATTTTCATGGATTGTGGCATGGGCAAATTTCAATAACGTTTTTCCTCCATTGAGGCCGAAGGAACAGCGTTAATCTGGGTGCTTCAGGTATTATGGTCTCTTAGGTATAAAAACATTGAATTTGAAGGAGACAATTTAGAACTACAAAATACAGTACTGTCCGATATCAAGCATTACAAGTGACAACACTACATCAATACCATTCATGCTTGGTCTTCTATGCTTGACTGAATCCGATTTCTCCATAAAAACAGATTTAATAACTATGAGAGTTGAAACTCACACAATCAAAACTTATATTAAATGAGGGCTCGCAAATCCAATTTTAAAAGAACTCAAGGAGAAAGATCAAAACTTTATTATATTAATGATCTTTTGGCCAAATACAAAGACTTTCGTAAAGGTTAATAGTCTTTACAATACGAAGCCTAAGTAGTTGGAACGGGATGGATTAAACCTTAATACATGTTATTTATATATACTAGGCGACTTAGAATTCCGAGACGAGTTACTGCCATTGTGGGACGTCGCTAAGCATAGCAATTTACCGACTTCAATGAGTTTGAGCTTCTGCCCTGGTCTAGTGCCCGGTTTGTGAACAGTGTTTCATGAACAGTGTTTTGTGAACGGTGCTCTGAACCCTAGTTATGCTAGACCAAATCTTCGAATTGGATATCTTAAGTCTGATCCGTAACAGTGTTCCGTGTATCGTGAATTGTGTTTCAGAACACTGTTCACAAACCGAGTATCGTCAAACAAAACTTCAAGGTCGCTGGTTCGGACAATAAATACATAAAGAGATATTTTGAAAGGTCAGGTCGCCCAGAACTGTTCTCGATATGACCGGCGACCTGCCCATCAGGAAGACCAGGTTGCCCCATTTTCTCTCCCGGGGGAGAGAGCAGGTGACATGCTCCCCTGTGAGACCAGATCGCCATTATTTCTCTCCCGGGAGAGAGAATAAGCGACCTGCGCCTCCTCTCAGGAGACCAGGTCGCCAATTTCCGTCTCCCTGGAGAGAGAATGGGTGACCTGCTTCTCTCAGGAGACAAGGTCGCCATCCTCTCTCTCCCGAGAGAGAGAATGGGCGACCTGTTCCTCCGTGTTTAGATTCCTGAGACTGTCACCCAGTAGCTACATTCCGTAAAATGGAATGGTAATCTGCTTCTTCATGTTCTGATATCTAGAGACCGTGATCAGGTAGCCATATTCCGTAAGACGGACTGGCGAACTACTTTCAGGAAGACCAGGTCGCCTCTTTCTCTCTCACGGGGGAGAGAGTGGGCGACCTGCTCCCTTGGGAGAACTAGGACGCCATCCTCTCTCTCCCGCGAGAGAGAATGGGCGACTGCCCTTTAGGGAAAACTAGGTCGCCATTCGCTCTCTCCCGGGAGAGAGAATGGGCAACCTGCCCCTTAGGGAAGACTAGGTCGCCATTCTCTCTCCCCCGGGAGAGAAAATTGGCGACCTGCCCCCTTTAGGAATGACTAGGTCGCCACTCTCTCTCTCCCGGGTGAGAGATCGGGCGACCTGCCCCCTTTAGGGAAGAGTAGGTGGCCACTCTCTCTCTCCCGGGAGAGAAAGCTAGTGACCTGCCCTCTTTAAGAGGACCAGGTCACTATTCTCTCTCTCCCGGGAGACCAGGTCGCCACTCTCCCTTTCCCCGGGGAGAGTGGGCGACCTGCTTCTCTGTGTTCTGATGTCTAGATACCGTCCTTTGCATCGATACTTAGATTCTTCGGCTTACCAATCACGAGGGGTGGGTTTTGACCCCAACAGTTAGCCCCCGAGCTCGTTGCGTTCATTCTGCGAAGTAAGGAGCTTTAAGTACGATGTTAATCGGGATTGGTGGATCGAGGTGTTAAGATTTATGCCATGAGGCATATTACAGTTTTTCTGTTGTTGTATACGTATATCTCTTTGCATCTTTTCGGAATGAGGACGGTCCCGCTATGCTTCCATAGGAAAGCGTGCCTTCTTTTCTATAAGAAGAGCTCTCTCGTTCTTCATTTTTCACAACTTTCATTTTTCTCTCCAAGTCCTTTGATATCTTTGTTGAGAGTTAGATGTTTAGCCCTTATTGTGATCACGTTAGGACCCCGAGCTCGTCGCTCGGTTCCTACGAGTTTGACTTCGACTTTCCTTGTGTTCCGTCTGACTACGATCTTCCGTTTGACTGCAATCTGTGCCTCAATTCAAGCTTCGACATGATAGCTGCGGAACTGATTCAGGACGAAGCGGGCGGTTGTGGCGACCTGCCTTGGAGAGATGAATATGGCGACCTGGCCCCGATTGTGGAAGACAGCGTGCTGCTTTGGAGGGTAGGAAATGGCGACCTGCTCAGTTCTAGAGGAAGGGGCGACCTACCTTCCTTTGGTGAGGATGGTGAGCTGCCTTCCGGCGTCGAATGGCCTTCCTTTTATGGTAACGGCGACCCGCCTAGAGGTGGAGACAGGGGAAATCTTCCTTTGGTGGGAGACAGTGATGATTTGCCTAGAGGCTGCCAGAGTGCCAAACTAATTCTTTCCAGAAGATGATTTCATCAAACTTGAAGTTGCTTCTCCTGACGAGTGTGTGACCTACTGGGGCTTTAATCCATTGATTTTTAAGAGTAAGAATCCGAGGCGTAGGCGAGCTAGAAAGGGCCCGAAGAATGTTCCTTTGGGCGCTACCCGATGCACTAAGGAATCCTTGCGCGATTTACAGTGCGGATGTAACGTTCTTGACGATGTTATATTCAAATTTCCCAGAGACAAAGACCGCATTAACAGATGTCCGTCGGGACACTTTGCTACATATGAGGCTTTGCTTTGCAAGTCTCATTTGTGGTTCTCGAGTATCTGGATTATTACGAAATATCGACCTCTCAGCTCGTTCCGCAAGCATTATGGCACCTGGTGGGAATTGCGGTCCGCAAGATGGACTGCAGATTTAATCTAAAGTTGGTTCATTTGCTCAACTACATCAAGATTAAAAGATATAATACGGCGAGTCATTTTACTATATCTTGGTCAGGCCTCCTCTTGCAAAATTCCTCTCCGTTGGGTTCGAGAGCAGTTGCAAGTCTTCGAAAGATAATCTTTTTTTAGGTTGCTGAAAGTCGGGCTTCGGTTGGCCTTGAATTTTGTGGCAAAATGTAGTCCAAGTGGACACTTATTGGTAGATGTTGTCCGAGTGGACACTGTTTGATTATTACATTTTTCCTTAAAATGCTCAGAACTTTTCTTAACATGTTTGTCTTTCGTCCTTTTTGCAGCCTCTTATGATGTGAAACTGTCCAGGTTTGGACAGATTCACAATCCCAAGATGAACACTCCGAGTTGGGCAAGATAATCCTAATATTCTTTGGCTCGTGAAGATCCAACATTAGGCATATTAAACCCAATGTCTGATGCTTTCTTAAACGTTCCAAAAGGAGATAGGCAGTGGAACCTTGGAATGAGTTAGACAGGTACTTCCAACAAGAGGTATATTAAACCCAATGCCTGATACTATCTAGGCAGCCTAAGACAATCTTTGGTAAGATATATTGGTCACACAAGTGTTGTGGATACACTTGATACACCGAAGGTTCTTGGATATTACACACCAAGAAAATCGAACAGTTCGAGAGGAACAAAGAGAATCACTCTCTCATAAAACACACAAGTTTTCACTCAAAACAGGTCTTCTTTCATTAACCACGAAATTGTGTGTATTGGCTTGGCCAACTGGTTGATCACACACACTTGGTCGAAGGAAATGTCCGATGCTGCCTGAGAAGAAGTCGGGATCACATGGTTGCATAAATGGCTCCATAAGTGGCCTAACCGGGTGATGTTGGTCTAGGATAAGACCGGTAAGGTTCTGGCCTTCAAGATGATGAGCTAAACAATCATGCTTAGTTACAGCTGGTTCTGGTGTGATATCCACGAGTTCTAACTCAGCGTCCTGTTCAAACAATGCTTCCACTTGATCATTCTTAGAGCTTTCCATGATTCTGTGAAAAGAAAACTGATTAGACTCAGAGAATCAAAATACTAAGTAGAATGCATAAGCATAGATAATGTTATCCACAAAAACATTGGGACTTCCTTTGACACAAGATGGTGAAATCCAGATGTACTTCCAAGTCCATGCTCTAGACTAATAAGTCTCTTGTAGGTGTCCACTGATTTCTTCCTCTAGGTACAGCTCCTTGTCAAAATGATCCAACGGTCCATAATCATCTTGAATCACTCTTGCCTTTGGAACATAGTCTGTAGCCTGTACTTTAGCAACCACTAGAAAACCCAAATCACATGTGCAGAAGGAATAATTAAGCAACTTCCTAAGATGCACATACAAGTTTTCCATGCTCATAACATTCAAAACAAGTTCTGAATTCCTTTTAGGAACTCAAAAACCTTTGCTACAAACGAGAATGTTATTGGAACTCCAGAAGTCCATGATTGATCTCCAAACCAGAAATGATTTACTAGAAAATGAAGTGATCTTAGAAAATCTTTCTTCCAAATCATGATCTTCCAAAATCGATTTGCAAAGTTCATTGCAATGATTTGAATCCCGCAAAACATTTTCCAGAAAATGCTTCATCTTAGACAAGTTTGCAAATTCAGTTCTAGCTCTAAACAGCTCAAATGTTGTCTCACTTGAAGAAACTCCTATAGAACAATCAAGTTCACGAAAATCATTAGTCAAAACACATTTTGGCATAAAGAAATTCTTAAGTTCAAGTGTTTCAATGGTTGGGACCAACTTGTCAAAAACCAAATCAGAAACACAAAACTCTTTAACTCTTTCCAAACCAAAACGTTTTTCCTCTTGAGCAGAAACCAAGAAAAACAAATTAGGCCCTGTCCTAACCAAATCATGTTCCTTACAGTGCTTTTGTGGGTAGTCATAAGGACTGGTTCTGGCGCAAGTTTGGTTGGCTGCTCCATGACTTCATTCGATGGCAAACTCTTTTGTACTTCCTCTGGTGAGTTTTCTTCTTGGACCTGTGACAAAGAAACTTTGCTACTCGGATGCTCCGGTTCAAAGTTAGTTATCTCAGCACAAGTCTGCACAATTCCAGATTAAGAAGATGGAAGGGTACAATTAGCATTAAGGGATTTTCTGAGAAATGTATGGTGCATCCTCACGGTTTTGCTCTGAGGTTGCTGCTCTTCCTTTTTGCTTAAGTGTCTCTGGTCTTGTTCAATTTCCAAGGGGCTTAAGGGAACTAACTTGATCTTCTTTCCCTTAAACTCAAATGAGTATCTATTGGTAATACCCTCATGTGTAACTTCGCGATCATATTGCCATGATCTTTCTAACAGAATATGACTGGCTTCCATAGGTAAGATCATCACAAAGCACTTTATCTTGATACCTGCCAATAGAGAAAGATATCATCACTTGGCTAGTTACCTTCATCTCTCCATTGCGACTTATCCATTGAAGTTTGTATGGATGCGGATGTTTCTTGGTTTCCAAACGAAGCTTCTTCACCATGGTTGTGCTTGCCACGTTTGCACAACTGCCTCCATCAATAATAAGGCTGCACACCTTGTCCTGGACTAAAAACCTTGTGTGGAAGAGACTCTCACGTTGATCATACTTCCCAGCTTGCTTTTGATCACTTTGAGTTTTTCCAGTCACCAGTTGATCAGCTACAACCGGTGGTGCTTCTGAAGATGATGTAGACTCAGAAACTTCTTCCTTGGTGATGCTCTCATCATCATCCTTGAGCAGTATGGGTTCATCACTTGAAACAGACAACCTGCCATGACCCAAAGCAGTTTGGTCAGCATTAATCTCCATTTTTGAAATTGTTTTCATACCTTTGTCGATTGACATGGTCTGGTCTGGCTCTGGCTCTTTGTTAGCCGGGTTGTCCTCTGAACAACTCTGCTCCTGGTTTGTTGTGTCAGCTACCGAAGAAGGGGGTGTGGTAGTGCTCTTACTATGGTTCTTCATCACAGCCATAAGTGCTTCCACCATCTGATTTTCCAGATCATCATAATGTTGTTGTCGGCTCAATGGGTTTTGAAGCTGTCTAACTTAATTATGAATCTTTTGATCATAACGTCTGTAGAAATCGAATCCTGCTTTATCCCAGGCCGGTTTAGAACTTTTTATGGTTCTCCTCATAGGCATCTCTTGTGGTTTCCCTGGTTGTATCCAATCCTGCACATAATCAGTTTTGTTAAAAACCGATTGATGTTCACATCTTAAAGAGTGTTGTTTCTTTTCCAAAAATGATTTAGTTGATGGATAGAAAACTCCCTGATGTGGAAACTGCTCCTGATGTCTAGGTTCCTTCTTAATACCAAACATGTTGTCCCTGCAAACACTAGCAATCAAGATTAGAAGCAAAAGGTTTCCTCACAAGTGTTTCTCTCAGACTGTTTCTCTTAAGCGATTTTGTTCCCTTAGTGAATTCTCCAAGTTCCAAAGGATCTAGAAACTCAAACTCAATGTGCTTTCTCCAAAGAACCAAATGGTGAATCAAGAAAGAAGAGAGAAGATAGACAGTCGAAAGATTTTCTTGGCTAGTTGATTGACCAAGCCCTTCTTTATAGATCCCTTTTTTTTTGAATTCGGTTTTGCTGTTCTGTTTTTTTTTTTTTCTTTTTGATCTAGGATTGAGGCTGGCTCAAGTAGCAAACAGATAGACAGAAAAGAATTACAAATGATAGAAGAAGATGAAGAGGTGAGAATGGCGGATTAGAAATCGATACCAACGAAGGAGTGGTTTGCTCTGATACCACCTGATGCGAAACTGGCCAGGTTTGGACAGATTCACAATCCCAAGATGAACACTCCGAGTTGGGCAGGATAATCCTAAGATTCTATGGCTCGTGAAGATCCAACATTTGGCATATTAAACCCAATGTCTTATGCTTTCTTAAACGTTCCAAAAGGAGATAGGCAGTGGAACCTTGGAATGAGTTAGACAGGTACTTCCAACAAGAGGTATATTAAACCCAATGCCTGATACTATCTAGGCCGCCTAAGACAATCTTTGGTAAGATAGATTGGTCACACAAGTGTTGTGGATACACTTGATACACCGAAGGTTCTTGGATATTACACACCAAGAAAATCGAACAGTTCCAGAGGAACAAAGAGAATCACTCTCTCACAAAACACACAAGTTTTCACTCAAAACAGGTCTTCTTTCATTAACCATGAAATTGTGTTTAAATAGCATACAAATGTATTAAACACTAGGAAGAATGTGTTAAAAACAAGGCAACTCGAAACTAGCACCTAGTTAATGCCTTAGACTAGTTTTTAATGAAGTTTGAATGACTTTTCAAGTCAAAATGACTCTTGATCTGATTAAATCCGCCTGGCCTTGGTAGAACTGAGAAGTAGCCTTCTGAAATGGGCTTTGACAAGTATTCAGCAGGCCTGGTCGAATGTTGATCAAATCCAAAGTAGTCTTCATTTCATTTGTTGGAAGTCGAAGCGTTTTTAGGAAGGCTTTAGTAAGGGCTTCCTGAAAATGGATTTAGGAAGGGGTTCCTAAAATCCGGTTCATGCTTTATTAGCCGAGTGAAACCTCCTTCAAATGTTGATTTGAAGCCTGAATCTTCATGGTCCAGCTGTTGCTTCCTTGATGGCTTGGTCGGACAGTCCAGTTTATGAAATGAGCCGGTCAGAATCATATCATCTTATCACCTTCTGAGTTGGCCGAGCCATTTTCTAGAGTTGGTCGAGATGATCTGTAGGAAGAAAATTGATTGGAAAGACGAGGGTCTTTTGGATAGGTTCAAGGAAGCTCAACTCATATCCCTTGGAGTCGCTCCGGTCAAAATTTATGATTTCTACGATCCGTCGGAATGGAAGGAGTCCGAACTTACCGCGCCCGGAGGGCTGCCACGAGCCAAGCCGAGAGTATGCCGGTCAACATGCCCGAGGCTGTTTGGACCAGTTCACCGGTTTTTCAAGCGTCTGTGGGAATCGTGCTTGGACCTTCTCCATCCCTTCCTCCAGCCGGTCCCTCTCGAGGAAAACGTGCCTCTGCGTCTGAGAAGGGAAAAGGGGTTGTCGGCACCGAAGGTGGATCGAGGACCTCTAAGTCCCAGCAGGACTGGTCTCCAAGATCCGGCTTCATGTGTGATGTGGCCAAGGTGCCTCGTAGAGATCGTTCTGTGACCATGATTAGCGACTCTTCTGCTGTTTCTAAACCTTTGGCTTATCCAGACTCGTTCGAGAACATGGCCGTTCACACGATGATGGTAACATTTAGTTTTGCTCGTCTATGAACGAATCCAAGGTGGCTCATGAAGCCGAGGTTCGCGAGTTTCAGTGTAAAGCGGACAAAGCCGCCCGTGAGGCTGAATCTTGGAGGATCAAGTACAAGAAGTACATGGTCAAATACGAGAAAGCCGAGAAGAAGGCCGCTCGGTATAAGGCGGGAAAGGAGAAGGCTTCTTTGAAGATGGCGGCTCTCCAAGAGGAGCTCGAGAAGGAGAAGTCTCACTGCGAGCGGCGCGTTTCGAAGGCCTGTAAGCAGCAACAGTGGGATTTGGCGGAAAAGTACCGCGCTCGTCTGGACAAGGTGAAGGCTTCGCTTATCAAATTGGTTGAGGCCAAAGCGGCGGAGGCGCATCAATGCGAGTTCTCCAGGAACTTGCTCTTGATTAGTGATCTCGAGGGAGGTTCGAGCTTTGCTACGGAGAAAGTAAGGGTTCAAGGATGGGCTGAAGAGCACGAGGGCGACGTAGGCTGCATCCAGCGAGCCATGGTTGGTCTCATTGGGAGTTCGCGTTTTCTCTCGTTTCCCCATATGTGTTAGGATGTACTTTTGGCAAGGGTCCGGTTGGTGATGAGGCTGCTGATGTCGGAGTGGTGGACTTTGGCGGTACCAACCATGGCGCTCTAGATGAGTGTTTCGGGGCTAACTCTGATTAGAGCACCCCTTGTAATTTCTAAATTAAACTTTCGCTTTTTGTTTTGGGTCGTTTAGGTCCTTGATGTATTATCGATCCTTCTGGATTTAATGAACTATTTTGTGTTGAGCTTGGATCTCTTTCGTGTTGAACTTGGATCACTTTTGTGTTTGACTTACATTTTTTGAACGACTTGAGTCTAAGGTGCTTGAAGGGGATGCTTTGCTGGGCATTCTGCGTTTTGGACCAGGGCATCGCTGAAGATACGTTATGGGTTTGCGAAAGGTTTGTTAACGCTGGGCGTTGTCTTCGATGTATCAGAGCTAAACATTTATAATCTCGTACCAGAGCCAGTTTGGTACTGTGTTTGCGAGATGTAATCGTACCAGTGTTCCTTGGATGGCATTTACTGGGTTAGCGAGTTTATTTCGCGGTTTACGCTCCGTGGTATTTCCAATCCACGAAACGCTCCTGAAGATAAGCTAAGTCGAATATCGTCCCGACGCTTCCCGCATTCCCAATCAGATTACGACCTTCGGATATTAGTCCAGAAATTTCTATAGCGCGCTACTTCTATCCGTCTCTGGATGTCAAACAAACCATGGTAAAAGACCTTGCCTGGACTACAGGTGTGTTATTGTGACCAGCAACAGACAAGTTTTTGAAAACTTGATACAGTGGATTCAATCCTCTTATTCTACTGCACGTGCACAGTTTATGATTTTAATATACAATAGTTCGATTTTCAGAGGACCAGCGTTACACTTTATATCTATAAGGTATTGAAAAGAAGCTAAGCAAGTAAGTTGGTTTTGTTGTTTGCGAAACAAGTGACAGAATTAAACAATGATTCAAACTCAAATAAAACAAGCGCTAGACCAAGGAATTTTCGCAGGAAATTCAGAGCAAAGGGCCAGCCAACATTTCAGGAGACATTAAGGTGCAAGTGTAGAGCTCAAACATAGAGATAATATCGATCCACTGTAGTGTCATCAACAACTTTATCTAACAACCTAGAATCCTAAACTGTCGTCTGGTCCTAAAATTGCAGACAAGCATTATTGCACAGGTTCGCTATGCTCACAATTTGCCTTAACATCAACTGTCGTTGGCTAAGGACAAATTTCTCACCAAAGTCTCTTCTAGCAACCTATTACACTTTTGATGAATAGATTATCCTAAAATCATGCATTAAGTGATCTGTTCAATCCAGACATTTAAGACTAACAAATGGTGAAGACAATCTATTCAAATCCTTATATGTGTTCAACCCATCAACTCATGAATACCATTGAAATCCTTGATCTAACTAGATGATCTACTCAGATATGGAAGTAGAGAACACAACAGCAAGGGAAAGAGAATCCATGAAATATAAAATAGAAATGACAAAGGTTCAGAATTCTTCTCAAGAGTGGCAGATATTCTTCTCAAAGTTGTACAAGTAGAAACTCTCAAAAACTCGTCTCAAAAAGGTCTATGTCACAAAAGCTCTCAAAAGTATGTGTACAAGAATCTTAGAGAATCGAAGATGAAAAGATAAGATCATGTAGATGGTGACGGCTCTCCCCTTTTCTTCCTTCCTCTCGTCCCAAAACTAGGTTAGTGAAGTTTCCATATTTGTTTCGGACGGATGGAGCATGTGGTCCAAAGTGAGCATGTGGTCCAAAGTGAGCATGTGCTCCAAAGTGGAGCATGTGCTCTGAACTGGAGCAGGTGCTCTGAAGGGAAGCAGGTGCTCCATCGTGTGATATTCTTCAAACTCGGGTTCTTTTCCTTCATTTCAAATCTTTTTTGCTCCAGAGGCTCCAGTTCCTCATATCTTCGTTTATAGCTCCTTAGTAACCTGAAACGACTCGATAAAGATTAAAAAGACTCGATAAAAGCTGTAAAACAAATGATAGAATGAGGTAAAATCGCCTCATATCAACTCCCCCAGACTTAGACCTTTGTTTGTCCTCTAACAAACTCAAGCTTAAGCCGCATGAAAGAAGTTTGAAAACGCGGGAACTCTCAAAATCTCAGCAACCGTAATTCAACCATAATCTGCAGACCACATACTTTAGAATATGAGTAGCACATTCTTACCAAAACCAACCAACATCTTCTCAAACCCTATTCCATACTGATATCCATAAACACATAAAGTTCACCATCCAGACGATAAACTCTCTACATTCAATTAAAGGGTGGCGTGAACTTCTCATCATGGGCACTACCTAGGAGAGACAATGCTAGGGAATAAAGAAGCTAATTTATTGGTGGAGTTTCAGAGTGTTTAAAGGGTTACCGAAGTTTGTAGAGAATGCAGCATATTACACATAATGGCAAGAGAGAATGAACTCATTGAGGTTCTACAACCTCTAGTCTCTCTCCTTCTCTTGAAAACTCTAACTCCTCAAATCTCGGTTCTTCTTTCCTTGTGATTGACATATGCCGAGGGACACATCTTTGAGTTACTAACTCTCCTCTTCTTGTAATTTTTCACATTTGTTTTCTTTTTTTATTTTTTTATTTTTTATTTTTTTATTTTATTATTTTTTTTTTAAAGATAAGGAGGGTTCTTACATGATGTGTGTCTCTTGAGCATGAAAATGTTGATCCGTCGGCCCATATACCCCAGCTGGTCATATGTTTTAATTATCTTCTTCATTGGGCAGAATGAAGCAGGTGCTCCTATTTGGAGCATGTGTTCCCGAAACTTTTTCTCAACTTCTAACGGCTTAGCGCAAGTGCGCTGGCTCAGACACTGCTGCTTAGGGCAGGTGCTCTTATATGGAGCAGGTGCTCATGGAAATATTTCTCATCTTCTGGTGATTTCTTCAGCAAGAGTGAGTTAGAGGTCGTGTCAATCCTTTTCTCTCCGACCTTTTTGCACATATCTTCACATATAAAAATGAAGTATAAGAGGGTAGGTGGTCTAAAAGGAGATTAGGCTAGAAGTGGGTACTAGCTAAAGATGAGCTAGCTATTCAGGATCAGCAAGAGTAGTGAAAGGTATAAGAAGTCCTGAATATAAACTTGTTCCCCTAGTCTCCATAAAAGAAGATTTTAAGTTCAGACTACGTCCAGAAAAAATAGAGTTTAATCTCATTTCGATGAACCCTTAGTGAAGTGGGATGTTCTGGAAAGAGAGAGATCCAAGTATGGTGGTCAAGCTTGTCCGAGTACTCAAAATTCTGCAGCAATGGTCACTAGAGAGATGGTTAAAATCACATAAATGGTGCAATGTCATTATAGATTAAGGTCCTAATTCCCAACCAAGTTCTTGACTAAATAAAACAGACTGACTCAAAGATACAAACTGACTCAAAATCCAGACAAAAACCAAAGAAAATAAACGGAAATCAGTAGCAACAAACTCCCTCCCCCACACTTACTTCACACCGTCCCTGGTGTGAAAGTAAATATGAAGTCGGGGCACAAAGAAAATATAAATGAAAGTGGAATAATACAATGGTGATAGATGGCATCGGGACTCTCGCTCCTGTCTCGCCCCTGGCGCTTCCTACCCTAGGAAGGCTGTTCGGAAGGTCCCGATGTCTGCTCCGTCTGGACGTCTCTCGCCGCTGTGGTGTGACAGCAACCACGTGATATGGTCTGCATGATGCACTGTAGGAGACTGTTGTTCTTCCACGGAGAAGCGATCATCCACTGCCTAAACTCAGCTGTATCAGGCTCATCAGATAGTGGGAAGGTAGAACTCACCCCGAGTGGTGGTGGTGTGGTAGGGGAGCGTGAGTGTGCGTGGAGCGGTGCGGGGCGTCTCCTCATCCTCCAGGTGAGGTGGTAGTACTCTGGATGAGCTGGCGGGTGTAGTGAATGCAGTAAGCCGGAGAGGATCGGGGCAAAGGAAATCCGCGTGTGGCATGAAGAGGAGGTCCGACTCGGAGTTAAGGTGGGTGATCGCTGGCTGTGGGAGCCTGCAGAAAAGTGTCTCGCAATTCTCGCCCTTGAAGTGTCCTTGTCTCGGAGGATCTTCGAGCTGATGAGGTGAGCTGTATCCATCCTCTCGATCTGAGAAACGCAGGTGGCATGTCGGAGAGGAGGCTCCCAATGCGCTCGGTTTTCCCTGTCGCGCCGATCCGTGCTCTGTCTTTTGCCGCCACAGTCGTCTCGGCGAACTGAAGGCCAAGGTTGACCTGGTGCACCGTTGGGTGTGGTGCTCCATAGGAATCGGCAACCAAGTCCCCGCAACCGTAGTAAAGCATGAGGAACTCATTGAGATGTACCTTGTTGCCGACGCCTCGATCAAAGAGCAGCTGACTGTATAGTCTCGCGAAGCAAGAAGCGTATGGGCCGGATGCGATCGTCTGCCAGAATTGGCTGGATATGGGGAACCTCTTCGTGAAGGCGAGGTCCTTGTCTTCTGCGTGGAAGCCGAAAACATTGTTAAGCTCCCCAATACTGATGGTGTACTTCCTACCGTCAGCAACGAAAGAGAGAGATGCTTCATCAGCAACCGGGTTATGAGGGTCGGCATAGTGTATCCTTGTTGTCGCTAGGCACTAGCGAGTGAGCTCGGGGTAGAGGACCTCGCTTTCCAGAGCAAAACCCATGAACTTGGCGCTGAGGAAGATTTCAGACACCACATTTTCTATTCCCAGCCGCTTCAACGTATCTGTGCACAATAATCGTGTGGGCTCTATCTTCACGCCCAGCAGCGCGTTGTAGTAGAAGCAATCCGTTTGGTCGCACTTCTCATCGGAGTGCACAGGGATGCTGTCATCCGGGAGCTAAAAGCGTTCTCCTTCAGGGTGCGGCCATGGTGCGGTTTTAGGATCCGCTTGGGCCGAGGTGCTTGCCCCCTTTTCTTTCCGGTTCGTGAAGCGGACGTTCTTGGGCTGGATTTTTCTACAAAACACACAAGAAACATCATATAATGAGCTTTACACGAATGGAGGTCACAAATTTTCAGCATTCAAGTTTTGTAACATTGATGAACAAACATATCATGTATATTGCGACTCATTGAATGAGGTAAACACATATCTCCATCCAAATTCAACATGCAACACGATTTTCACCATTGATGAACATTCAAGCTTTTTTCAAAAATTTGCATGTGCGAATTTCAAACTCAATTCAAGCTATATTTGCACAAATCATCATGAAAAATACCAAGGACAGTTCGCACAAGCAGTTTAGAGAGAGACAGAGCACAAAACCTCAAATCCCAAAGTTGGGTCGCAATTGTAAATGGGGGGTTTCGAGCTCATACATTTGCTTGTTGTTGAAATCGATGGCAGAAAAAGACTCAGGGAAAAAAACTGAGTGGGTTAGACTCAAAAATCACTCAATTTGGTTGAGAATTGCAGAAGTTAAGAATTGAGCTAAAACCAAAGAGAGAGAGAGAGAGGTGGTGTCGCGAGGAAGAAGAAGAAGTAGGGAGAGAAGGTTGGTTTTAATAGGGAAAATCGATCTGGTTTAGGGTGAAACCCAATTAAAATTGAATTTTGTTTTGATTTAAACCGATTAAAACCAACTCAAACCAGCTTAAATCACTTACCTGGTCGTGAAAAATTAGAGCACCTATGAGGAGCATGTTCTCCGTTTATGGCGGGGGTGCTCTGTTCGAGTGATTTACGCCTGGAGCATCCTGGGAGAGAACGGAGCATGTGCTCCGTTTGGGTGCTCCCTTCTTCTTTTTCCATCTGATCGCCAAGAAACACACGTAGCCTCTTTTTTCTGAAAGGATGAAAACTAAAACTAAAAGTTAGGATAGAGAAAAAAATAAAAATTGTAAAGTTAAAGACTCTTACCGGTGGGTTGCCTCCCACCAAGCGCTTGGTTTAAGTCACTAGCTTGACTTGGCTAGCCATTTTGGCTTGAGCAGGATCGCTAAGGGAAATGCTTCCCCTTCTGCGAAGTAAGATTCAGCAAGATATGGCTTAATCCGCTGACCGTTGACAAGAAACTCTCCCCCATTTGTGTTCAGCAACACCACAACTCCATATGGTTTGACTTCCTTGAATGTGAATGGTCCAGACCATCTTGACCTTAGCTTTCCGGGAAACAGCTTCAACCGGGAGTTAAGCAGCAGGACCTGATCATTTGGAGCGAAATTCTAGGTGAGAATTATCTTGTCGTGGTATGCCTTAGTTTCTCTTTGTAGATCTTGGAGTTGTCATAGGCGAGATGCCTTTTTTTTCCAATTCGTTCAGCTGCATCATCCTCCTTTCTGAGGCTGTCTTAACATCGAAGTTCAGCATCTTCACTGACCTTTCTGCTTTAAACTCAAGCTCTACAGGAAGGTGACAAGCCTTTCCATACACCAAGTGAAATAGTGTTGTTCCCAAGGGTGTCTTGTAGGCTGTTTTGTATGCCCAAATAGCATCATCAAGCTCGGAAGCCCAATCCTTCCTTGTGTTCCCACGGTTTCCTGCAGGATACTTTTGATTTTCCTGTTGGAGATTTTGACTTTCCCACTGTTTTGAAGATGATTGGGGGATGCAACTTTGTGTTTTACACCATTCTTTTGCAGCAAGGTTTTGAAGATCTTGTTGATGCAGTGGGATCCTCAATCACTAATTATCACTCTAGGTACACCGAACCTTAGGATGATGATGGATTTAAACATCTTGATTACTACTATTGCATCATTCGTGGGACTTGGACAAAGCTTCAACCCACTTGGACACATAATCCACAGCCACTAAGATATACTTATTCCCAAAAGATGATGTAAATGGTCCCATGAAGTCAATCCCCCACACATCAAAAACTTCACCTCAATACCCTGCTCTGAAATTCGATGGCCCAACACGATCCCATTCCTCACCATAAAGTGGCACTTCTCCCAGTTCAAAACCAGATGTTTCTCTTCACATCGTTGAAGTACCCTGCACAAATTCGACAAACAGACAGAAAAAGAGCTTCTAAAGACAGAGAAATCGTCCGTAAAAACCTTCATAATGTCTTCGATGAGGTCAGTAAATATGGACATCATGTACCGCTGGAATGTGGTTGGAGCATTGCACAAGCCGAATGGCCTTCACCGGTAGGCAAAGGTGCCGCAAGGACATGTGAATGTCGTCTTCTCCTGGTCATCCGGATGGATGGGATCTGAAAGAAACCAGAGTAACCATCTAGATAGAAATAGTAGGGGTGATTAGCCAATCTTTCAAGCATTTTATCAATAAAAGGCAAAGGGAAATGGTCTTTACGGGTTGCAAAATTCAATTTTCGATAATCTATACACATCCTATGACCAGTTACAGTCCTAGTTGGTATCAGTTTGTTCCTATCATTTTTAATCACAGTGATTCCACCTTTCTTTGGAACTACATGAACATGACTAACCTATGTACTATCGGAAATAGCATAGATCACGCCAGCCACTAGAAGTTTCATTATCTCCTTCTTAACAACATCTTTTAAATTCGGGTTTAACCTCTTTTGATGTTCTATAGAACTCATTGATTCATCTTCTAGATATATCCTATGGATGCAAAGATCAGGAGAGATTCCAGTGATATCATCAAGTGAGTATCCTATTACCTTTCTATACTTTCTAAGTTGACATAAAAGCAAAGAAACTTCCACATTGTTTATCTCAGAGTTTACGATCACAGGGTAAGTAGAGTTTGTTCCAAAGAATATGTACCTTAGCCCATCAGGAAGTGTTTTCAGCTCAAGTTTAGGAGCTTTCTGTTTGCTCCAAGGGCCATCAACAAGACTTGACTTCGGAGCAGGTGCTCCTAAATTCAGAGCAGGCGCGCCATTGTTGAGTTCTCCAGTCGAGTTCTGCCCTTATTCTAGACTCATGTAGGCTTCCATCCTTTCCACTATGAGGCTTGAATCCAACATCTTTGCAAACCCATCAGCATCCTCGCTCAGAAAACAATGTTTTCCTTCGGCCATAGTCAATTCAACCTCCAACGGATCATTAGATAGAACCTCTTCAACCACTTGTTCTGAGATTGCATCATCACCTTCAATGGTGAGAGAGCAAGTATACTTGATCTTGTGGATTCTCCACATTGGTACTCCTATAGGACAAGTTGGGGAGGCTCCTATAGGCTTGGTTAAACCCACGATTTTGCATAAACTCTTACCCATTCACATAGTTGACCTCCAGTTGATTATCATCTTGTTCATCTCCAAACTTCTTAGATAAAGGTACTTCTCCATTCTGATCAACAAAATGGACTGTCTTTTGGTTCCCCTTTAGCAAAAGGTTCACCTTGGCTGTGAGCTCATCAATCTTTTGAGCTTCCACACTACTGACCTTCCTTATTCTGTCATATTCAGGAGACTTGCTGCTGGAACTTGCTACCAAGTTCTCAATCAGTTCAAAAGCACCCTCTTTGGACTTTGTAATAAAATCACAATTACTGGCATCATTCAGAGAATTCTTGTAATCCCAATCAACACCATCATAGAAGGTGCCCAGGATTTGTTCATCAGTGAACCCATGATGAGGACACTCTCTTCTGTACTCCTTAAACCTTTCCCAAGCCTCACAAAAGGCTTCTCCGGAATGTTGCTGGAATGAGGATATCTTGTTCCTCAAAGCTATGGTCTTGGACTTAGTGTAAAAGTGATCCAAGAATGTTGATCTACACTCAGCCCATGTTGTCAAAGACCCAGGTGACAATGACTTAAGTCAGCGTGAAGCTTTGTCCGCCAAATAGAATGGGAACAGCTTACACTTCAGAAATTCGTGAGGCACTCCATTTGAACCAGTCCAGCTGCAGATTTCTTCAAAATTTTCGAGTTGGTCCATCAGAATTTCTGCAGGCAACCCATAGATTAAATGTTGCTTTACCAAAGTAATCATTTGAGGTTTGATCTCAAAGTCTTGCCTCTGAATTTTGGGTGGGACAATCGCAGCTCTGTTTTGATAAAATGCATGCGGATTGTCCTTATCTCCAATCGCAGGCTGTTGCTGCCGCCGTTGTCTCAGTTGCTCCATCTCTTGACGAAGTCTTTTGCAGCTCAGCTGCCATTTCAGCATTTCCCCTGTCGCCCATGTCCACAGTATCAGGAACCCGGAGAGGTGCAGAGACAGGAGAAGTATCGGTAGTAGGAACAGGAACAGGAGCAAGCACTGTGTTCAACCCATCAACTCATGAATACCATTGAAATCCTTGATCTAACTAGATGATCTACTCAGACATGGAAGCAGACAACAAAACAGCAAGTGAAATAGAATCCGGGAAATATAAAATAGAAATGACAAAGGTTCACAATTCTTCTCAAGTGTGGCAGAGATTCGTCTCCAAGTTTTACAAGTAGAAACTCTCAAAAACTCTTCTCAAAAAGGTCTATGTCACAAAAGCTCTCAAAAGTATGTGTACAAGACGATTAGAGAATCGAAGATGAAAAGATAAGATCATGTAGATGGTGATGGTTCCCCCTTTTCTTCCTTCCTCACGTCCCAAAACTAGGTAAGTGAAGTTTCCATATCTGTTTCGGACGGATGGAGCATGTACTCCAAAGTGGAGCATGTGCTCTGAAGGTGAGCAGGTGCTCCATCGTATTATATTCTTCAAACTCGGGTTCTTTTCCTTCATTTCGAATCATTTTTGCTCCAGAGGCTCTAGTTCCTCATATCCTGGTTTATAGCTCCTTAGTAACCTGAAACGACTCGATGAAGACTAAAAAGACTCGATAAAAGCTGCAAAACAAAGGTTATAATGAGATAATATCGCCTCATATCAAAACTCGAGAGAGTTGTGGAAACATAGTCGGATTGCCTTGATG
This sequence comes from Iljinskaea planisiliqua, assembly GCA_900108845.1. Taxonomy (NCBI): domain Eukaryota; kingdom Viridiplantae; phylum Streptophyta; class Magnoliopsida; order Brassicales; family Brassicaceae; genus Iljinskaea; species Iljinskaea planisiliqua. The sequence goes on along the minus strand of FNXX01000003.1, from coordinate 11,852,432 downwards.
ATTTTCGTCGTTCTTGTGGCGAGATCAGTTAGCACTTTTGGATGCGTTGTGAGATGCCAGGTCTCAGGGTTCATCCTTCGAAGTGTTATCTCGAAATATGAGTGTTTGTTGGTAATTGTCGTTCTTCCGGTGAAAACAGTGAACGGTTTTTGGAAGGGTTGTGATATGCCAGGTCTCAGTGTTCATCCTCCAAACTGTTTTCTCGAAATATGAGTGTTTGTTGGTAATTGTCCTTCTTCTGGTGAGAACAGTCAACGGTTTTTGGATGGGTTATGAGATGCCAAGTCCCAGTGTTCATCCTCCGAACCGTTTCCCGAAATAGGAAACTCAAGATAGTTGGGGGAGTATATAGATATATACGGACCCACTCCCCCCCCCCCATTTTTTTGGCGGGAGGCAGCTGACTCGTTTTTTAGGCGAGCTGCCAACGTACCTCGTTGAGAAAGGGATCAAGTTCCGTTTATTTTTATTTTTCTTTTTAAATTATCCTTGACTAGTCTTAGAAAATGACATCATCATTAGTAAGTTCCGTCGTTCCGGGGGTGCCCTCTTTGGTAGTTGGTGTCACTGCCTCTTCGGGAATGACTTCCTCTTTTCCAGGTTGTTCCATTTCTGATTTCTCGTCTTTGTCGGTTTTAGAGGCCTTGGGGTGCGGTTCTATGCTCGTGTCGGACTTCTTGCGCTTCGGGCTATCTTTCAGTGGGGTCGTTAGACTCCGGAGCATGTGTTTTGCCAAGAAGCGGATCCACGATTCTTTCTGATTTCCCCACATAGTCTTAATCCCGCCCGAGGAGGGGAATTTAAGACATAAATGGTACGTCGACGGGATTGCGCGCATCAAGTTGATCGACGGAGTTCCCATTATGACATTGTAGATTGAGAGATGGTTGGACACCGAAAAAAATCTACAATCTTCGTGACTCCACGGGTATGGACCGGAAGTCGGATTGTCCCGTCAATCATGGTTACCTTACCGGTGAACCCGGTCAGCGATCTTGGGTTGGATTTGACGTCAGAAAAGCTGACACCTATTCTTCGAAGCGTTTCTAGGAATATTACGTCGACTGAACTTCCTGTCTCAATCAAGATTGAGGAAACATCGCAGTCATTACTGACCAGTTTCACCACTAGAGGGTTATCGTGGGGTTGATCGAGTCATTCGGCGTCGTTTTCTTCGAAAGTGATCAGGTCATCGTCTAGGGTAATTGGCTCTTGCGGATTGGACTTTTTGTCTCCTCTTCACTGAAAGGCCTTTATAAACACGACTGTGTCTCGGCAGTACTGGGAGCTTCCTATAATCATGTTGACCTTTCTCCGGTTACTTGCAGGAGACTCTTCATCAGCTATCCTTCCTCGCTTATGCGCTTCTTCGACCGGCTTTCGAGGGTGTTCTTCGTTGGACTGGTTATCCTGCGTCTCAGGATTTCTTTCTGTTGCTCCGAGGCTCTCCATCTTTTGCTGCGTCTCGCTTAAACCATCGAGCTTAGATACGATCACCTTAAATCTCTCGATGAAGTCTCAGAGACTTTCTGTTGGCCCTTGAGACAGCGAGTTGAGGTCTATGTCAGATGTCGATCAGCTTATGAACAGCGAGTAATGCTTCAGGAAAGCCGCAGATAGTTGGTCGAAGTTATCGATCGAACCTCTTTCCAAGCGGGAGAACCACGTCAAGGCAGGTCCTTTCAAATGCTCGACGGAAAGGAGGCCGTAGCCGGCGTCTCTTTCTTTATTTTTGAACCGGACTCGGCTCATAGCGATCCGGAAAACCGTTGGATCTGAAGTCCTGGCGTAGAGTGGAATCCAGATTTTCCTGGGATCGGAAGGCTTCACATCTGTGATTTGGGATGTGAACGGGACCTTCTGGGCGTCCTCCAACACCCGATCAATCTGTGGGGCAGCACTGATGGCCTGCTGGACCTGGGAACACACTATCTTCATCTCGCTTTCGCAAGGGCGAACTGGGCTGTGAGCTCGGGCATTTCGCTTTTTTGATTCGTGGAAAATGGCATCCTGTCTGGTCGGCCTACTCTTCCTTACTCCTCGGCACGCCGTTGTTGCTCATCTTCAGTGAGCTCTCGCACCTCATCTTCTGTCTCATCTCTTTCTTGGCCAGTTTCGTCCTTGGCGGTTCTGGTTTGTCCTCCGTTCTCTTCCTCAGTTACCGTTGATGTAGGCCGATTGGTGTTTTGTTCGGCGGTGTTCTTTGGTTGCAGCAGTGGTGGCCCGGCCAGGTCCACCCTTGTCCCGATTAGGGTTTGCTTACTTGAGGTCTGCCCTCCTGGTGCTACTGCTTGCGGCGAGAAATGAGACATCTTGCTCTGAAAGTTTGGCGGGTTTGCTCCAAGACTCCTCGCAGACGAACGTTCGTAGTTCGGATTTCCTCCCAGAATTTCTCCAATTGTTGAGTCAATGTGCAGTTAAGCTTCTCCTGCTCGGCTTGCCACTCCAGGAGTGTGGCTAGTTCGGTCATGGAAACTATTGCTCCGCCTGAGTCAGCTCCTCCGCCGGGTTGGTTGTTTCCTCCGTTGTTTCCGTCATTGTTTCTATCGTTGTTTACTCCGTCTCCAGACATTGCTTTCTTTCTCGTATCCTCTTACTCTTAGGGTTTAGAATATTTCTCGTCCCACAAATGGGACCAAACTGTGAGTGTTGAAACTTACACAATCAAAACTACTGCCGATGTGGGGCGTCACCAAGCATAGCAATCCGCTGACTTCAACAAGTTTGAGCTTTATCCTCGTCCCGTCTTCTTAACACGTCGTCATTTGATCCTGTCCTGATCCAGCTCGCCTTCGGTTTGGTCTGGTCTAATTTAAGTTTGATTTACTGTCTTGATCGGCTTCTTCCCCGGTCTAGTGTCTGGTTCGTGAACAGTGTTTCGTGAACAGTTTTCCAAACCCGACTTATGCTGGACCAATTCTTCGAATTGAATATCTTATGTCCGGTTCTTGAACAGTTTTCTGTGAATCGTGAAAAGTGTTTCAGAACACTGTTCCGAAACCGAGTATCGTCAAACCAAACTTTAAGCTCGCCGGTTCAGACAAGAAATATGTAAAGAGATTGTTTGAAAGGTCAGGTCGCCCGGAACCGTTCCCGATATGGCCGGCGACCTGCCCTTCAGGAAGACCAAGTCACCCCTTTCTCTCTCCCGGGGGAGAGAGCGGGCGACCTGCTCCCTTGTCAGACCAGGTCGCATTCTTTCTCTCCCAGGAGAGAGAATAGGTGACCTGCTCCTCTCAGAAGACCAGATCGCCATTCTCTCTCTCCTGGGAGAGAGATTGGGCGACCTGCTTCTGTCAGGGGACCAGGTCACCATCCTCTCTCTCCCGGAAGAGAGAATTGGCGACCTGTTCCTCTGTGTTCTGATGTCTTGAGACTGCGACCAAGTAGCTACATTCAGCAAAACAGACTGGCGATGCTTCTTCTTTTTTTGATGTCTAAAGACCGTGTTAGGTAGCCATATTCCGTAAGACAGACTGGCGATCTACTTTCAGGATGACCTGGTCGCCTCTTTCTCTCTCTCGGGGGAGAGAGCGGGCAACCGGCTACCTTGAGAGGACTAGGTCGCCATCCTCTCTCTCCCGAGAGAGAATGGGCGAGCTGCCCTTTAGGGAGACTAAGTCGCCATTCTCTCTCAATCCAAGGAGAGAGAATGGACGACCAGCCTGATACAATCCCGGGAAGGATCACTCAATGCGGGATCGAAGGGACATGAATCGTAAAGGCTACTAGCACTCACGGAGCTGATTATGAATTGAGGGGAGCGTTAAAGGGTGTGGAAGACTTTTGATATACCCCACTCCAATGGCCGAGGATATGACACACCACGACACCAAGGGAGGATGTTGCTGGAAATAACCCTTAACCAAGCAACGAAAATGTTTCACAAGGAACATAAGAGAATCACTCTCTAAAAACACAAGTTTCAAAATCAAAAGAAGTCAGAATATTATTATGGCCTGCAAGCCTTATTTATAGGTTTTACAATTGGTAAAAATTAGAAAGATTGTGTGGAAAACAATGAATAGGAAATAGAAAAGAAGAGTAAAAATATAGTATGGTCAAATATGACTCTTCAGGTCCACGCACATTGCAAGGTGTCCCCTGGGCTACCAGCCGTGTAGTCCATGGCCATGGCTGGTGAGTCAGTTAGTATGGCTGGGAAACGAGTAGCCTGGATGATGTTTTGTTTCTCCTCGAACCAAACTGATTCTATCTCGATCAATCCTTTTATCTCGCCAAATTGGTCGGTAAAGATACTCTTTGGGTTGAGCAAAGTACTCATCTGGTCATTCCTCCAAAAGCACCTTCAATCCGGATCATACCGGGTTATGGTCGCATTGATCAAGAACTGGGCTCTGTTGACCATTTTCAATTCCTCCTTAATTGTGGTTGGTCGGATGAAACCTCCTCCAAATGTTGATTTGAAACCGGATTCTTCATGGTCCATCCCGAGCTCCATGGTTGGTCTGGTCCGGGTGCTTGGTCTATGGCCTGTGCTGGTTAGGATTACATCACTGCCCTTTAGGGAAGACAAGGTTGTCATTCTTTCTCCCTCACGGGAGAAAAAACGGGCGACCTGTCCCCTCTATGGAAGACTAAGTCGCCACTCTCTCTCTCCCGGGAGAAAGAATGGGTGATATGACCCTTGTAGGAAAGACTAGGTCGCCACTCTCTCTCTCCCAGGAGAGAGAGCTGGCGACCTGCCCTCTCCTGGGAGAGAGAATGGGCAAACTGATCCTTTTTGAGACCAGGTCGCCACTCTCTGTCTCCCGAGAGAGAGAGTGGACGACATACTTCTCCGTATTCTGATGTTCAGAGACCGTCCATTGCATCAATACTTTGCCTTACAAATCCCGAGGGATGGGTTTGACCCCGACAATATCGATGTGCAGATTTCCTTGCAAAGAAGGCTGTCACCTCAAACACAGAATGGTCATTTTTTCACTCCTGTCCTCTTTTCCTTTGGGATATTGTAACCTCTGACAATGATTCTTAAATAAAACACGTTTTAGACGTAAAAAGTAATATATAACAATCTCTTACGATTAATGAAAAAGCTCTGTTTTTTTAAAAAACTTCCGCTAGAGTTTGGTTGATGATTAAAGTTAAATACTGAAATCTGAAATTTTTGGTGATGTAGATAAGCCGTAAAAAACTTCTTATGAAAGACCAAACTCATACATTTATAAGATAATAGAAGCTAATGTGTATTGGTGATATAGATGAGATGAAACAACCTCCTTATCAAAGACCAAACTCATACATTTATAAAATTGTGAAAGCTAGTTTATCTTGCAGCATGTCATGTGTCAGAATCAAAATATTACTTTCCAAAGGATGGTGGGTTGGTTACTATATGTGAAAGACATTATTTAAAAGCAATGCCCGGCTGCAATAACTCAGTCTCCTCATAATCCCAAACTTGCTGAAATACACATTTCAAACAGCTTTGTATCACATATGGAGAGAATGAAATTAACGTCTTAAAGTTGAGAACTCTCTGACGGCAACTCAGCTCATCAAATCAATCGATAAGAATATTCAAAACAGAGAGACTGCAATTCGGATAGCATGGGATCAAAGATACGAAGACTCAATTATACGATGGTTCGCCTCTAGATCACCTGTAGACAGCCACTCCACCTAAAAAAGAGCCACACTCGATTATGCTCAGAACATTGATCTGTATCTCATTCTAAAAATTTACAAAAACATAAGCATCTGATCGCAAAAATTTTTTTTATGGTTGAATTAAAAAATAGTCCTTCACGGACAGGTCAACCCCCTACGGTTATGGTAAGATGAGAGCCAAAAACACATCTCAAAACATTAAATTAGTAGAATTTAGACAAGAAGATGTTTAAAACTAAATTTTTGAAGTTCAATGTTTCTTGAGATAAGAACAAAAAATGGTTTGTTTTGCTATTTGAACTTAGGATTCCCTCCTGAATCAGTCTGGGACATGTTTACTCATCCAGAAAATAACAAATGATTAAAAAACACAAAGGTGCTTGCTTGGTCTTTGCCTTGAATGATTTAAATTGACTATCAATTATTGTTATAGTTAATATTATTTTCCTATCATAAGCAGGAATGCATATCAAGCAAAGTTTTGATGCAGGAAGGACCAATGCAGACCATGGAGATGACTCAAGTTGTATCTTCGAAATTCCTTTGGTTGGTTGGAAGTTTTCCTATACATCAAACCGTCCAAAAAAACCCAAAAATACCTTACTACAAGATATATAAATATTTCTCACAAAAATCAACATATATATATAGATATATATATATATATTCTATCTTGACCAATTCAAATTGGGGTTTCTCTCTTTCATATCGGGGTCAGTCAAATTATAAGCAAAAGAAAACAATGTAGATGAAAGTGTTGGAGTGTTGTTAACGAGTGGAGCCATTGTTTATATACGAGCATTGTGTGACGAGAAAGGATAAGACCGAATGGCGCAAAGATTTAGTTGCTACGGCTGCTTGGATTTGATATGGAGGAGTCCACGATGATGATCAAGGAAAAAGCAGCGTTTTATTGGAGAAGAGCAACGTTGAGGACATTTAGGAGAGATGGAGATCATATAGAATGAGTACTGGGAGGTTATCGACAAATCGGAGGGGGATGTAGTTAAAGAGATTGTGGTTTTAGATTTTCTTGACTGTTCTGGAGATTTGTAAGTTTTCATTGTTATGTGAAGGAATGCTCCTTATAAATTTCCCAAAATTCATATCATAAGGGATCTTCTATTTATACAACTAAAAGAGGAAAAAGGTTTTAAAGCTCTCATATAGTTTCTAACTATGTTTGGAAAGACTAGTTTTGTTTCTCTTTGTTTATATGGTGCTTTATCAGAAATACATAGTTTTATGATTATTTTTACTGAATCAATAATTTGTGGTTATTGGGTTTTCTACTTTTTTTCCTCTCTCTCTTTTACGTCTAAGTTAGAATTTATGATCCTGAGTGTTATAGGGTAACTTCATCACCAATATTTGAAGACTTGACTGTATCGTTATACAAAAGTTAGACTAAAAGTCTAAATTCGTTAATTTGTAATATTTATTACATTAACAAAACAAAAACAAAAAGATCTACTACCCTATCTCTTCATATTTTTGCAAATTCCAATTAAATGAAGAATCACATTTATGTTTAAATCAAGCAAAGCCATTTGAGATTACTATTTGAGGTTCACGATAGTTTGATAAATGTCAAAAAATTTGTTGTATAATAAATTTGCATACATTTGATGTGATATAAACCTTTAACTTATCCCAAATCACCGCCTACAATCACCATTTTTATTTTTGTTTTTGTTTAAAAATTGATGTATGATTGTTCTTAACTAGACTAAAAGTCTATAAAACTATTAAGAAGAGAAGCATCAATGTATTTTTTGTTCAGTGTACATAGATGTGGACTAAAGAGAGGAAGAATGTCTTTATTTATATTTGAATGCGTATGCAGGAAAAGCATGCTGGCTTGCTCGCTTAGTAAAGAGTTTTACACCTAAGAAAAGCAATCATACGTTGTTGGCGGGTCCTTCGTCATGGTTTGTAAAGAGATTTTGGTCTCAAGGCAGCGGATAGAATGTAAAATATACGCATAGTAGATAAGTACATGGTGCAATATTTTCTATTGAATATGTTTTGTTAAAAGTCTGAATCCTAATGTTATTAATTCAAATGCTATTTTTCAATTTTTTTTTTCAAAATTTTTTTTTTTCGAAATTTTTTTTCGAAAATATTTTTTTTTCCGTAAATATTTTTTTTTTTTCAAAATTTTTTTTTTTTTCAAAAATTTTTTTTTCAAAAACTTTTTTTTTTCAAAAATTTTTTTTTCAAAATTTTTTTTTTTCAAATTTTTTTTTTCTCCAAAAATCATTTTCTAGAAAACTGTTTTAGGTACCTTTTACTAAACATATGTAAACAATTCCTAAAAATTATTATACATTTCCTACCGTTTTAAGAACATTATTAATCTTCCTAACATTTCATATATAATTAATATATCATTTTAAAAAATTTTAAAAAAATTAAAATGATTTTCTAGATGTTAAACCTATTTTATATATTTGTTAAAGTCTTAGGAATTCTTTTCTAAAAGTGTGTAAACTATTCCTATTCATTAGTATACCCATTCTAAAATTTCAATAACACATTTTCATGTATTAAAGTATTAAAAACACTTTCCTAAAAATATGTAAAAGAAATCTAAATATTACTATACATTTTAAAAAATTAGAGAACATACTTTTAGGTATGTTAAATCTATTTTTAAATGTTTATTAAATTTTTAGGAACCATTTACTAAAGCTATATAAATCATTCCTAAATATCAGTATATCCTTCCTAAAATTTTATGAACATAGTTTTATATATGTTAAACTTTTTTAAAAATTTTGTTTAAGTTCTATGAACATTTTCTTAAAAATATGTAAACTATTCCTAAATATTTTAAGATTTTTTTTTCTTTTCAAAAACCGTTTTTGGAACCATTTCCTAAAAATATGTAAAACATTCATAAATATTAGAATACACTTCCTAAAATTTTAAGAAATTATTTTTATGTGTTTTATTTTTAAATATTTATTAAAAGTTTAGTAACCCTTTCCTAAAAATATGTAAATTATTATTAAAAATTATTATACACTTCCTAAATTTTGAAAAAACAAATTTTTGAAAAAACAATTGTTGGGAAAAAAATAATTGAAAAAAACAAATATTTTCGAAAAAAAAAATTTGGAAAAAAAAATTTTTGAAAAAAAAAATTTTGAAAAATAAAAATTTTGAAAAAAAAAATTTTGAAAAAAAAAAATTTTGAAAAAAAAATATTTTCGAAAAAAATAAAATATTTCGAATTTAGTATTAATTTATTTTTTTGAATTTGAATTTTATTTTTTAATTACATATGGGAAGGAGGGGTAAATAGTCTTTTATCCTCTTTAATGAAACATTTTTGTCCATTTTTCCTCTTTAAAACATTTTAGTCACATAAACTTGAAAACAATACATTTTAGGGTATTCTTCTAAAATTGATCCCGTCGTTTGAACTATATAATAGAAATATGTTGTACATTTCTATAAAGACATTTTGTTCCACTTCTAAGAAAACTGTCCGGAATTACGTTGTGCTAACGTTGATTCGATCAAGACAGAAATAAACACAAGAGCACACCAGAAACTTGTTTACCCAGTTCACGGCATAAACCGTTAAGTCTTGAGAGGGAAACTCAGTCCTTCAATTCACTATCACTCTGAGAAAGTTAAAAGTTTTTTACTTTTCTCTGTCTCTTACAACAGTGTATTACTGCTCTTCTCTCGTCTAAACGATAAGCTTAGGGTATTTATATTAACCCTTAAACCATGACAAGTTAATGTAATGGGCTCTCTCTCTTTTCTTCTTGCAGAGAAACCAAGCCCAAAATTGGCCCAACAGATATGTTAATGGCTGGTCAACATTCACATTCTGCACCTTGACCCGATCATTGACTTATCGCCTTCAGCGCTTTAGCTTCTTCCACGACTTCACAGATTTTCCGATCTCCTTTTGCATCTACAACAAAAGAAACTTTAATGACTATTGCTCGAACTTGGTGGCGAACTCAACCTCGTGTAAGTCGCTTCTCTTGAAGCATGTAAGATCTTCATCTCTTTACTTTGCTCTGTGATAGTTCACAATCCACTTCTGATGTCCGGATCTGTGAATTTCCCGGTGATACGTCTGACACCGTCACCATCTCTAACACAAAGTATCCAGAGTCCTTTCTACAAGATGCCCAGCCATGCAAGATCGCATCATGGATATTGTAGTGAAGGTCCAACGCAATCTCAACGCAAATATGCATCTCTTAATTCTCCAATTTCCTCTCAGCCGCCTTTTACTGAATCTGAGCATAACAGCACCTCTGATTCTGACTTCTGCAGCTCTTGAGATCTGAAGTTAAATAAATAATACCAGCTTCAAATTCAAATTAGTTCCATCAACATAGACAGTCCAGTGTTGTTGTTAACCACTGCCTATAACCGGAAGGTCCGGAATCATTCTTGAAGCAAGTAGTACCCATGAGGTACAATTCTAAGGTCATCAACAACCATCTCCCATATTATGAATCTTGCTTAAGTCCTCCTTTGAGTTACAATTTTTTTCAACAGACTTATGAATTTCTGCAGCAGAATTGAGAATTTCTGCGGCAGACTTGAGAATTTCTGCAGCAGACTTGAAATTTTTTTCAGCAAACTTGAAAGTTTCTGCAACATTTACCTTTCCTTGTTTTCTCTGTGTTGATTCCAGATACAGGACACTTATACCTGTATTTTTTTTTACCGATTAGCTTCCCAACCAACAAAAGACACTCATCAGGCTTCTCCAAAAGCTTCATCAGGCGATCACCTTTAGGAACTCAAGCCCTTTCTCCAACTTGTTCCCAGGTATCACCTTAGACAGCATGTCTGCAGGATTGACTGATGTATGTATTTTATGTGAGTAACATCATCGTCCTCAATTACATCTTCAATGAAGTAGAAAGTAGAGTTTAGTGTCTATATGCTTGGTCCTTCATGAAATTCATCATTTTTATCCAAGTGAATAGCACTTTGAGAATCTGAGAAAACTCTAACATCATCCTGCTGAAAACCTAATTCACTGAGAAATCTCTTTAACTACAAAGCTTCTTTGAACCCCCCCTGTTAGTGATATGTATTCAGATTCTGTTGTAGATCTCCCTCTGTTGATGATCGGATTAGCTGTAACCATGGCTCTGATACCACTTGTGCGGAATTACGTTGTGCTAAAGCCAATTCGATCAAGAAAGAAATAAACACAAGAGCACACAAGAAACTTGTTTACCCAGTTCACGACATAAACCATTACGTTTGGGAAGGGAAACTCAGTCCCTCAATTCACTATCACTGATACAGTGGATTCAGTCCTTTTATTCTACTGCAAGTGTACAACTTATAATAGTAATATAGAAAAGTTCGATTTCCAGAGGACCAGTGTTACACTTTGTATCTATAATGTATTGAAATGAAGCTAGGCAAGCAACTTGGGTTTGTTGTTTCAGAAACAAGTAACAAGATTAAACAATGATTAAAAATCAAATAAAACAAAATTTAGACCAAGTAACCTTCACAGAAAATTCAGAGCAAAAGGGTCGGATAACTATTCAGGGGACATTTAGGCGTAAATCTTGAGCTCAAACATAAAGATAATATCGATCCACTATCGTGGCATCAACCAACTTTATCTAATTACCTAGAATCCTAAACTGTCGTTTGGTCCTAAAATTGCAGACAAGCATTATTGCACAGGTTCGATATGCTCACAATACGCCTTAACATCAACTGTCGTTGGCTAAGGACATATTGCTCACCAAAGTCTCTTCTAGCAACCTATTACACTTTTGATAAAGAAATTAACCTAAAATCATGAATTAACTGATCAGTTCAATTCAGACATTAAGACTAACAAATAGTGAAGACAACTATTTAAATCCCTATCTGTGTTCAATCCATCAACTAATGAATACCATTGAAATCCTTGATCTAACTAGAGGATCTACTCAGACATGAAAGCAGAGAACACAACAACAAGTGAAAGAGAATCAATGAAAATATAAAAGTAGAAATGACAAAAGGTTCTGAATTCTTCTCAAGTGTGGCAGAGATTCTTCTCCAAATCTTACAAGTAGAAACTCTCAAAAATTCTTATCAAAAAGGTCTAGGTCACAAAAGCTCTCATGTGTAAAAGATAAGATGATGTAGATGGTGACGGCTCCCCCCCCCCCCTTTCTTCCTTCCTCGCATCCCAAGACTAGGTAAGTGAAGTTTTCATATCTGAGGGCAACTTAGGTTCCAGCACTTCCCGATCAAACAACCATTTGCGGAGTTGGGAAACATGAAACAGATCATGAAATGCTTCCATTTCCACCGGTAGGTCTAACTTATAGGCCACCGTTCCAATCTTTTTGAAGACCTTAAATGGTCCTAGGTATCTGGGTCCAACTTGCCCCGTTTCGATACTCTAGCCCGACCTTTGAAGGTGATCATCTTGAGGTAGACCCAGTCCCCTTCTTTGAACTCGATATCTTTCCTCTTCCTATCCGTGTAGCTTTTCTGCCGGTCCTGTGCCTCTTTCATTTTATTTTTGAGGAACTTGATCTTCTCGGTAGTCTCATCCACAATGGCCGGACCAATTATGCTTCTTTCCCCAATCTGGGTCCAACATAATGGAGTTCGGCACGGCCTCCCATACAATGCCTCATAGGGGGACATGTCTATACTTGACTGAAAGCTATTATAATAAGCAAACTCAGCCAGAGGTAAGTACCTTTCACAAGAGTCTCCGCACTCTAGGACACAGGCTCTCAAAATGTCCTCCAAGGTCTGTCTATATGGTTCTTTCTGACTGACTATCAGTCTGTGGATGATAGGTTCTACTCATCTTCACCTTTGTTCCCAAAGACTTCTTGACTGCTTGCCAGAAGTGTGAAGTGAAACGGCCATCTCTATCCGAGAAGATACTAGCCGGTACACCACGAAGTCTCACGCTTTCATTGATGTACTTTCCGGCCAACTTCTCCACTCCATCAGTTTTCTTGATGGCCATGAAATGAGCGGACTTAGTGAGTCAGTCTACAACAACTCAGATTGCATCCTTTTTGGTCTTGGTCGTGGGTAACCCAGTCACAAAGTCCATTGTGATGTGGTCCCACTTCCATTCCGGGATGGGTAGGCTTTGTAACAACTCACTTGGCACATAGTGTTCTGCCTTGACCAGTTGACATATAGGACAACGCGAGACCCACTCGGCCACATCCCGTTTCATACCAACCCAATGATGATACCGTTTCATGTCACGGTACATCTTATTTAGTCAGGGATGTATGGAGAATTTGGGTAGATCTCTTCCTTCAATAACTCATCATTTGGTACACAAACCCTCCCACGGACTATAATCCCATTGTTAGAGGTTTGGTAATCGGCCTTATCATTGCTCAACATTTTCTTAAGGTTCTCATCCTTCTCCTGACCAACCTTAATTCGTGTGAGCAATCGGCCTGGTCAGCCGCTCCTAGACCCAGAGGTTCCACATCGGTGGACAAGACATTCAGATTCAGAGTTCCAATCATATTTACCAAAACCTCTGCATCTTTCCTGACTTCCACCTGTGTTCTCCTCCTGCTTAACGCATCGGCCACAGAGTTGGCTTTCCCCGGATGGTATGTTATATCAAGATCGTAATCGACCACCAGCTCCATCCATCTCCTCTGCCTTAAATTGAGTTCGGGCTGCGTGAACACATATTTCAATCTCTTATGGTCAATAAAGATTTGTACCTTGGCCCCGTAGAGATAGGATCGCCAAATCTTTAAGGCAAATACCTCAGCCGCCATCTCCAAATCATGTGTGGGGTAGTTTCCCTCATGTTACCGGAGTTACCTTGATGCATACGCAATCACTCGATCCTTCTGCATTAAGACACACCCCAAGCCCGTGATGGAAGCATCCGTGTACACCGTATATGGTTCATTGGCCTCGGGAAGAGCTAGAACCAGTGCTTTGGTCAGCATATCCTTGTGTTTCGTAAAACTCTCTTCGCATGCTTCTGACCACACGAACTTAACCCCCTTTCCGGTTAGCATATTCATGGCCTTTTCCATACTTGCAAAACCTTTCAACAACTTCCTGTAGTATCCAGCCAGCCCTAGGAAGCTCCTTACTTCCGTGGCATTTTTCGGTCTGGGCCATTCCTTAATGACTTTAACCTTATCTGGATCTACTGACACACCTTGTTCCGAGACTATATGTCCCAAAAACCCGATGGTCCTCTGCCAAAAGCTGCACTTACTAAGCTTGGCATAAAGCTTGTGCTCTCTTAACCTTTCTAGCACCGCCCTCAGATATTTCTGATGATCGGCTTCCGTCTTTGAATAGACAAGTATGTCATCAATGAAGATGATCACTGACTCATCGAGACAATCTCGGAAAACCTCATTCATCATTTTCATAAAGGCCGCAGGACCATTGGTAAGGCCAAATGGCATAACTACAAACTCATAATGGCCATACCTTGACCTAAATGTGGTCTTCCTGATATCCTCAGGGGCTATAGGAATCTGATGGTGTCCGGATGCCAGATCTATTTTAGAGAACCAAGCTGCCTCTTTGAGTTGGTCCAGTAGTTCATCTATCCGAGGTAATGGGTACTTGTTCTTCACAGTAACCCGGTTTATACCTCGGTAATCTATGCATAGCCGGAAACTCCCATCTTTCTTTTTGACAAATAAGACCGGTGCTCCCCAAGGGGAACTACTCGGCCTTATAAAGCATTAACAACGATCAAGATCAAGGATGAACTAACGGTACTAATTAACTCTCTTAGCACTCGACCGAGACTTAGGAATTACTCAGCGGTCATCCGCGAACAGGGGAAGAAGAGAGAGACATGGATCGCTACGGTTACAACCGGCGAACCATGCCACGGTTTCACAGTCTGAGAAACTAACCTTGTTCTCCCTTTCAGTAGAAGCCAGATCCTTCCCTTTATCCCTGGAGATTTCCTCCATGTGTCCCTCTGTCGAACTTCTCTCTTACTCTCTTTCTTTCTCTCTTATTTCTCACGGTTTTTCTTTCCTTTTTGCAGGAAATCAGATGCAGAAATGGATGGAGGAGAGGGGGTATTTATAGGCGGAGGGCTTGACCAGCGAACAGGCACAAATCCTGGTTGCAATGGTTCAGTAGTGCCCTTTCGGCCACTAGGGAATCATTCGGCCTCAACTACCCACCATTCGTGACCCTAGGCCACACGCCTTAAAACCGCCCAACCATATCCATAACCGCTGGCCCGCAACCCATAACCGCCTGGCCACCAACTGTCTCACTAGCTGGCCCAGCAGGCCCACTTGACCACCAGCTGGTCTGAGCTGACTGAGCTGGAGTGTCACTGTCCAGTAGGTACGGTGAGCTCATTCCAGCTAGTTTTTTTTTCCATCCTTACCCCTTTTCTAGCCCGGCCAGGTTTTGTAACCCATCCGTCTAGCTTATGCTTGGACCATCACCCTTATGGTCGATCTCGTTCGACCGGTTTTTAAACACTTCGGTCCTATGCTCCAAGCTTCGGGCCTTAGATGAGATTGGGGACGTTACAAGACCACCCGCTCCAAGCAGCAGTGTCTGATCCAGCGCACCGTGCAGGCATTATAAGTTGAGAAAAAGTTTCAGGAGAACCTGCTCCATTTTGCCCAATGAAAAAGACAGTTAAAACATATGACCTGTTGGGGACCTGGGGTACGTGGGCCGACGGATCGACATTTTCATGCTCAAGGGACACACATCATGTAATAACCCTCCTTATCCCTTTCAAAGAATAAAAAATAAATATATAAATAAATAAATAGAGAAAACTGATAAGGAAATGAGAATTAGTAACTCATAGATGTGTCCTTCAGCAGCAGTCAATACAAAGAAAGAAGAATCGATAGTTGAGGAGTTAGAGTTTTCTAGAGAAGAAAAGTGATTGGAGGTTGTGGAACCTCAATGAGTCCATTCTCTCTTGTCATTTTGCGCAATATGCTTCATTCTCTACAAAACTCTGGTAACCCTTAAACAATTTGAAACTCAACCGCTAAATTAGCTTCTTTCCTCCCTAGCACAGTCTCTCCTAGGTAGTGCCCATGTTGAGAAGTTCACACTACCCCCTTAACTCAATGTAGAGAGTTTATTGTCTCGATGGTGAACTTTATATGTTTGAGACTATAAGTAGGAAATAGGGTTTGAGAAGGTGTTGGTTGGTTTTGGTAAGGATGTACTACTCTTGTTCTAAAGTATGTAGTCCGCAGATTGTGGTTGAATCATGGTTGCTGAGATTTTGAGAGTTCCCGCATTTTCAAACTTCTCTTTTGCGGTTTAAGCTTGAGTTTGTTTGAGGACAAACAAAGGTCTTAGTCCGGGGGAATTTATATGAGGCGATTTTACCTCATTCTAACCTTTGTTTTGCAGCTTTTATCGAGTCTTTTTAATCTTTATCAAGTCGTTTCAGGTTACTAAGGAGCTATAAAAAAAGATATGAGAGAAAGGAGCCTCTGGAGAAAAAAGGAGTCAAAATGAAGGAAAATGACCCGAGTTTGAAGAATAGCATACAATGGAGCACTTGCTCCCCTTCAGAGCACATGCTCCACTTTGGAGCACATGCTCCATCCGTACGAAACAAATATGGAAACTACACTTACCTAGTTTTGGGACGCGAGCAAGGAAGAAAAGGGGAGAGCAGTCGCCATCTTAGAGGAGAATCTGGTAGGCCAAGACATTTGAAATGAAACGCCATATCACACTCCATGCAACGATAATAGGACTGCAGAGAGACTGATATTTTCCATGCATATTTCACATGATTTTTCCTCGAGATAGGCATGGTAAGCATTTCTAGCTACATAAAACAATTTGTGATGGTGAGACTTGTGCATCAGACCTCGCAACAAAGAATCCAAGCACCTCAAGTGAAAATCAATATCACATTCTAAGCAACCAAACGGGACACCGGCGATATAATTTTCGCATGCTACACATTTTCTTCCATTGCCAAGAAGTCCTGCGGAGCCACAAACTCGTATGTAGTCAAGGCGTTTGAGAGGGTGCGCTGGATGCACACGATGTTGAATCTTGGTCGGAAGATCAAGACAACGGTCGTGGATAAACGCATAACAATGAACACAACCATAACATATTGCAGAGGGGGAGAGTGGAAACTCACACAGAAGGCAAGAGCCTTTTGCATTTCGTCCTGGTCGACTCCTCCTAAGAATGTGGCAGTGGCTGTAATGAAGTCCCAACTTGTGACAATGTTAGGTTAGAGGGTGCAACACAGATCCAAGTAGACCTCACACTCTTTACAATTGTAGGAGTCAGAAGACATGTTCCCACACCCAGAGCAGATGATGTGACCAGGTTTTTGATCATATTGGCGTAGACAGAACTCTAAAGAGGGTTCAGGGTGAAAATCGTGCGACACTTTGTTTGGGTCAAAACTCACCCCTTGAAGATTGACGGATCGAAAAGTCTAAATACTTATACGGAATGCTTATCCGAGGATCGAACCATCTAGCCAACTTCCTCGAGAAAGGATTCGGCTAGCTGGAAACTCATACGAAGACACGAAAACTCATATGAAAACATTTAAACTCATACAAAGACATTTAAACTCGTACGAAAGACATTTAAACCAATACAACGACATTTAAATCCATACTAAAGACTCCCCGGCCGCAAGTTTCTGGAGCAGTCCGCCAAGTATTGGACCAGTCCACCAAGTATTGGACAAGGCCGCCAAATATTGGACTAGGCCGCCGGTTTGCTATCCTGGGCCACCAGCTTGCTCACAGCCAAGGCCGCCAGTTTGGACTAGACCACCAGGTATCAGATCAGGCCGCCAGCTTGCTCACCGCCAGGCCGCCAGTTTGGACCAGACCGCAAGGTATCAGAACAGGCCGCCATGCCCTTTCCCTCAGACCAGGCCGCCCTGAACCTAACCACTGGTTTGGCCAGCCCGCCGACCAAGCAGCCCGCCATGCCTCCGTATCAGCAAGCAGCCTGCCATGTCCTTTCCTCTGTATCAGAGCAGGCCGCCATGTCCTCTCCTCCGTATTAGAACAGGCCGCCATGCTCTTTCCCTTGGATCAGGCCGCCCTAAACCAGGCCGCCGGTTTGGCCAGCCCGCCGACTAGGCAGCCCACCATGCCTCTGTATCGGCTAAGCAGCCCGCCACGTACATGCCTCCGTACCGAAACCGACCGCCAGTTTGGCCAGCCCACCGACTAGAACAGGCCACCCGTTCCTTCATCCAGGCCGTGCTTTGTCTCCCTCGGACCAGGCCGCCTGTGACTTCCCTGAACCAGCCTGCCTGTTTTACTCCTCTTGGACCAGCCCACCAGTCCAGTCCAAAGACCGGGCTGGCTGAAAGTATATATGAGAGAAACGGACAGGCTGAAAGTTCATACGAGAGTAACACGGGCGGGCTGAAAGTTCATACGAGAGAAATGGACGGGCTGAACTTCATACGAGAAAAATGGACGGGCTGAAACTTCATACGATAATAACAGGCGGGCTGAAAGCTTGACTCGGAATCGCTCGTTCGGAATACTGTTCATCCGGGATTATCCACAAAAGGACTATTCACAGAACACTGTTCACGAACCGGATAAAATCGGAAAGACAAAGATTCGGTTTGACATTAGACGGATTCGGGTAACTGTTCATAAAAACTGTTTACAGGATACTGTTCACGGCACTGTTCACGTACCGATCCGAAAACCGGGGAAAGAGTCCAAGCAAGGTGGAAGACAGAAACCAGGGCGAGCCTAGTAGCGGCCTGCCAAGGATATGGGCCGCGAATCTGTCCCAAAGTCTGCAGATGGAAGATTAGCAGGCGTCCCACATCGCTAAAACAACTCCCTGAGTACCCTAGGCCGCCCACTATATATATGATACCTCCATTTAAAATAGGATTTTCGAGCCTCTATTTATTATAAGTTTTGATTGTGTGAGTTTAGACTCTCACGGTTTGGCGCCGTCTTTGGGGACGAGAAATATTATAAACCATAAGGGCAAAAGGATACGAGAAATAAAGCAATGTCTGGAGACGAAGTAAACAAGGATAGAAACAATGATGAAAACAACGGAGCAAACCATCAACCCGGTGGAGCGGCCGATACAGGTGGAACCGAGGTTTCTATGGTTGAACTGAAGATGATGCTTGTCACACTCTTGGAGCAGCAGGCCGAGCAGGAGAAACTCAATGGCACAGTGACTCAACAACTGGAGACCATCCAGGAGGAAAGCCGAACTAGGAATGTTCCCTCGCGAGGAGTCTCGTAGCCAATCCACTGGACTTTTGGAGCAAGGCGTCTTAGATTCTCGCCGCAAGCAATAGCACCGGGAGGGCAGATCCTGAGTGAGAAACCCCCAATGGCAACAAGGGTAGACCCGTCCGGACCGCCATCGCTGCAACAAAAGAGCACAACCGGACAAAACGCCGATCAGCCTACGTCAACGGTAACAGAAGAGTAAAACGGAGGACAAACTAGAACCGCTGAAGATGATGCCGGCCAAGACGGAGATGCGACAGAGGGCGAGGTGCAAGTGCTCACCGAAGATGAGGAAAACGTACTCTGGGTAGAGCAACAACGGCACGATGAGGAACAAGGAAGAGTATGTCGACCGGACAGAATGCGATTCCCCGCGAGCCAGAAAAGCGAAATTGCCGAGCTCAGAGCCCAGCTCGCCCTCGCGAAGAGTGAGATGAAGATAGTGCGTTCACAGGTCCACCAGGCCACCAGCACAGCCGTAAAGGTCAACCGGGTCGTAGAGGAAACCCAGAAGAGCCCTTTCACATCCCGAATCACGGATGTGAAACCTTCTGATCCCGGAAAAAATCCGGATTCCGTTCTACGATGGGATGTCAGACCCAACAGCTCACATGACTGCATTTTGGATCGCTATGGGCCAAGCCCGTTTCAAAAAAAAAAAGAGATGCTGGCTCCTGCCTACTTTTCGTCGAGCATTTGAAAGTACTGGCTTTGACGTGGTTCTCCCGCTTGGAAAGGAATTCGATCGATAATTTCGATCAACTATCTGCGGCTTTCCTGAAGCATTACTTGCTGTTCATTAGCTGATCAAAATCCGAGGTAGACCTCTACTCGCTGTCTCAAGGGCCGACAGAAAGTCTTCGAGATTTCATCGAGAGATTCAAGGTGATAGTGTCCAAAATCAATGGTTTAAGCGATAAGGCCGCACTAGACGCCCTGAAGAAGTCCCTATGGTTCAAGTCTCGCTTCCACGAAGAGATTTGCTTGAACAAACCGCTGACCATCCAAGACGCCCTCTACCGAGCCTCAAACTTCATTCTCCATGAAGAAGAAATGAAGGGCCTGAAAAAAATACATCGCCCATCAAAGCCAGCAACCAGGACGCTAAATAATCCATCCAACGTACCGGCCGAAAGGCGAAGCGGGCGCAGTAGCGGATACACCAACAATGAAGGGGCAAACGCCGGTGGAGCGCACAATTACCAAGTAAGCACAGAAACTTCGCCCGACGAAGCTGGACGCGGATGAAGATCATGGAATACCTGGACTCGCAGTACAAGCTGCGATGAAAAAGGTTTTTGCAACTTCCACCAAGCAAATGATCACTCGACCGCAAACTGAAAAACCATTGCAAGAAGACTTGCAGAAAAGTTCTTGGCAGGGGATTTCAGAAACGCAGTAAATATGGAGAGCCTCAGGGCAACGAAAATAAATGCAGAGACACATGATGACAGGTTTAACGAAGAACGTCCTCGAAAACCGGCCGAAGAGGAACCAAAACGAGGAAGGAGATCCGAATAAGAGTCCCCCGCAAGTAACCGAAGAAAGGTTAACATGATCATGGGAGGCTCTCAATACTGCCGAGACACGGTCGCATCTATAAAAGGCTTGTCAACGAAGGGGAGATAAAAAGTCAAATCCGCAGGAGCCGATTACCCTATACTATGACCTGATCACTTTCAAAGAAAACGACGCAGAAGGACTCGACCAACCTCACGATGACCCTCTAGTTGTGAAATTAGTCAATAACGACTGCAATGTTTCCCGAGTCTTGATCGACACAGGAAGTTTGTTGGATGTGATATTCCAAGAAACACTCTGAAGGATGGGCGTCAGTCTATCTGACGTCAAACCCAACCCTAGATCGTTAACTGAATTCACTGGCGATGTAGCCATGACGGACGGAACGATCCGACTTCCGGTCTACGCCGGCGGAATCACGAAGTTTGTGGATTTCTCGGTGGCCAACCATCCCGCGATCTATAACGTCATAATGGGAACCCCATGGATCAACTTGATGCGCGCCATCCCGTCGACGTACCATTTGTGTCTCAAATGCCCTTCTCCAGACCGAATTAAGTCAATATGGGGAAACCAAAAGGAATCAAGGATCTGCTTCTTGGCAAAGCACAAGCTCCGAAGCTTGACAACCCCGCCGAAAGACAGCCCGAAGCGCAAAAAGTCAGATATAAGCATCGAGCTACTCTACCAACGGTTACCAAGGAAGTCTTATCCAAAACGACGGAAGTCGCAACGGATGAGGCCATGTGGCTTGATCCCTTTTCTGAAGGGTACGTAAGCAGCTCACCTAAAAAACGAGTTCAGCTGCCTCCCTAAAAAAAGGGGGGGGGAGTGGGTCCGTATATATATATATATATATATATATATATATATATATATATCTATATATTCCCACAACTCTCTCGAGCCTCCTATTCCGAGAAACAGCTCGGAGGATGAACACTGAGACTTAGCATCTCACAATCCATCCGAAGAAGTGGACAGTTTTCTTTGGAAGAACGACAAATAGAATGTGAAATCCAAATGTACACTGAGAATTAGTATCTCACAACCCATCCAAAGAAGCAGACAGTTCTCTCCAGAAGAACGACAAATGGAATGTGAAGTTCGGATGAACACTGAGACTTAGTATCCTGCCTTCAAACTCAGGGGCGACCGAAGCAGAGTTGGAGGACACATAGAAGAACTGGTCCCTTGAGACTTTACAATTATCGCTAAAACCCTCGGAGAAACTGATGAAAATCCTCCCAAGGAAGATGCACTCTGAAGTTGGTTAAAAGGATAAGCCTTCATTCAACAGACTGTGAAGCCACGCAGAACAAGGAGATGTGGATTGAATGGTCTCACAGAAGCTGCGAAAGACTCCTGATATACCGGTGGATCAATTTTCTGGATATTACACACCAAAGGGGATCGATAACTTGCTGGATATGACGCACCAACAAGGAATGTATAAGGGGATGGATCGAGAGACACCAAAAAATCTGTGAAAGGATATATGATAAGTCTAAACCAGTCATGAACATACATACTAAACACCATGAACATGGAGTTCCAAAAATTACAAAATATCACATCTTGAAAGAGAGAAACTTTTCTGATTTTTACTAAAAAAAAACTATTTTTATTCATGATTTTGAGCTCTTTAAATAGAGAATTACAAGTCATTTTCGTTCTAATTAAAAGCTAACATCCAGAGCTTATAGGAAATCGAAATTTAACTCACAATTGCATGTAAGAGAGAGAAGTACACATCAATAAATTCAATTAAAGCTTGAACTCGAAAATGAGTCTTCACTTGATAATTTGTGGGCTTCAAATGAGATATTATCTTCTTTGAATCCAGCCCATGAAGTTGCAAGCCTTGACTGATTGATTGGTTGATTTCATGATCATATCAGAAACGGCTAGCGAGTTTGGTTTTCTGGGAGACATAAACAAACGAAGACCCTGAATGAACCTTCCTGACATAGAAGAGGTTCAACAAGTGACCCAACTTAACTCTATCCCGCATTCAATGCCGCGGACCCCTGCGCCCATCAGTTGTCGCATCGCTTGCGGAACGAGCTGTGAGAGCTCGAAGTAGTTCAAGAACTCGAGTATCGGTTTCGGAACCGGGAACCAAAGAAAGGATTCATAGAACAAACTTCCATACAAAGCGAAATGTCCCAGCGGACTTATGTCTATCCGATCGTCGTCGTTAGGCAGAAGGAATGAAACATTGTTTAGGATCCGGAAATGATACCTCAGATCATTCAAAGACTCTTCGGCGCTCCGAGTAGTGCCCAAATGAGCATCCTTCCTCGACCTCGAACTTCTTTTGCTGGGTTTCAGTTGCGAAACTCGATAGCTTGAGATCAGTGCACCCTAATACGCATCTACCTTGCCCGGAGAATGAGGGTCCCACTTAACTGGGTGGTCTTCCGGAGACTCTAAGTCGGGGACCCTGCCGTCTTGCTCAAACTCCCCCTCGCCTCTAGGCAAACAACAATCATCACCAACTAGAGGAAGCACACCCTTTCCGCTAGAGCATGGCTGACCACCATCTCTCTGACATGGTTCATCGCCCGAACAAGACATATCTCCACTCCGGTCGCACTGCTCCCCACCATGATATGGAGAAGGCAGCCGGCCACCACTACGTGGAGGCATACCGCCGTTTTAGCCAAAGGCCAGGCCGCCGTTCGAACTGCATGAAGGCAGGACGCCCCATTCACTTCGAAAAACAGGCCGCCATCATCAGATGCCAATGGAAGGTCGCCAAAACCAGCACTCCAATTCTGCTCGCCACTTCCGGTCGCACTAATTGGAAAGAACTCATCCAGTAGTGCCTCATCAAAGTGTGTATCGGGAACAAAATCAAACTCAATCGGGACGTCCGGAAGATCATCAAAACTAATCTCAAATGAGTTTGATGAAAGACCAGAAGTTCTGGAACGTTTATAAGGAGAGTCAGACATGGCAAGTAAGAAAATAATGAGTTTGAAGACTGCAGAAGAAGAGATCTCATGATATAGGAAAGAGGGCACATATTCCTGTAAAAACATAGTGGGACCGTACCTATCTCGGACAAAGAAAAAGAAAGACATGAAAACTCGGAACTAGCCTCTTGGCATACACCCTACCTTGTCGATCCATCAATCATGATAATGCTTTACTTAAATCTCATTACTTCGGCATCAGTCCAAACAAGGCGGAAGACTGAAACCAAGGCGAGCCGAGCGAAATCGGAGGCAGGTTGCATCAAGACTGGACCTAGTAGCGATCTGCTAAGGATATGGGCCGCGAATCAGGCCCAAAGTCCGCGGATGGAAGATTAACAGGTGTCGCACATCGTTAAAAAACTCCCTGAATACCCTAGGTCGCCCACTATATATATGATAGCTTGTATCATGTTTAAAGGCATCCAGTTCCGAGTATTAGGCTCTTCGTATTGTAGGACATTAAGTTTTTGCGAATTTTCTTGTACTTTGCCAAAAAGATCACTAAATAAAACAAAGTTTCGATCTTGATCTTTGAGTTCTTTTAAAATAGGATTTTCAAACCCCCATTTATTATAAGTTTTGACTGTGTGAGTTTCGACTCTGACACTCTTCCTGCGGGTGGTTGGAGCAACCTTTACATAGATCGAAGTTGCACGATCTACAGGCAAGCTCAACAGGTTAATCTTTGGAGCAAATGTTGCAGATGCCATCGGAGACGATCTCCAGCGAGGTCAAAACACAATCATGGGAGAAATATTGGAGTTTTCGCCATTGCAATAGAAGTACGAAAGTCAATGAGAATGTAACAGAGAGATTAGGAGGACGACCTGGTCTGAGATTATTTTGGTCTTAGAATATAAGACCATAATTCAAAGTCAGTAAAAGAGTTATGACTTGTGAGATTAAAACTTGATAGCAATCGAGAGTTGTTAAGAGCATTAGCTGTCAGACATCCGGAGAGGATAAAGGGCACTAACGGAAAAATAAATGATTGTTTAGCATAAATATATATTATAATTTTCTTCACGTAGTAATAATTTATTATATTTATCCATTTTATAGAGGGGGGAATTGCTGATTTTAACACATTAATTTGTTTTGAATGCAAATCTAAACGGCTTATTGAACATTCTACAAAAGTAACCCATACAGGTAGTGCAAGTATCAGTTTCTCCCTAACGTATAATCCTGAGAAGTCTACTCACAAAGTCTACTCGTTAAACATAGACTTCTATATGAAATCTACTATGTGATTTGATCTTAGATTTTAATTATAAAAATTATAAAAATTAATTTGATAAAAAATTTGTATATATAAATGTCACATACATAATTATCACATATATAAAATAAAGTTACATAAAACTCAGTCATTTTAAACAAATAAAGTTTTTATATCATGTAAAAGTATAATAGTAGACTTCATAACTTTTATATGAAGTCTACTTCGTGATTAAATCTTACATTTTAATTATAAAATTTATAAAAATTAAGTTGATAAAAAAATTTGTATACATAAATAACACATAGGTAACTGTCACCTATATGAAAAAAATTTCATAAAAATCAGTTAATTTAAGTTAACGAAGATAAATGAGGGTAGAAACCAAATACATGTAAGGTTGAAGTATAGAGTTTGATATTGATAGATAGTAATGTTATGGTTTTGGTAAAAAAAAATCTATATAAATCAGAGGTTAATATTACATTTAAGTTCATTTAAAAAGCAAAATTAAGAATATAATAATGAGTAAAGTGTTTACTGTTAGATTTTATGTAATTTATCAATTTAGGGGTTAGGGATGTACTGTTCATTTGAGGTTTATGGTGATGAAGACATCGTCATGAAGTCTGTGTAACTTCAAATTAGTAGACTTTGTGTGAAGTCTGAAATTCAAATTATTAAAGCGGGAAACAAAATTAAATAGGCGAAAAACGAAATTAAATAGGTGAAAACCATAATTTTTAAAAAATTAAAAAATTAATTTAATAATTTTTCCACAACCCTATGTTTAAAACGAGGCTCCACCATTTTTTTTTCTTTCCCTCTTCTTCTTCCACCTTACCATAGCTGCCTCTCGAGTTTTCTTCTTTATCCATTTTTATTCATCTTTTTTTTTAATTTGTCAATCTCTTCTAATCCATTTATTTGTTTTGGTGGTAAGAAACCGGTGTAGATCTGTGTTGTGTCTCAGAGAGGACGATGGGCAAGTGCGAATTTGTGACAGAATTGAGATGGCACCGGCCGAATCTAAAGTTACTTTTTCGTTGTCTTTCTCTGTGGTCAGCGGAGTTAGCTACGAGAATTCACTCCTCCTTTCCAAGGTTTTATCAAGTATGTGTGGCACATCTAAGTTTTTGCAGATTTTTGTGTTTTAGTCCAGGTTTATGTTTATCTCTTATTTTTTATATTTTTTTCTTAAAAAAAGATTAACGATACATGTGTCTGTTCATATTTCTTGGTTTTGATTGCTTCTATTTTTTTCAAAATGTTTGATTTGGACAGGATGAAGAAGTTGAAATTGAGGATATAGTAGTGCAAGAACAAGAACCAATTTTGGGAGTTTATTTTTCAACAGGCGACAACAAGAACGTTGTGCGAAGAAAAAGATTGATTTGTTACATCCATCAGTTTCAAGGTTAACAAAGTTTAACCTCTCTATCTCTCTTTATTTAAATTTTCAGAAAGAAAGATCTGAGTTTTTTTTTTCTACTGATCTCAAGAAAAGACAACGAAGCTGAAACCCTCAATTCCAAGTAGGACATTACAAGAAAGCTCAACACCATCTGTCTTCATTCACATAATCTCTATGTTTTCGTTTTTTGCATACAGTCATCTCAGCTGCTCTCACACACAAGCAAGTAGGTTGGCTAAAGCTAACGCATGAACAAGAAAATTTTAAAAATTCATTATAAATATGCTAAAATTACAAGTTTGATAAAATCATACGGTAGTAGACTTCTATATGAAGTTAGCAGAGTAGACTTCACAGTGAAATCAGTAGAGTAGACTTCACAGTGAAGTCTGAAATTTACATTATAAAAAGGTGTGAAGCAAAATTAAATAGGCGGGTGATACGTTCCGAATCAGTCATTTATTCTAGTGCAAGTGCACAACTTATAATTGTAATATAGAAAAGTTCGATTTCTAGATGACCAGTGTTACAATTTGTATCTGTAAGGTATTGAAAGGAAGCTAAGAAAGACGAATTGGTTTTGTTATTCGCGAAAAAAATGGCGGAATTAAACAATGATTTAAGCAATAATAAAACAAGTGTTAGACCAAGGAATTTTTGCAGAAAATTAAGAGTAAAGGGTCGGACAACTATTCAGGAGACATTTAGGCGCAAGTTTAGAGCTCAAACATAGAGATAATATCAATCCACTGTCGTGGCATCAACAACTTTATATAACAACCTAGAATCCTAAACTGTCGTTTGGTCCTAAAATCGCAGACAAGCATTATTGCACAGGTTTCATATGCTCACAATTCGCCTTAACATCAACTGTTGTTGGCTAAGGAAAAATTGCTCACCAAAGTCTTTTCTAGCAACCTATTACACTTTTGATGAATAGATTAACCTAAAGTCATGAATTAAGTGATAAGTTCAATCCGAGCATTAACACTAACAAATGGTGAAGACAATCTATTCAAATCCCTATTTGTGTTCAACCCATCCATTCATGAATACCATTGAAAGCATTGATCTAACTAGAGGATCTACTCAGACATGAAATCAGAGAACACAACAACAAGTGAAAGAGAATCCATAAAATATAAAATAGAAATGACAAAGGTTCAGAATTCTTCTCAAGTGTGGCAGAGATTCTTCTCCAAATCTTACAAGTAGAAACTCACAAAACTCTTATCGAAAAGGTCTAGGTAACAAAAGTTCTCAAAAAGTATTTGTAAGAAGCTAGGGATCAAAGATGAAAGATAAGATGTTTTTGATGGCGACGGCCTCCCTTTTCTTCTTTCCTCGCGTCCCAAAATTAGGTAAGTGAAGTTTTCATATCTGCTCCGGACGGATGGAGCATGTGTTCTGAGTACATCAATTGTCGTTGGCTAAGGACAAATTGCTCACCAAAGTATTTTCTAGCAACCTATTACACTTTTGATGAATAAATTAACATAAAATCATGAATTAAGTGATCAGTCCAATCCAGGCATTAAGACTAACAAATGCTGAAGACAATGTATTCGAATCCCTATGTGTGTTTAACCCGTCAACTCATGAATACCTTTGAAACCCTTGACCTAACTAGAAGATCTACTCAGACATGAAATCAGAGAACACAACAAGAAGTGAAAGAGAATCCATAAAATATAAAATAAAATGACAAAAATTCAGAATTCTTCTCCAAGTGTGCCAGAGATTCTTCTCGAAACCTTACAAGTAGAAACTCTCAAAATTCTTATCGAAAAGATCTAGGTAACAAAAGTTCTCAAAAGTATGTGTAAGATGCTAGGGATCAAAGATGAAAGATAAGATGTTTTTGATGGCGACGGCCTCCCTTTTCTTCCTTCCTCGCGTCCCACAATTAGGTAAGTGAAGTTTCCATATATGCTCCGGGCGGATGGAGCATGTGCTCCAAAGTGAAGCATGTGCTCTGAAAGGGAGCAGGTGCTCTATCGTGTGATAATCTTCAAACTCGGGTTCTTTTCCTTCATTCGGACTCCTTTTCGCTCCAGAGGCTCTAATCCCTCATATCTTCGTTTATAGCTCCTTAGTGACCTGAAACGACTCGATAAAGACTAAAAAGACTCGATAAAGGCTGCAAAACAAAGGTTAGAATGAGGTAAAATCGCCTCATATCAGCAGGAAACGAAATTAAATAAGCGGGAAACGAAATTAAATAGACTTCATTTTGAAGTCTACTACTAGTGAGTTAACTGCAAAATGAAACAAGAAAACTGATTCAGCCATGCATATTACAAATAAACTTGTCAAACTCACACACAAGCAAGTAGGTTGTCCAAAACTAACGCATGAACAAGAAAATCTTAAAAATTCATTCTAAATATTCTACAATTAATACTTTGAAAAAGTCCTACGGTAGTAGACTTCTATATGAAGTCAGCAGAGTAGACTTCACAATGAAGTCAGATATTCAAATTATTCAAGGCGGGAAGCAAAATTAAATAGGCAGGAAACAAAATTAAATAGGCAGGAAACGAAATTAAATATATTGCAAATTGAAGTCTACTACTAGTGAGTTCGCTGCAAAATGAAAGAAGAAAACTAATTCAGCCATGCATATTACATATAAACATGTCAAACTCACACACAATTAAGTAGGTTGACTAAAACCAAAGCATGAACAAGAAAATCTTAAAAATTCGTTATAAATATGTTATAATTACAACTTTAATAAAATCCTACGTAGTAGACGTCTCTATGAAGTCATCCACATAGACTCCGTCTGAAGTCTACTACTAGTGAGGTAGCTGCAAAATGAAACATGAAAATTGATTCAGAAATGCATATAACAAATAAACATGTCAAACTCACACACAAGCAAGTAGGTGGGAAAATGGCCTTTTTCGACCCAAACTAAATTCGTCGTGCTATTTCATACCTATATTATATACTTGCTTATTTCACCCCAAACCTCCAAAACATTTAAATTAACTTCTCAAACTTACCATTTTAGACGCAAATCTACATTGACTACACGGATGTTAGTCAAACGTTAAAACTCGCTTAGTCAAAGTACACGTTGGTGAAAATGTATCTATCATAAACGTAAAACGACGTCGTTTCAACGACGTCATTTCATGTAAACACAAAACAACATCATTTTAATTTGGGGATAAAATTAGGGATTTACACTCCATCTTCTTCTTTCTCTCCCAACTCGCGACCACTACACACTTCCCTTCTGTCTCTGTCACGACAACTGCAAATTGAAAAGCGTAAGAAGTCATCGTTTTATAAGGTAATTGTTCATTCTTTTTCTTCGTGCGTCATTGTTCAATTTTATGAACTTATGTAGTAATTTGAATTTTGTTGAAGTTTTTATCATTGGTTAAATGGGAGATTGAGGAAGAGGTTTTCCGAAAAGATGCCTATGTGGAGAGCATGTACGGATGAAGACGTCAAACACCACTAAAAACCCTGGAAGATTTTTTCATGCGTGTCTTTTTGGGAAGAGATGGGGTAAGCTAACTAAAGATTTCAATTTCATAACTTAATTTTGGTTAGAATAAAAAGATAATTGAATTTGAACACTGAGTTTTGATCAGGATTGGTCTCATACGTTTAAATGGACCGACATGTGTATGGTGGAGGAGATTGAAGACTTTATTGACAAAGTGGATAATATTGAAGGAGCATCGATCACATTGCAGAAGGAGTTCAATGCTTGTGAAAGTGAGATCGAGACTTTGTTAATGGAGACGTGTGTGTGTGAGGCAGTGGTTGAGAAGGAGATTAGATAGTGCAAAATACAGCTACGAAGCTTGAAGAACATTGTCGGGTTTGCTTTGGTCATGGTTTTGTTTTTCAAGTTTGTATTTTAAGCATGAGAGTTGAATTCGGTAAGTGTGTAAGAGTGATGGTGTTGTTGATGATGTTTGTACTTTTATCTATGCTTGTCTAATGTGTGTTTATAATGACTTGTGTGTTTTGTATTTCTGAGACTAATTATGGTTGTATTGTTGAGACTAAAGCTATATGATGTTTCAAAAACAAATATATAACTAAACCTTAAATTTGGAAATTCCTTTTGAACTCAAAATGATACTTTGTTTTCAGTCATTTCAACAATGGGATCCATTACAACAATCATATAGCCATCCGATGACAACAAAGAGATAAAAATGAAAATTTCCTGCACCTCCTAATGCTTCATGCTTCAAAAAACCACCAAAGTGAACCTTCTCCACCGAAAAAAAAACAAATGAAGCTCCTCCTAAACCGCTGCCTTATGCTTCCGTATACCATCAAATTATAGCTCCTCCAAAAAAAAAAACCAACGCTCCTCCACAAAAGAACCATATATACAAAGCTCTTCTACCTAAAACCACCTAACCAAAGCTAAAATAAGAAGTGAAAATACATCGTAAGAAAACACAACATACTAAAACACTAAAAAACTTTAAGAACGGAAAGTGAGAGTAAGGAGAAGGGTATAACCTTAATCTTGTGTTTGTTGACTTGGTCCTTCTCCGAAGTCTAGAGTAATAGAGTCATGCTCATCTTCTCTTGAATCTAATACTTTCTTCTTCTTTGACTTATACATTGATACTCCCATGTTCGAACACTTTTTTGCATTATGTCCAGCAACACCACATCGACCACAATGCATTATTCTTTTACTTCTACTAACCTTTTTTTCTTTGTTGGAGACTAATTCTTTCCCTTCTTCCTCTTTGGTTTAGGCTTTCTACCTTTTCTGTTTTCAAATCGTTCAACTAAACTTGGAGGTGGAAGCACCACAGAACCAGTTTTATTCCAAAACTTCATACCATTCACTGGTCGTACTGAATCACTATAAATCTGTTGCTGCCTTGAATTGAGGTACCTGCTGGAGATGTAATCTTCATAGTTAAGGTTCTGTTCTGTGATGATACGCAAGGCATGACGACACGGAATGCCACTCTTTTCCCATCTCTGACATGCACAAGTCCTCAGTCGCATATTCAAACTGTAAGATATACCAGACTCACGAACTTCATATCTACCATCAGTCCTTGGAACCATCTTACAGAACTTAAACTTCTCTTGCTCGCTCTCTATAATCTTTGATATTCTGGAAGGGTATCTGCTTGGATTGTCTGCTGCTTTCTTCTTCCTTAGGTCAATAGACACCATGGCTGTTCTCCTAATAGTCTCTAACATCTCAACCATTGGCATATACCTTGCAGAGTCAATGGCATTGTTAAATGACTCTGAGATGTTGTTGTGAACATCTACACATGAAGATGTAGTTATGCAGAAAGCAAGACTGCAATTCTTCGGATTTCTCTCCATGATGGTGTCAAACAGACGGATATCATAACTCTTAACCGCTTCCAAACTTGCGTGATATTGAGCCATCGTGCAACTTTCAGCTACTCTCCAAAACAAGGTCTTCCCATATATGTGACGAGCACATATCCTATGTTCAACATTAGGCAATATCCTTTCCACTGTATTCAACAAACCCTGACAATGTAAAACAAATGACTATTAATAAAAAATAAATCAACAACTATTATAAGCAATAATAAAAACAATTATAAGCTAACATACATTTTGTTTATCAGATATTATAGTATAACCTTGACCTTGACCCTCTTGTAAATTAAAATCAAGTTGCAGCTTTTGTATGAGCCATGTCCAATTCTCCTCATTCTCCACATCAACAACTACCCAAGCAATAGGGTACATTCCATTATTGCGTCTCTTCCCACTGCAGCTAATAGTTGTCCTTTAAGTGTGCACATCAGGAAGCAGCCATCTAATCCAAATATTGGGTGACACCACATAGAGCACAATCTACGGATGTTTGCAAAACACACAGAATCTGTGGAATACTTCCAACCCATCATCATTGAAGACTGTGTCTAACACTATTGTTGACTCAGGGTTCGTTCTACCGAAAAGAAATACAACTAGTTAGTTAAAAATACTAAAACACTTCATAAAATTCAAAATTTAGCAACCACATATCCACTTACTCAAGGAGGGCTAGGCGATAATCTTTGAGCCTAGAAAACTGCTCCTCATGTTCACGGTTGATAATCTCTAGTGATTTTTCCTTGGCTTTTTTAAAATCAGGGTCATTCCTGATTTCATCCAAAAACAGCTTTGTAATTACAGCCGTTTTTAGTATATTACAATAACCATCTTTTTGACAGCTGTGCTTATCTTCAAATGTCTTGATCATCCACTTTCCAACTGGCTCCTCATAAGAACAATATATTCTCCATGGACACTCTTCTTCAGTCCCACACACAGCTGAAGACTTCACTTTACCCCATTTGCTTAACTTGATATTCCATCATTCTTTTAGTGCATAGTCTACCAATGCGTCTTTAAACTCTTCTAAGGTGTCAAACACCTGTCTTAACTCCAGCTGACCACTACCTTGTTTGCATCTCACCAAGTTCTCCTCTTCTTCACCATCAGAATTGGGAGGTGTGTTATGGTATTCAAACCCCTCATCTTCATCAACAAAATCAAGCAAATATTTTCAACCCGAATCTCTTCTTCACAGGGAATAGATGAAACATATTCATTAGGATGCTCTGTTGAGTTCACCAGATATACATTAACTACCCCTGTCCATTTACCCGCTTCACACATCCTTTGATAACTAAAATCCCCATTGGACAATCTCTTCCTCTCCTTACCATCTTCAAAAGGTAGTTTATACAATATATTCTGGCCATAAAATTCCTCACCCAACTCAGTAGCCAACATATTAAATAAAACCTCTGGTTTACAATCGAAAATTTTCACCACTCCACCAACATAACCAACTTCACCTACATGATTCTACACCCAATATCCACCATAACTCACAATGAATGACACATTTTCAGCCATGCTGTAAACAGCAGTAAGAAAGTTACATTAGAACCAAAACTCATTCTCTAAGACATTTTATCAAACACTTGGTGTCTTATAACATATTAGGTTCTACAATCATGAAAACTCAAAACTAAACAAAAATTATCTTCAATATATGACTTCTAAAGGAAAACAAAACAAAAACGATACAATAATTGTGATTTGGTGGATTCAAAGTTACTTAATTAACAAAAAAGTATTCAACATAAAAGCATAAAATACCTCATTCTTAGCTTTCTCAAGTACCCGAATTTCGAAATTTGAACTCTGCTCATGTGTATTACGAGTTGATTCTCCTCTTATCATACATTATTGAATCGATTGTGATATTTTTAACAGACATAAATGGAGTGTGTAGTGGTCGCGAGTTGGGAGAGAGTGAAGAATATGAAGTGTAAATCCCGAAATTAAAACAACGTCGTTTTGTGTTTACATGAAACGACGTCGTTTTACGTTTACGATAGATATATTTTCACCAACATGTACGTTGACTAAGCGAGTTTTAACGTCTTGACTAACGTCCGGTTAGTCAATGTAGATTTGCGTCTCAAATGGTAAGTTGAAGAAGTTAATTTAAATTTTTTGGAGGTTTGGGGTGAAATAAGCACTAGTATATAATATAGGTATGAAATAGCACGACGAATTTTGTTTGGGTCGAAAGAGGCCATTTTCTCCAAGTAGGTTGACAAAAACCAACGCATGAACAAGAAAAGCTTAAAAATTCAGTATAAATATACTATAATTACCACTTTAATGAAATCCTACATAGTAGACTTCTATATGAAGCCATCCGTGTAGACTTCGTCTGAAGTAAACTACTAGTGAGCTAGCTGCAAAACGAAACATGCAAACTGATTCAGAAATGCATATAACAAATAAACATGTTAAATTCACACACAAGCAAGTAGGTTGGCTAAAACCAACGCATGAACAAGAAAATATTAAAAATTCGTTATAAATATGCTATAATTACAACTAATTAAATTCTACGTAGTAGATTTCTATATGAAGTCATCCGCGTAGACTTCAGATGAAGTCTACTACTATTGAGCTAGCTGCAAAGTGAAACATGAAAACTGATTGAGAAATACATATATCAAATAAATATGTCGAATTCACACACAAGAAAATAGGTTGCCTAAAACCAACGCATTGACAAGAAAATCTTTAAAATTCATTATAAATATGTTATAATCACAACTTTAATAAAATCCTATGTAGTAGACTTCTATATGAAGTCATCCGTGTAACTTCAGATGAAGTCTACTCTCCGGGTTACTTTTGAAATTGCCAATTAACGAATGCAAACTTCACCCGACGTCTCCCGAGTAGACATCGGGTGAAGTCTGCTTTGTTAATTGCCAATTGCAAAAGTAGACTTCACTTGAAGTCTACTCAGAAAAATGGGTCACTTCTGCAATTGAACAAACTTTGACTTTCCGAGGTAGAATTCATAACACCAGTAGACTTCTATACGAAGTCTACTTTTTTAAGTAGACTTCACGGAAAAGTCTACTGTGTATA
Organism: Iljinskaea planisiliqua; assembly: GCA_900108845.1. Taxonomy (NCBI): domain Eukaryota; kingdom Viridiplantae; phylum Streptophyta; class Magnoliopsida; order Brassicales; family Brassicaceae; genus Iljinskaea; species Iljinskaea planisiliqua. Next base: position 11,817,968 of record FNXX01000003.1, on the reverse strand, counting down.
GTAGACTTCTCTCGGGTTAGTTTTGCAATTCAAATATCTCAGTAGACTTCTTGAAGAAGTCTACTGCCCCAGTAGACGTCTAGTGACGTCTACTCGTTTAGTTCTGACGTTGACCAAAATTACGTTTTAAATAAATAGTAGACTTCATTCAATGTCTACAAATTTTTTAATAAGTAGTAGACTTTGAGCGAAATCTACTTAAATGATATTATTGGTCAATGTTTTGATGTTTTCGTCAACCCCAAAAGTAACCTCAGTAGACGTCACCCGAATTCTACTATAAAAGTCAAAATCAGGTCAAATAAAATTATAACCTCGCTTTAACGTAGACTTCTCGAGTAGACTTCTCCTTTTGGTCAAATGCAAAACTAACATGGCGACTAAGAGTTAGATGTGTCCTCTACTTTTTTCTTACCAAAGCAAAATAGTAGACTACGAGCCAAAATGGTCAAATGCAAAACTAACATATGCTTTGACTAGTAGACTTGAAATGAAGTCTACTTCCGCGAAACAGATAGAAAACCCCAGAAAATCATGTTTGAATTACCTTAATCTTATTTTTAGCTTCGTCGACTGTCAAAAACTGTGAGGCTGACCACCACCAAATAAACCTAGACTCTATGTATGCAAGAATCACCTACTATGCACATATAAAAGGGTTTGCAATTTGGAAAAATTGAATAAAAGAGTTTTAGAGATGAAAATCAAGAGAAAATGGTGAAAAAGGAGTTGGGAAACTCAAATGGTGAGTTTTAAGAGGTTAAATTGCGGTGGGTTTAGCATTTAGAGCTTCAGATCTGGTTGTTAATGGTGGTTGGAAGAATTGACGTCGATGGCATTTTCGTGAATAAGTGAAGAAGATGAGGATGTGTTTGTCTTTGTCATTTTTGAAATAAATCAAATATATTCGTAAGTAATGGCAGTTTCGTGAATTATCAGATCTACCAAGGTTAGAAGTAATGACATTTTCTTTGTCTATAAAGGGCCGCTTGCAGAAATGACCTATAAATTGAAGTCAATTGCAAATGTAACCCTCCAGTATTCTCTCTCCAACAAATGTCACATTGTTGTAAATTCGTAAACAAATAATGTTTCGGTGTCGTATAATTTCTTAAATTAAGATACCTTAGGATATTTTAAGAAGAAAAATACTAATTTTTCAAATACTAATTTAATTAAATAATTAAAATTTAGATATAAAAAATAATCTAAACCAATTATAATATGACATCTAATGAGGGGTTCTATTGAGAGGGGTTCTAACATCTCTTCTTTAAGAACCCATTTCTCCTCTCTCTCACATTTTTCTTTTTGTTTTATTATATTTTTGGGTTAAGAACCTCATGAAGAACCCCCATTAAAGGTGGTGTTATACTTTCTCGGGAAACCATTTACAGAATGGAGCATAACAAAGTAGCTTTAATGTCAAATGAAGTTTATTAGAGTCCCACCTACCAGCCAATCACACAAATCATATGCTCTAAGCATTTTTTTTTACCAAGCAAACCACTTACAAGCACATGTATCCTCTTTTATGTACAAAATGAGTCAGACCTAAATTCACATTAAAGACTTCAAAAAACATAAATAAACATAATTTAAACAAAATATGAAACCAATAGAGATGAAAGGTATGAGATTATCAAATTTTTTCACAAGTTTATATTTTTACTTTTCATATTCAGTGGAAGTTCTGGGCATAAGGCCCATAATCAAACCACATTTGGCACAAAGGAAGTAACCCCCTTGTACTACCACTAGGCTACCAATATTTTGGTAACTGTTTCACAAGTTATAACTTGCATACATGTACAAAAATTTAATCTCAAGAGACTATCACTCTACTGTTTCGTCTTCTTCAGTTTGAGTCCTAGTCTAAGACATGTGATGAAAAAATCTGTGAAGAACCGTTTTCCACTTCATCAGTTTTCATTACTCTAATCGTAGACATGAGAACTCTGTATATCCGCTTTGAACAGAGTTTTCCTAAACTTCTCTCTTCTCCTGTTAACCCTTCTAACTTCAAGTCCTTTAGAAGGACCTCCTTCTCATCTTCCTGTTTCCATTTTTATAAAAGCAACACCGAGATTCGCTTTAGAAACCGTTAGAACCAACAAACTGAATGCACAACCAAGATCTGTATGCAAGGTTTACTCACCGGTTTGTTAGGATCCATATAAACTTTAGGAAGAGACTTCATGCAAGGAGATTCTTCAAGATATAACCATTAAGCTCCCATTGGTTAATCCTGTCCAAAAGATGTCTTCTTTGAAAAGGTACTTGAAAGACAGCTGGATAGAAGAGTAGCTGAGGATGAGAATGTGATGCTGGTTACAAAAGACTGTAGTGCTGTATTGCAAAACAAGGTACTCAAGAAGATGGGTGATCCAGGGAGATTTGTTATATCTGTGCAAATCTGACCTAAGACTCTGGCTTACTCACTCTGCGATCTGGATTCAAGTGTGAATCTTATGCCATACTTTGTGGCTAAGAGACTGGGGTTCACCAATTTTAAGCCAACAAGGATCTCACTGGTTTTTGCTGATAGATTAACAAAGTGCATGTTGGAATTCTTGAAGATTTGCATGTGAAGATAAGCAACACACTAATCCCTGCAGATTTTTTGGTTTTGAAACTTAATGAAGAACCAAGAGATCCTCTGATTTTGTGGTGCGTGCCTGGCCACTTAGACAACACGCAAACCCAAGATCTTCACTCCAAGAGGTCGAATTGATTATCCTTACTAAGGATGGGTCGTGTGGAGCCAATGCAGTGTCTATTAAACACTACACCTGAACCAGCTTGAACGACCAACTGAGAAAGGCGGTGGAACCTTTGAGATGAACTTGGCGTAGAACCAATGAGGGATATATTAAGTCCACTACCCGATTTATCTTTGAACACAAGAACAATTTGCCGACTGATAGAATGGCAAACAAGTGTTGTGAAATCACTTGAATAAACCGAAAGATCTAATGGAGTCACACCACGAGATCACAGTTCACAAAGGAACAAATAAGAGGAAACTCTCTTGAAATTTTATTGAAAGAAAAGGCTGTATCATTCGAACCAGTCTAAGACATCACTTATGGGACTTAGTCATCTCGAATTCTTCATTATTTTGAAACTAGACAAAGACTTGAAAATTAACTAAAACAAAGACTGACTCCTTGGCTCCCTTTGACTCGTTTTGAGTTCCAGAATTGGGCCGGTTCTTTATTCATCTTTCTCAAACATTTGGGACCAATTCTTGAAGTAGAACCGTATTGGGCTTGGTCTTGTTTTCTTCTTGCTCCATAGATGCAATTGCTCGTGACATAAATCCTTGGATTCCCTTCTGAAGTTGTTTGGTTTTTGCTCGGGTCATTGGGCCAAGATAAGTCCACTTTACGTCCGAGAGGGAATGAACTTCGTCTGGGTCGATCTCCTTTTTTTTTGATATGGGAAATCATATCTTTGACTAAGAATACTTCGTCCTCTTGACCGCTTGGTCGACAGAATTGCCGTCCTTTGGTTCCTAGGCCGTCTTCTTCTTTGGATTCAACTGCAAGGTCACTCCTTAGCGGTCGCTCAATGTCTGGTTCCTCCACTAGACCGGCCATGCACATATCATTTTGGGTAGACCATTCCTCTGCATATCAGGTGCAATAATCAATGTGAGGAGGTGAGTAGTTGATCTCCAGATGGGAGATATTGTGGTGAAGTTTTAAATGGATAAATTGCTCAAAAGACCCATGCTGCATGGGCAGACTTTCAGCATTGAAGGCAATGATGCAATCATAGAAGTTAATTGAAGAGGTTTTATCTTCTGATCCTTTAGAGGTTGCATTGACAGTGGCTGAAGGAAGACATGGTTTTCTGAGTGAGGATGCTGATGGGTTCCCAAAAATGTTTAATTCAAGCCTCAGAGTGGAGAAGATGGTAGGCTACATGAGTCTAGGAGAAAGGCAGAACTCGACTGCAGAAATCAGCAATGAAGCACCCGCTCCGATTTTTAGAGCACCTGCTTTGAACTCAAGTCTAATTAAAGGCCCTTGGAGCAAGCTGAAAACTCCAAAACTGGACCAGAAAAATTGAATGCTGCAACCCGTAAGGACCATTTTCCTCTGCCCTTTTATCGATCAAATTCTTTAAAGATTGGCTAACCACCCTTAATATTGTTTTCTATATGGTTACTCTGGTTTCTTTCAGATCCCAATCCATCCGAATGACCAGGAGAATACGACATTCACATGTCCTTATGGTACCTTCGCTTACTGGTGAATGTCATTTGGCTTTGTGCAATGCCCTGGCGACTTTCCAGCAGTGCATGATTTCGATTTTTACTCACATCATCGAAGACTTTATTGAGATTTGCATGAACGATTTCTCTGTCTATGGAAGCTCCTTTTCTGTCTGTATGTCGAATTTGTGCAGGGTACTTCAACGATGGGAGGAGAAACATCTGGTTTTGAACTGGGAGAATCGCCACTTTATAGTGAGGAATGGGATCGTGTTGGGTCATCGAATCTTACTACTCGGATTTTTTCCCTGATTCCATATCGACGATCGAATTTGACAATAAGGAAAATGCATGAGCTCTAAAACCCTCTTTTACAGTCGCGACCCAACTTTGAGATTTGAGGTTTTGTGCTCTCTCTGTCTCTCTGACCTGCTTGTACGAATTGTCCTTGGTGTTTTTCATAATGATTTGTGTGATTATAGTTTGAATTGAGCTCAGAATTTTCACATGCAAGTTTTGGAAAAAGCTTGAATCCTAATCCATGGTTAAAATTGGGGTGCATTTTGGATTGGTGTGTAGATATGTGTTTAACTCTTTCAATGAGTCACAATGTGCTTTATATGCTTGAACTTTGATGGGACAAAAAATAATTTTTTTTTTGGATTCCCTTTGTGTGAAGCTCATTCTCGATTGGTTTCTTGTGTCTTTTGTAGACAATGTCGCCCCAGAATATCTCCTACACGAACCAAAAAGGCAAGGGGGGAAGCACCTCGGCCCAAGCTTGAAACCACACCATAGCCACGTCCCAACGGGGAATGTTTTGGGCTTCCGGATGAATATCTTCCTCTGCACTCCGATGAGAAGTGGAACCAAACAGATAGCTTATAAAAAAATACGCTGTTGGGCGTGATGATAGCATCCATAGGGTTTATGTGTGCGGATACATTGAAGAGACTAGGAATAGACAACGAGGTTTCCAACATTTTTCTCAGAGCCAAATTCAAGGGTTTTGCTCTGGAGAGCGATGTCCTCTACCCTGAGCTCACTCTCCAGTGCCTAGAGACAAGGAGGCTACACTACACCGACCCATATGACCCTATTGCTAACAAGGCGTCTCTCTCTTTCTTTGCTGGAGGAAAGAAGTACGCCATCACCATAGGGGACCTCTGCGACATCTACGACTATCCTCGGAAGACAAGGATCTCCCCTTTCCGAAGTGGTTCCCTATTTCTCAGCAGTTCTGACAGACAATCGCATCTGGCCCTTACGTCTCCCACTCAGCCAGCCAGTTCTTGATCCGTCATCCCGTGTTTGATACACTGGATTTAGTGCTTTTATTCTACTGCAAGTGTACAGCTTATAATTGTAATATAGAAAAGTTCGATTTCCAGAGGACCAATGTTACACTTTGTAATTTATAAGGAATTGAAAAGAAGCTATGCACGCAAGTTGGTTTTATTGTTTAAGTAACAAGTAACATAATTAAATGATGACTTAAACTCAATAAAAACAAGCGTTAGACCAAGGAACTTTCGTAGGAAATTCAGAGCAATTGATCGAACAACTATTCAGGGGGCATTTAGGCACAAGTCTTGAGCTCAAACATAACAATCCACTGCCGTAGCATTAACAAATTTATCTAACAACCTAGAATCCTAAATGTTGACATTGGGTCATACGGCCATGAGGAAATTTGAGTATGTGCAAAGTCCGGGTACAAGAGGACAAGAAGAAGAATTTATACGAAGCTTCCAGGAGATTGTCAACCAGCTTGACATGAACGTTAGTGGGTAAGGTCAGCTGGTCGAGCCGTTGAAGTTTTGTCCTTACTTTGGTCACCTTTTGCTTTATGACGCGGTTTGACCAAGGCTTAGATTCTCTGGCATATTCTCTGCCATTTCTCTTTATGTATGCGTGTGTGTGTGATGCTGCAATCTATCTTGTATTCTCTTCTTACATTTTTGATACAATGAAATCATTTCTCTCTCATTTACTCTTGTTCTTCACTTAACTTCTATCTTAATCCGCATAATCTCACATGGTATCAGAGCGTTCGATCCGATTCTATTCATTCTTCATCCTTTTCTTTCTCCTCTTTTGATCTGTTCTTCCATTCTCATGGTTCTGTTCTTGTGTTTCATCCATTTTCTGTGTTCTTCATCTCGTAAAGTCATCACCTTTATCCTTTACCGAGCCTTTCTCGTTTAGTCTGAGTCAATTTCAAGCTTCAAGGGACGTCCTTGTCACCGGATTCTTGTTCTTATCTAAAGGAGGAACCTTTCTCAAGCTTCAAGATTCGAACTTGCAGCTGGTTTCCTCTCAACAATGGAGACTACCAACAACAACAAGTCTGTCACGTTGCTGGTTACACTCAATGGAGGAAGCAACTACCTTTTGTGGGCAAGAACAACAAAGGCGGTCCTTTGTGGCTGTTATGTCTGGTCACATGTTGGTGACTTAGATGGTGATGAGTTCCCTCAAGATGAGGATACATCACCTGTCGGAGGGGCCAAGTGGTTTCAGCAAGACCAAGTGGTGCTAGCCATTCTTCAAGGAAGCTTGGATGCATCAGTCCTTGAAGTCTACTCCTTTTGCGAGACAGCCAGAGCACTTTGGGAGACCCTCTAGACACTCTTTGGCAACATATCCAACCTCACGAGGGTATTTGAGGTGAAGAGGGCTATCAACAACCTTTGCCAACGCCTTCTTTGGCAAGTTCCGGTCTTTATGGGCAGAGTTCGAGATGCTAAGGCCTGCTAGTTTGGACCCTTCAGTGGTGAATGAAAGGAGTGAACAGGACAAAGTCTTTGCGTTGCTGATGGTGCTCAATCCAGCCTACAACGATCTCATCTGGCACATGCTTAGGATCGACAAACTCTCGAGCCTTGATGAGGTGTGCTGTCAAATCGAAAAGGAGCAAGGGCCACTTGGTCTGTTTGTAGGAAAGGAGGAACTACCCTTTGCCAACAAGAGCTTCTTCAAGCCAGATGAACGTAAGGTCACGATCTTCGACCAATGCAAGAAGCAGGGCCATCACAAAGACAAGTGCTGGATCCTTCATCCTCATCTGAAGCCGGCTAAGTTAAAGGGTGCTAAGGCTCACTTCACCGAGGCGGCTGGGGCTCATGGTCAGAATGAGGGAGCTCAGGGAGGTCACGGGGTTCAGGGACCAACGGATGGCAACACCTTAGCCATGATTGCTTACAAGGGACCAGGGGGAGCTGGTGGAGCTTTTGGTGCTGCAAGTGGATCCAACAATGAGGTGGTGAGGAAATCCGACTTGGAGGCCCTGATCAAATTCATTGTCTCACTCGAGTCTGGTATATCATTTCTGACCTCTAGGCCTAGTAAATCACTTGTCATTGACTCTGGTGCTTCCCATCATATGATTTGTAATCTTGAGTTGCTTAGTGACATTAAACCGGCTTTAGGTAGTGTAGTGATAGCAAATGGAGATAAGGTATCGGTTAGTGGTATTGGTAATCTTAAGTTGTTTGATAAACTTTCAAAAGCTCTTTACATGTCTAATTTTACATCCAACTTGTTATCTGTTAAAAGAGCTACAACCGATCTTTAAATTGCTATGCTATCTGTGGGCCTAACAATGTTCACTTTTAGGATATTGAGACTATGAAAGTGCTTGGAAAATGAGGGACTAGAGATGACCAATATGTCTTAGACGATACTTCACCAAGCACCAACCTATCTGCTTCTTGTTTTTCTACTGGTTTAAATAAGTTATGGCATGCTAGACTAGGCCATCCACATTTGCGAGCCCTTCAGTTGACGTTGTATGATGTTTCATTTGATCATTCGACTTGTGAGGCTTGTATCTTAGGTAACCATTGTAGAACTGTTTTTCCTAAGTCAAAAACAATTTATGAGAACTATTTTGATCTTGTGCATTCTGATGTTTGCACCTCACCCTATTTATCTAGAGATAATATGAAATACTTTGTCACTTTCATAGAAGAGATATCAAAATATACATGGGTCACATTATTGCCATCTAAGGATAGAGTATATGATGCATTCTTAAACTTTCACAACTATGTGACTAATCAATTTAAAACCAAGTTGAAAGTGTTAAGAACAGATAATGGGGGTGAATAGATTAGTCAACGGTTCAAAGATCACTTGTCCAAACACGGCATCATGCATCAAACAAGCTGTCCCAATCCACCACAACAAAATGGCGTGGCTGAAAGGAAGAACAAACACTTGATGGAGGTGGCAAGATCAATGATGTTCCATACCAATGTTCCTAAGCGATTTTGGGGAGATGCAGTCATGGCCGCTTGTTACCTCATCAGCCGCATTCCTACGCGGGTCTTGGGTGATATCTCACCCTTTGAGGTATTAAACAACACTACCCCTTCCATTGATCACTTGAAAGTCTTTGGGTGTGTGTACTTTGTTTTGGTTCCAGGTGAACAGAGAACCAAACTTGACGCAACAAGTAGGTGGTGCATGTTCATCGGTTACTCACTTTCTCATGAGGGGTACAAGTCCTTTTATCTAAGCACCAACCGATTGCATGTCTCCAGCTCTGAGCATTTCATTGAAGACAAGGCCATTTATGCTACCAAGGATTGGAGCGAGTTGAAGGACCTGAGACGGTCACCTTCAGGGATTGCCTCTAACTTACGGTTCCTCTTGGAACATCTTGGCAATACTCCAGCCAGTGATGCTCAGTCTCCTCCAGTTCTGGCCCCTGATGTTGAAGAACCGGCGGTTCCAGAGCCTCCTGTCCCGGCACCAGTTCCTACCCCTAATGATGGACATGTGGACCATAACCAGGAGGATGATCATGCTGTTGACAATGGAGATACAACTCTTGATGATTCAGCCGAGTCGGTTATTGCACCTTCAGAGGACTCCAAGGATGAGCCATCCAATTCCTTGGCTGAAGAACCAGCGGTTGTACCTTTGAGACACAGTACCAGGATAAGAAGGGATCCTTCCAACTGGATAAACACACGGGTTTACTACAATAGTCAGGCTGTGCTCATGCTGAGATTGAGGCTGTCTGCTCGCTTGCCCTCTTGCCATCTGACCACAATGCCTTTCTCTCCAAGATGGAAGCCGCGGTTATCCCGGCTTCAAATGAGGAGGCATTGGCAAAGAAGGAATGGAGAGAAGCGATTGAAGCTGAAGTGGGAGCCATGAAGAAGAACCATACATGGGATGCTTCTGCTCTCCCTAGATGGAATAAGGCGGTTATTTTCAAATGGGTGTTCACCATGAATAACAAGACTAATGGTGACATTGACCGCTACAAGGCTTGGCTGGTTGTTAGGAGCTTCACTCAGACGTATGGCAATGACTACATGGAAAATTTCGCACCGGTCGCCCAACTACCCAATGTAAGAGTTGTTTTAGCTTTGGCTGCTAATCTTTCTTGGGAGTTGTGGCAAATGGATGTCAAGAATGCCTTTCTACAAGGTGATCTTGAAGAAGAAGTATACATGCGACCGCCTCCTGGCCTTGAGGACACAATTGATCCAGGACAGGTGCTCCAGTTGAGGAAGGCCATCTATGGTCTGAAGCAATCACCAAGGGCATGGTACCACAAGCTCAGCCGCACACTATGGGACCAAAGGTTTAGGCGGTCTAAAGCTGACTACAGCTTGTTCACTCACCAATCCCCTCAAGGTATTGTGGTGGTTGCTGTCTATGTTGATGACTTGATAATCTCAGCTGACAACAAGGAAAGTATCTCCGCACTCAAAAATTCTCTTCAATCTTCCCTTGACATTAAAGATCTTGGTGAGCTCAAGTATTTCTTGGGCATATATGTGTGAAGATGTTCTGATGGCATCTCTCTTTCCCAAAAGAAAGTATGTCCTTGATCTTTTCAATGATACAGGTACAATGGAGGCTAAACAGGCTACAAGTTCCCTTGAAGATGGCTACAAGGTCAATCGAGAGGGGGAGAAAGAGGATGAGCCATTTGAAGACCCTACTTTATACCGCAAGCTAGTGGGTAAGTTGATCTACTTGACACTTACTAGACCTGACTTGTGCATTTGTGTGAACCAGGTCTATCAGCACATGAAGGTTCTCACGAAGTACCACTGGACCATGGTTGAAAGGATCCTCAGATATTTCAAGGGAAGCTTAGACCACGACATATGGATGAGAAGGAATGAAGGTACAGAGATCATGGGGTACTCTGATGCTGATTGCTTCAGACCATCCGTATCGTTCCCTGGAAGTGAGTAGGAGGGCCATGAGGAAATTTGAGTCTTTGCAAAGTCCGGGCACAAGAGGACAAGAAGAAGGATTTATAAGAAGCTTCCAGGAGATTGTCGACTAGCTGGACATTATCTTTAGTGGATAAGGCCAGCTGGTCGAGCCGTTGTAGTTTTGTCCTTACCTTGGTCACCTTTTGCTTTATGACGCGGTTTGACCAAGGCTTAGATTCTCTGGCATATTCTCTGCCATTTACCTTTATGTATGTGTGTGTGTGTGATGTTGCAATCTATCTTGTATTCTCTTGTTACATTTTCGATACAATGAAATCATTTTTCACTCGTTTACTCTTGTTCTTCACTTAACTTCTCTCTTAATCCGCATAATCTCACACTAAACTGTTGTTTGGTCCTAAAATAGCAGGCAAACATTATTGCATAGATTTGATACGCTCACGATTTGCCTCAACATCAAATGTTGTTGGTTATGGACAAATCGCTCACCAAAGTCTATTCTAGCAACCTATTACACTTTTGATGAATAGATTGACCTAAAATAATGAATTTAGTGATCAGTTCAATCCATGCATTAAGACTAACAAATGATGAAAACAATCTATTTAAGTCCTTATTTGTGTTCAACCCATTAACTCATGAATACCATTGAAACCCTTGATCTAACTAGAGGATCAACTCAGACATAGAAGAAGAGAAAACAACAACAAATGAAAGGAAATCCATGAAATATAAAATGGAGATGATAAAGGTTCAGAATTATTCTCAAGTGTAGCAGAGATTCTTCTCCAAATCTTACAAGTAAAAACTCTCAAAAGTCTATGAAAATGTGTATATGCCACTCAAACTCTCAAGGTGTTGTGTACAAGATGATATAATTAAAGATGAAGAGATAAACTTGTTCTAGATGGTGACAGCTCCCTCATTTTCTTCCTTGCTCGTGTCCCAAAACTAGGTAAGTGAAGTTTCCATATCTGTTTCGGACGGATGGAGCATGTACTCCAGAGTGGAGCATGTGCTCTGAAGGGGAGTAGGTGCTCCATTGTACAATATTCTTCAAACTCGGGTCCTTTTCCTTCATTTCGACCCCTTTTTGCTCCAGAGGCTCCAGTTCCTCAGATCATTTTTTATAGCTTTTTAGTAACCTGAAACAACTCGATAAAGACTAAAAAGACATAAAAGCTGCAAAATGAAGGTTAGAATGAGGTAAATTCGCCTCATATCAACTCCCCCAGACTTCCACCTTTGTTTGTCCTCAAACAAACTCAAGCTTAAACCGCGTAAGAGAAGTTTGAAAAGGCGGAAACTCTCAAAATCTTAGCAACCTTGATTGAACCACAATCTGCAGACCAAATACTTTAGAACAAGTGTAGCACATACTTACCAATACCAATCAGCATCTTCTCACACCCTATTACATACTTATATTCATAAACACATAAAGTTCACCATCTAGACAATAAACTTCTCTACATTCAGTTAAAGGGTCTTGTGAATTTCTTATCATGGGCACTACCTAGGAGAGATAGAGCTGTGGAATAAAGAAGCTATTTAGTGGTGGAGTTTCAGAGTGTTTAAAGGGTTACCGGAGTTTTGTAGAGAATGCATCATATTGCACAAAATGTCAAGAGAGAATGGACTCATTGAGGTTCCACAGCCTGTAATCACTCTTCTTCTCTTGAAAACTCTAACTCCTCAAATCTCGATTCTTCTTTCTTCGTATTGACTGGTGCTGTGGGACACATCAATAAGTTACTAGCTTTCCTCTCCTTATCATTTCTCTCTTTTTTGTGTGGATAAGGAGGGTTTTTACATGATGTGTATCACTTGAGCATGAAAATGTCGATCCGTCGGCCCACATAATCCAGCAGATCATTTGTTTTAACTGTCTTCTTTATTGGAAAAAACGGAGCAGGTGCTCCAGAAATTTTTTTCTCAACTTCTAACAGCTTAGCGCGGGTGCGCTGAATCAAACACTGCCGCTTAGAGCAGGTGCTCCTGGAAATCTTTCTTATCTTCTGGTGATTTCTTCAGCAAGACTGAGTTACAGTTTGTGTCAATCCTTTTCTCTCTGATCCTTTTGCACATATCTGCACATATGAAAACGAAATACAAGAGTGCAAATATTCTAAAACGAGGTAAGGCTAGAGGTGGCTACTATCTAGAAATGAGTTAGCTATTCAGGATCAGCAAGAGTGGTAAAAGGTATAAGAAGTCCTGAATATATATACATGTTCCCCAAGTCTAATGCCCATAACAAGAAGAGTTTAAGTCCAAATTACGTTCAAATAAAATAGAGTTTAATGTCATTCGGATGAACCCTTAGTGTAGTGGGATGTTCTGTAAAGAGAGAGATCCGAGTATGGTGGTCCAGCTTTTTCGAGCACTCAAAATTCTGCAGTAATGGTCACTAGAGAGATGGTCAAAATCACATAAATTGTGCAAGCTCATCATCGATTAAGGTCCTAATTCCCAACCAAATTCGTAATTTAATAAAACAGACTGACTCAAAGACACAAACAAATTCAAGACTCAAACAAAATCAAAGAAAATAAACAGAAATCAGTAGCAACAAACTCCCTCCCCCCACACTTACTTCACACCATCCCCGGTGTGAAAATAAATATGAAGTCGGAGCACAAATAAAACACAAATAACAGCGGATTAATACAATGGTGATAGAGGAGTGTTACTCGCGATCAGCGGGTGGTGGTATCGGGACTCTCGCTCCTGTCTCGCCCCTGGCGTTTCCTACCCCGTAAAGGCTGCTCCGAAGGTCCCGGTGTCTACTCTGTGTGACGTCTCTCGCCGCCGTGGTCTGGCAACAACCACGGGAGAGGGTCTGCATGATGGGTTGTAGGAGACTGTTATTCTTCCGCTAAGAAGTGATCATCCACTGCCTGTACTCAACTGTATCAGGATTATCAGAGATTGGGAAAAGATCGAACTCACCCTGTGTGGTGGTGGTGTGGTAGGGTAAAGTCAGTGCACGTGGAGCGGTACGGGGCTTCTTCTCATCCTCCAGGTGAGGCGGTAAGGCTCTAGAAGAGTTAGCGGGTGTAGTAAACGGAATACGCTGAAGAGGGTCGGGGCAGAGGAAATCCGTGTGTAGAATAAAGCAGAGATAAGAATCAGAGTTGAGGCGGGGGATCGCTGGCTGTGGGAGCGTGCAGAAGAATGTCTCACAATTCTCCTCTTTGAACTGGTAGGTTTCCTGGTCTCGAAGGATCTTCGAACTGATGAGGTGAGCGGTATCAATCCTCTCGATCTAAGAAACACAAGTGGCGTGATGGAGAGGTACCTTACAAGACTGGAAGAGAGTGGTGAAGAGGCTCCCAATGCGCTTAATCTTCCCTGTCGCACCAGCAGGTATTCTGTCTCGGCAAACTGAAGTCTGAGGTTGACCTGGTGCACCATAGGAATCGGCAACCAAGTCCCCACAACCGTAGTAAAGCATGAGGAGCTCATCGAGATGTACCTTGTTGCCGACGTTTCGATCGAAGATGAGCTGGCTGTATAGTCTTGTGAAAATGTGCACAGCAGGGTGACGGATCAAAGACTGGCTGGCGGAGCGGCAAGCGTAGGGGCCAGATGCTATCATCTGCCAGAACGGGCTGGAAATGGGGAACCGCTTTGGAAATGCGAGGTCCTTATCTTCCTAGTGGAAGCCGTAGATGACACAAAGGTCGTCTATAGTGATGGTGTACTTCTTCCCTTCAGCAATGAAAGAGAGGGACACCTTATCAGCATTCGGGTTCTGAGGGTTGGCGTAGTATAGCCTTGCTGTAGCTAGGCACTGACGAGTGAGCTCAGGGTAGAGGACATCTCTTTCCAGAGGAAAACCCATGAACTTGGCGTTGAGGAAGATTTCATACACCTCCTTTTATATTCTCAGCCTCTTCAATGTATCCGTGCACATAAACCATGTGGGTTCTATCTTCACGCCTAGCAGCGGGTTGTAACAGAACCAATCTGTTTGCTCCCACTTCTCATCAGAGTGAAGAGGGATGTTGTCATCTGGGAGCTCAAAACGTTTCTCTTCGTGGCGTCGCCATGGTGCGGTTTCAGCATCCGCTTAGGACGAGGTGCTTGGCCCCTTACCTTTCCGGTTCGTGTAGCGCATGTTCTTGGGCAGTATTCTCTACAAAACAAACAAGAAACCATTTGAAAATGAGCTTCACACGAATGGAATTCACAAAATTTCAGCAATTAAGTTTTGTCCCATCAAAGTTCAAGCATATTAAGTATATTGTGACTCATTGAAGGAGTTAAACACATATCTCAACCCCAATTCAACATGCAACACGATTTTCACCATTGATGAATATTCAAGCTCTTTCCAAAAATTTGCACGTAAGAATTTCAAACTCAAATCAAGCTATAATTACACAAATCTTCATGAAAAATACCAAGCACAGTTCGCACAAGCAGTTCAGAGAGAGAGAGAGAGAGAGAGAGAGAGAGAGAGAGAGAGAGAGAGAGAGAGAGAGAGAGAGAGAGAGAGAGAGAGAGAGAGAGAGAGAGAGAGAGAGAGCCCAAAACCTCAAATCCCAAAGTTGGGCCGCGACTGTAAAAGGAGGGTTTTGAGCTCATACCTTTGCTTCTTGTCTAAATCGATGGCAGAAACAGATTCAGGGCAAACATTCGAGTGGGTTAGGCTCAAAAATCACTCAATTTGGCTGAGATTTGCAGAAGTTAAGATTTGAGCTAAAACCAAAGAGGGAGAGGGAGATGGTTTCTTGAGGAAGAAGAAGAAGTGAGGAGAGAGGGTTGGGTTTTAAAGGAGAAAATCGGTTCGGTGTAGGGTGAAAACCAATTATAATTGAAAGAATTTTTGATTAAAATCGATCTAAACCAACTCAAAAATCTTACCTTGTCGCAAATTTTGGAGCACCCCAAAGGAGCATGTCTTCCGTTTGTAGCTGGGGTGCTCTGTTCGAGTGATTTACGCCTGAAGCACCCTGTGAGAGAATGGAGCATGTGCTCCGTTCGGGTGCTCCCTTCTCTTTTTCCACCTGATCGCATAGAAACACATTTAACCTATTTATTTTTCAACCAAGAAAACAAAAACAAATAATTAGAATAAAGAAAAACAAATATTGTAAAGTTAGAGACTCTTACCGGTGGGTTGTCTCCCACCAAGCGCTTGGTTTAAGTCACTACCTTGACTTGGTTAGCCATTTAGGCTTGAGGAGGATCGCCTAAGGGAAATGTTTCACCTTGTGTGAAGTGATATTCAACAAGATATGGCTCAATCCGCTGACCATTGACAACAAACTCTCCCCCATTGGTGTCCAGCAACACCACAGCTCCATAAGGTCTGACTTCCTTGATTGTGAAAGGTCCAGACCATCTTGACCTCAACTTTCTGGGAAACAGCTTCAACCGAGAGTAAAACAGTAGTACTTGATCATTTTTAGCCAAGTTCCATGTGAGAATTCTCTAGTCGTGGTAGGAATTGATTCTCTCTTTGTAGATTTTGGAGTTGTCATAGGTGAGATGCATAATTTCTTCCAACTCGTGCAGCTGCATCATCCTCCTTTCTGAGGCAGTCTTGACATCGAAATTGAGCATCTTCACCACTCATGCTGCTTTTAACTCAAGCTCTAAAGGAAGGTGACAAGTCTTTTCATACACCAAGTGAAATGGTGTTGTTCCCAAGGGTGTCTTGTAGGCAGTTCTGTATGTCCAAAGAGCATCATCAAGCTTGGAAGCCCAACTCTTCCTTGTTGTTCCTACGGTTTTCTGCAATATACTCTTGATCTCTCTGTTAGAGATTTCGACTTGCCCACTAGTTGGAGGATGGTAGGGATGCAACCTTGTGTTTCACACCATTCTTTTTCAGCAAGCTTTCGAATATCATGTTTATGAAGTGGGATCCTCCCTCACTAATGATCACTCTAGCTACACCGAACCTTGGGAAGATGATCTATTTGAACATCTTGATCACCACTCTTGCATCATTTGTGGGACTGGTCAAAGCTTCAACTCACTTAGACACATAGTCCACAACCACTAAGATATACTCATTTGCAAAAGATGATGAAAATGGTCCCATGAAGTCAATCCCCCACACATCAAAAACTTCAACTTCCAGGATGAAGTTCTGTGGCATTTCATTCCTCTTGCTTATATTGCCTTGTCTTTGGCATGAATCACACCTAGACACAAATCGCTGAGCATCTCTAAACATAGTTGGCCACCAATATCCTGCTTGTAGCACCTTAGAGACTGTCTTGAATGTGGCAAAATGTCCAGCATATGGGGAACCACGGCAATGGTACAGGATTTCTGGGATTTCCACTTCAGCTACACATATTCTGAAAACTCAATCAGTGCAATGCTTGTATAGGTAAGGCTCATCCCAAAAGTAATGCATTATATCCTTCAAGAATTACTTTTTCTTGTTACCCACGAATTCTTTGGTTTCTTGCTCAGCAGCAAGGTAATTGTCTATCTCTCCAAACAAGGGTAACTTCGTGTGCAGTGCCTTATCGATTTGGCTGCAGAAATTGGTCGAAGCAGGTGCTCCAAAATGGAGTGGGTGCTCCACGACCTATCACACACTTATCGCATAAATTTGCTCTTCATGGAGGCTGTTATCTAGAGGCATCTCAGTCTATATTCTCATCTTAGATAGATGATCTGCAACTCTATTCTTAACCCCCTTCTTGTCTATAATTTCCAAATCAAATTCTTGTAGCAAAAGAATCCATCTTAAGACCCTTGGTTTGGCATCCTTCTTACTCAACAAGTACTTTAGTGCAACATGGTCTGTGTGCACAATGACTTTCGACCCAACAAGGTAAGACCGGAACTTCTCAACAGCAAAAGCAAACGCTAGAAGCTACTTCTCTGTTGTGGCATATTTGCATTGAGCCTCATCCAGAATTCGGCTCGTATAATAGATGACATCCAGCTTCTTGTCTTTCCTTTGACCTAGAACTGCACCAACTGCATAATCACTTGCATCTGTCATGATCTCGAATGGCAATTCCCAGTCTTGTGGCTGCACAATGGGAGCACTAACCAATGCTCCTTTGATTGTGTAGAAAGCATCAAGGCAAGTACTATCAAACTCAAACCTCACCTCTGTGCACAACAGCTGTGTAAGAGATCTTGCTATCTTGGAGAAGTCCTTGATGAAACTTTAGTAGAACCAAGCGTGACCCAGAAAACTGCGAATCCCCTTGGCTGATGTAGGCAGCTGCAAGCTCATCATATCCTTTATCTTCGCCTTATCCACCTCAATACACTGATCTAAAATTTGATGACCCAACACAATCTTATTCCTCAGCATAAGGTGGCACTTCTCCAAATTTAAATCCAGATGTTTCGCCATAGACAGACATCGTCCATGAAAACCTCCATAATGTCTTATATGAGGTCAGAAAAGATAGGCATCATGCACCGCTGGAATGTCACTGGAGCATTGCACAAGCCGAATGGCATTTGCCGGTAAGCGAAGGTGTCATAAGAACATGTGAATGTCGTCTTCTCCTGGTCATCCGGATGGATTGGGATCTGAGAGAAACCAGAGTAACCATCTAGAAAGCTATAGTAAAAGTGGTTAGACAATCTTTCTAGCATTTGATCAATAAAAGGCAAAGGAAAATGGTCCTTTCGGGTTGCAGCATTCAATTTCCGATAATCTATACACATTCTATGGCCAGTTACAGTCCTAGTTGGTATCAATCCGTTCATATCACTTTTAATCACAGTGATTCCACCTTTCTTAGGAACTACATGAATAGGACTAACCCACATACTATCGGAAATAGAATAGATCACACCAGCCTCTAGAAGTTTCAATATTTCCTTCTTAACAACATCTTTTAGATTCAGGTTTAACCTTCTTTGATGTTCTATTGAACTCATCGATTCATCTTCTAAGTGTATTCTATGCATGCAAAGATCAGGAGATATTCCATTAATATCACCAAGTGAGTATCCTAATGTCTTTCTATACTTTCTAAATTCACACGAAAGTAAGGCAACTTCCACATTGTTCAGTTCAGAGTTCACTATCACAGGGTAGGTAAAGTTTGTTCCAAGGAATGTGTACATTAGCCCGGAAGGAAGTGTTTTCAGCTCAAGTTTAGGAGCTTTCAGCTTGCTCCAAGGGCTATCAACAAGACTTGACTTCAGAGGAGGTGCTCCTAAATTCGGAGCAGGTGTTCCGTTGCTGATTTCTTCAGTCAAGTTTTATCCTTCTTCTAGACTTATGTAGGCTACCATCCTTTCCACTCTGAGGCTTGAATCCAGCATCTTTCAAAACTCATCCGCATTCTAACTCAGAAAACCATGTCTTCCCTCGGCCATAGTCAATGCAACCTCCAACGGATCAGTTGATAAAACCTCTTCAACCACTTGTTCTGAGATTGCATCATTGCCTTCAATGGTGAAAGTTTGCCCATCCACCATGGGTCTTTTCAGCAATTTATCCATTTCGAACTTCACCACAATATCTCCCAATTGGAGATCAGTCGCTCCACTCCTCACATTGATTATTGTACCTGCTGTGCAGAGGAATTTTCTACCCAAAATCAGAGGGTCCCTTGGTTCTTCATCGAGTTCCAGAACCACGAAATCTGCAGGAATGAGAGTGTTCCATATCCTCACAAAGAAATCCTCAAGAATTCCTACAGGCAGTTTTGTTAATATATCAGTAAAAACTAGAGATATTCTTGTTGGCTTAAACTTGGCGAACCCAGTCTCTAAGCCACAAATTATGGCATAAGATTTACACTTGAACCCAAATCGCAGAGAGAGCAAGCAAATGTATTAGGTCTGATGCACAGATAGAACAAATCTCCATGGATTACCCATCTTCCTGACTACATTGTTTTGCAGTACATCACTGCAGTCTTTTGAAACCCAGCATCACATTCTCATCCTCAGCCACTCTTCCAACCAACAATCCTTTATGTACCTCTTTAAAGAAGGTATCATTTGGGCAGCATCAACCAATGGAAGTTTGATGGATATATCTTGAAGCATCTCCTTACATTTAGCTTCTTATAGGTCTTGAAGGGACTTCTTAGGTGGGACTGGATAGGGCACTTTGGGTTTGTAAATCTTTTTTAGAGCTGCTGCAGGTTTTTATGCAGATGTGGGTGGAGCACCCTGACGAAGCATGTGCTCCGTCGATGGGCTGGGGTGCTCAATCGTAAAATCTCAGCCTGGAGCATCCTGAGATGGAATCGGAGCATGTGCTCTGGATGTAGAGGGGTGCTCCTTCGCGTTTTCTTCGCCAGGAGCATGCTGTTCTTCCTGGAGCAGGTGCTCCACTACTATCTCTTTCCCTTTTTCCGATTTCTGGGTTGGTGCTGCAGCAACCTGAAGTATTTTCCCACTTCTTAATTCAATGGCATATGTACTCAGCTCTTGAATTTTCAGGTTTCTCAGGACTAATTCCAGGTGTTCTCTTGACAGCTTGTGCAACTTGAACATCCAATTTCTTCATGTGAATCCACACAGCCTCATACTTGCCATTTATATCACTGTACATGTGATCGAGCTTAGCATTTATTTCAGAAGATAACTTCTGCTGATTAAGTAGCAGCGGCTGCATAAGGTTCTTCAGGTCATCCTGGGAGGTGTTTGCAGAGCTTAAAGAAGGTTGCATGTTGGTAAACTGTGATTTTTGCTATCCTCCTTGGAAACGATTTTGCCCTTGGTTGGTGATAAACTTCTTCCCTTGTGAATTGTTGTAGAAGCTTTTCTGAAATCCCACATTATGAGACAGCTGATTTGGGACTCCTGGTTGTTGTGGGTATACTTGAACTTGTGGATTTTCCACATTGGTGGTATTATAGGACAAGTTGGGGTGGCTCCTATAGGTTTGATTCAACCCACGATTTTGTATAGATCCTTGTCCATTCACATAGCTGACCTCTAATTGATTATTATCTTGTTCATCTCCAAACTCCTTAGATAGAGGTGCTTCTCCATTTTCATCAACAAAATGGACTGTCTTTTGGTTCCCTTTTAGCAAAAGGTTCACTTTAGCTGTGAGTTCATCAATCTGTTGAGCTTTTACACTACTGACCTTCCTTGTTCTATCATATTCAGGAGACTTGTTGCTACAACTTGCAGTCAAGTTCTCAATCAGCTCAAAACACCTTCCTTGGATTTTGGCTTAAAATCGCCATTGCTGGTAGCATTCAGAGCATTCCTGTAATCCCAATCAACACCATCATAGAAGGTAGGTACCCAGAATTTGTTCATCAGTGAACCCATGATGAAGAAACTCTCTTCTGTACTCCTTAAACCTTTCCTAAGCCTCAGAAAAGGCTTCTCCGGAATGTTGCTGGAATGAGGATATCTTGTTCCTCAAAGCTGCAGATTTGGACTTGGTGTAAAAGTGATCCAAGAATGTTGATCTACACTCAGCCCATGTTGTCAAAGACCCAGGTGGCAATGACTTGAGCCAGCGTAAAGCTTTGTCCGCCAAAGAGAATGGGAACAGCTTACACTTCAGAAAGCCGTGAGGCACTTCATTTGAACCAGTTGTGCTGCAGATTTTTTCAAAATTTTTGATGTGGTCCATCGGAATTTCTGTAGGCAACCCATGGAAAAAATTCTGCTTCACTAAAGTAATCATTTGAGGCTTGATCTTGAAATCTTGCCTCTGAATTGTGGATGGGACAATCGCAGCTCTGTTTTGATAGAAGGCATGTGGATTATCCTTATCTCCAATTGCAGGATGTTGCTGCCGCGGTTGTCTCAGTTGCTCCATCTCTTGAGGAAGTCTTTGCAGCTCAGCTGCCATTTCAGCGTTGCTTCTGTCGCCCATATCCACGGTAGTAGGAACACAGACAGGTGCAGAGATAGGAGTAGTATCGGTAGTAGGACCAGGAACAGGAGCAAACACTGGTGCAGCTCGGTTTTGCTTGTTTTCTCGTTCTCATCTCGACATCTCTTCGTTGGTTAGGATGACGAGATTTTCAGATTTCTTGTTTCTTGTGGTCATACCCCTGAAACACACATAAGAGAGAAGAAGAAAAACAAATTAGAAAGATCTTAGACTGAAATTCAAACCAAGAAACAGAGGTAACGAATTGGTCCCCGTTGCAACGGCGCCAAAAACTTGCTCCACTGGATTTAGTGTTTTTATTCACGTGCAAGTGCACAGTTTATAATTGTAATACATAAAAGTTCGATTTCCAGAGGACCAATGTTACACTTTGTATTCTATAAGGAACTGAAAAGAAGCTAAGCAGGCAAGTTGGTTGTGTTGTTTCAGTAACAAGTAACAGAATTAAACGATGATTTAAACTCAATAAAAACAAGCTTTAAACCAAGGAACTTTCGCAAGAAATTCAGAGCAAATGATCGAACAACTACTCAGGGGACATTTAGGCATAAGTCTTGAGCTCAAACATAAATATAATATCAATCCACTGTCGTGGTATTAACAACTTTATCTAACAACCTAGAATCATAAACTGTCGTTTGGTCCTAAAAGCAAGCATTATTGAACAGATTTGATACGCTCACGATTTGCTACAACATCAACTGTCGTTGGTTAAGGACAAATCGCTTAACAAAGTTTCTCCTCAGACATAAAAGAAAAGAAAACAACAACAAATGAAAGGGAATCCATGAAATATAATATGGAGATGACAAAGCTTCAGAATTCTTCTCAAGTGTGGCAGATATTTTTCTCCAAATCTTACAAGTAGAAACTCTCAAAAGTCTATGAAAAAGTGTCTAGGTCACTCAAACTCTCAAGGTGTTTTGTACAAGATGATAGAATCAAAGATGAAGAGATAAACTTGTTCTAGATGGCGATGGCTCCCTCCTTTTCTTCCTTGCTCGCGTCCCAAAACTAGGTAAGTGAAGTTTTCATATCTGTTTCGGACGGATGGAGCATGTGCTCCAGAGTGGAGCATGTGCTTTGAAGGGGGCAGGTACTCCATTGTATGATATTCTTCAAACTTGGGTCATTTTCTTTCATTTCGGCTCCTTTTTGCTCCAGAGGCTCCACTTCCTCATATCTTCGTTTATAGCTCCTTAGTAACCTGAAACAAGTCGATGAAGACTAAAAAGACTCGATAAAAGCTGCAAAACGAAGGTTAGAATGAGGTAAAATCGCCTCATATCAGCGTTGCGCATCTGCGCAAGACTATACAGCCAGTTCCTCTTCTATCGAGGCGTTGGAAACAAGGTACATCTCGATGAGCCTCTGATGCTTTACTATGGCTGCAGGGATTTGGTTGCCAATTCCCATAGTGCATTACACCCAATGGTGCACCAAGTCAACCTCTAGCTTCAGTTCGCCGAGACGATGGTGCCGAGAAAGGATAGACCACGCGCTGGAGGAACAGGGAAGATTGAGTGCATAGGGAGTCTCCTCACCACTATCTTCCAGTTCTGCAAGTTACCCCTCCGTTCCGCCACTTGTGTTTCTCAGATCGAGAGGATAGACACCCTTCACCTCATCAGTTCGAAGATCCTGCGTGACCCGGACACCTACCAGTTCAAGGGCAAGAATGGCGAGACACTTTTCTGCAACCTCCCTGATCACCCGGCTTAACTCCGAGTTCGTTCTCCGCTTTACGCCAGATGCAGATTTCCTCTGCCCAGACCCTCTTCGGCTCACTCCTGTTACTACTTCTGCTAGCTCTTCTCGAGCTCTACCACCTCACTTGAAGGATGAGGAGATGCCTCGTGCCGCTCCACCCACCTTGGCTCTGCCCTATCATGCCACCACCATTCAGGGTGAGTTCGATCTCCCCCTATCTTTGATGAGCCTGATACAGCTGAGTAAAGGCAGTGAATGATCACTTCTCAGCGGAAGAACAACAGTCTCATACAGTGTATCATCCAGACCCTATCCCGTGGTTGTTGCCACACCATGGCGCCGAGAGACGTCCACACTAAGCAGACTCTGAGACCATCGGAGCAGCCTTCCCGGGGCAGGAAACACATTGGATGCAACGGGAACGAGAGTCCCGATGCCACTACCAGCTGATCGCCAGTAACACCCTTCTATCACCATTGTATTATTCCGCTGTTATTTGCTTTTCTTTGTGACCCGACTGCATATTTATTTTCACACCGGGGACGGTATGAAGTAAGTGTGGGTGAGGGAGTTTGTTGCTACTGATTTCGTTTATTTTCTTTGATTTTTGTTTGAGTCTTGAGTCAGTTTGTGTCTTCGAGTCATTTTGTTTTATTGAGTTAAGAATTTGGTTGGAAATTAGGACCTTAATCTATGATGAGCTTGCAACAATGATGTAATTTTAACCATCTCTCTAGTGACCATTACTGCAAAGTTTTGAGTGCTCGGACAAGCTGGACCACCATACTCGGATTCTCTCTTTCCAAAACATCCTACTACACTAAGGTTTCATCGGAATGACATAAACTCTACTTTATTTGGGCGTAATTTAAACTTAAACTCTTCTTGTTATGGGGATTAGATTAGGGAAACAAGTGTATATTCAGGATTTCTTATACCTTTTAACACTCTTACTGATCCTAAATAACTAACTCTTTTTTAGCTAGTACCTACCTCTCCACCGGAGGTTGGCCCTTCATAGTTGCCGTAACCGCTACTACACCCGCTCTGCCTTTCGCTTCGGACGTTGGATGTTTGGTCAGACCCTTGACTATTGACTATGGTGGGCTATACATTTTCGTTAGAATTCTCATCTCCTGTTTGTGAACGATGCAGTTTGAAGCGAAATGTAAAGCGTCTTGATTGGTTAGCGGGATATTCAGGCTTATTTCTTCCCGGCAACGGGATTGATGCCATAAGGATCTCCGCAGAGTGTCGATCGCGGCCTTATCCCTTAAGCCGTCGACTTTAGACACCACCACCTTAAATCTTTCGATGAAGTCTCAAAGACTTTCTGCCGCTCCTTGGGATAGTGAATAAAGATCAAGATCGGAGGTTGATCAGCTTATGAACAATGAATAATGATTCAGGAATGCGGCCAATAGCTGATCGAAATTGATGATCGAATCTCTTTCTAAATGGGAGAACCATGTCAGGGCCGGCCCCTTAAGTGTTCGACAAAGAGGAGGCAGAAACTGGTGTCCATCTCTTTGCTCTTGAACCTGGCTTGGTCCATGGCGGTCCGAAAAGCTGTCATGTGGGCTTTCGGATCCGATGTCATGTCATATAAAGAGATTTGAATTTTCTTGGGATCAGAGGGCTTCACATTCGTGATTCGAGACGTGAATGGGATCTTCTATGTCTCCTCTAAGACTCGATCGATTTCTGGGGCTGCGCTGATGGCCTGGTGGACTTTAGAACACACAATCCTCATCTCGCCTGTCCCCAGGTCGAGTTTGGCTCGGAGCTCGCCCATTTCGTTCTTCTGGCTGATGGAGAGTGGCATCCTACTCTGCCGGCCTGTCCTGCCTTGCTCCTGAGCTTGCCGTTGCTGCTCGACCCTGAGTATGTTCTCTTCTTTCTTGGTGAGATCTCTTTCCACGTCATCGATCTCACGTCCACCTTGGTCGGCTCCGTTTTCGATGGTTTCATTTTTTCCTCCGATTTCTCCCTCTGTTACCGTTGATGTCGGTCGATCGGTACTCCATCCGGCGGTGTTCTTACGTTGCAAGGATAGCAGCCCGATGGGTCGATCCTTATACCGACTGGAGTTTGCTCTTCTGAGGTTTGTCCTCATGGTGACATCGTTTATGGCAAGAATCGGAGACGCCTCCCTCTGATGGGCCGCCAGATCTTTTTCGAGTCTCCTCTCGGAGGGAAGTTCCTGGTTCGGCTTTCCTCCCGGATGGCCTCCAATTTCTGAGTCACTGTCCCGTTGGCTTTCTCATGTTCGGCTTGTTGCTTTTGGAGCGTCGCCAGCATCATTTTCAATTCGGTCACGGAAACCGCTGTTCCCCCTGACTCTACCGCTCTGCCCGGTTGGTTGTTTCTTCCGTTGTTTCCGTCATTGTTTAATCCCTCTCCAGACATCGCTTCTTTCTTGTATTCCTTTGCTCTTAGGATTTAGAATATTTCTCATCCTCACAGACGGCACCAAATTGTGAGAGTCGATACTCACACAATCAAAATTTATAATAAATGGTGTCTCGAAAACCTTATTTTAAAAGAAATCAAGGATCGAGATTGCAAGTTTGTTTTATTAAATGATCTTTTTTCCAAATACAAGGGATTTCGTAAAAGTTGTGTAATCTTACAATACAAAGTCCAAAGTACTCGGAATGGGATGTATCAAAGTTAATACATGATATCCTATATATGCTGGACAACTCGGGATGCTGAGAAGAGCTGCTACCATTGTGGGTCATCGTTAAGTGCAGTAATCCGTCGCCTTTAACGGGCTCGGGCTTGATCTGCGGCCCAACTTCTCAGCACGTCGTTGTTCAGTGTTATCCAGACCCAACATGCTTCGGGTTTGGTCCGGTCTGATTTGAGTTTGTTTTTTGTCTTGTTCAGTTTCTTTCCCGGTCTTAGGGTCGGTTCGTGAACAGTGTTCTGAATAGTGTTTCATGAACAGTATCATGAATAGTGTTCTGAACCCGAGTAACGCTAGGCCAAATCTTCGGGTCCGAGGTTTTGTGTTCGGTTCGTGACAGTGTTCCGTGAATAGTTTCGTAAACACTGTACCGAAGACGAGTAACACTGAGCCAAACTTTTAGCTTGCCGGTTCGGTCAAGAAATAAAGAAAACGTGTGAAGGATCAGGTCGCCTTGGGCCGTATGGTGAGGTTTGTGACCTGCCCATCGAGGAAGCAGGTCGTCACCGTCTCGTGTGAGGAGATGGCAACCTGCTCTGCATGACTAGGTCATCCAACTCTCTCGGAGCAGAGTTGGCGATCTAGTCTGCATGCTAACA
Source organism: Iljinskaea planisiliqua (assembly GCA_900108845.1). Taxonomy (NCBI): domain Eukaryota; kingdom Viridiplantae; phylum Streptophyta; class Magnoliopsida; order Brassicales; family Brassicaceae; genus Iljinskaea; species Iljinskaea planisiliqua. The sequence goes on along the minus strand of FNXX01000003.1, from coordinate 11,791,717 downwards.
GGTGGCCACCTTCTCCTAGGGGAGAGTGGGCAACCTGTCTATCGAGCGAGCAGGTCGCCAGTCTCTCGTGTGAGGAGACAGCGACGTGATCCTTGCATGACCAGTTTACCATTCTATCCCAGGGAAGTGTTGGTGACCTGTTCTGATGCTAGTAGGTCGCCACCTTCTCCTAGGGGAAAGTGGGCGACCTGCCCTTCGAGCGAATAGGTCGCCACTCTCTCTTGTGAGGAGATGGCGACCTGATCATTTCATGATCAGGTCACCACTCTATCCCGGGGGAGAGTTGGCGACTTACTCTGCATACTAGCAGGTTACCACTCTCTCTCGGGGGAGAGAGGGCGACCTGTTCTCGTGTTTATATGTTTTGAGACTATAATCAGGTTGCTATATTCTGTAAGATAGACTGGCGACCTGCTTCTTGTTGGATCAGGTCGCTATGTTCCGTACGACGAACTGGCGACCTACCTCTTACTGGATCAGGTCACTACGTTCCATAAGACGGATTGGCAACCTATCTTTTGCTGGACCAGGTCGGCATTCTCTCTCGGAAGGGAGTCGACGACCTATTCTCGTGTTCAAATGTTTTGCGACTAGTCAATCGTGTTGATATATAGATTTCTCTGTTCATTAATCGCGTAGGGTGGATTTTAACCCCAACACATCGTACTGCTCTTAGTCTCGGATAGAGAAATCCCCTAAGCTCGAACACCTGTTTATGCCCACCTGCAAGAAGTTGAAAAAAGTATCCCTAAACATTAAAAAAAAACAAAACATCTAAAAAAGGTTGACACGTTGACTGAAGCTAGCTATCATGATCGTGTCCCAGTAGTGGAACTCTGTTTCATCAAATGCTTCAAGTTGAATCTAGAGGCTATTCTTAAGCAATAATCAATCATTAAGTACATACTTTTTCCCAGTAGAAAAGTACCTTCATATTTAACTCACCGGTCTACTTGGAGCGTTCTGAACAAAATCCCGGGAACAAATCTGATTCCACTGATCAGTCATTTAGCATCTGGTCATATCAGAATGAATGCTATATGGTCATATTCGGCTGTCGTTTCCCTCTACACCACCAAAATGCCTCTCCTCTAGCTCAAATTGACTTTGATCATGTGGATGTACAGTTTCATCTCACCGATGACCTCTCTAAGTTCAGATTAACATGATGTGGTATCAGAGTCTCCCATGACTCTTTCCATTTCCGGATAACCAAGCTCAGGGGCGGACGTACTTTGAGAGGAGGTGGGGCATATGCCTCATACTCATTTTAAAATTTTCATAATTAACTACTATACATGTAAGATTATTCAGTTTAACTACTTAAAAATGTCCCAGAATAAATTTAAAATCATTTATTCTATGTTTTATGCTCTTGTTTTTAGGATTTTTTTTATAAAAGCTCTCATTTCATTTTCGATATCTGCCTATATTTCAATTTCTTTTCAATATTATCTCATATCTTCAAATCTTTATCATAATTTATTTTTTAACATTTATTTACATATTATATTTTTTTAATTTCTTTGTAACATATTAATATATACTTTTAGCATATTAATTTAATTTCATTAAAGTAATTACATAATCTACATATAAATTAGTAAGAGGTAGTATTTAGTAACCTTAGCAAGTTATATGATTTTGTTTCAGTATATATATATTTAAGATATAATTATTTTAAATAAAAACTATTTTATTATAATCTATATAATTTATTTTAAAGTTTATATATGTGTAAAAAATGTAATATCAATAGAATTATTTTTTAATAATTTTAAATTTATTTGAATCTCATAATTTAGAGTATATTACATAACTATTATTCCATTAAAAATATTGTATTAATTAATATTTATTATATTAAATTTTGATTTTTGTGTCTCATACTAAATATTTTTCTACATCCGTCCCTGACCGAGTTAGTAGCTCAAATACAATTGAAGATGTTTGTGATGAATCCAATGTAAGCGTAAGGGACAATGATGAAGAGCCTGGAGACAGTAGTGAAGATACCAAGAGAAGCGGGAAGCGAATCAAGGTAATTAAGAATTCATCATGAACTAATTATTAGGTGTTGCTTATATGAGTTCTTCCTTTTCAAGATAAAAATGAAATTTCTTTTTGTATAATAAGATCATGTTGGATTGTTTCTGCAGATATCGTGAAGGACAAATCAAGCTAGAAGGACTTGCTCTTGACACAAACTATCATCTTTAAAAGAATGGCCAAATTATATGTCAAGGTGGTTTTTGGAAACAATATCTAGTAATGTATGAGTGGATTCCCTGACAACTGATTCTTTAACATTCTGATTTCTGGTATATACGAAAACTTATATGGAGAGGTTAAAATGATTGATTTGGATACATATGTCACCAAAGTGCATTTACTTTTTCGGTTGCACATCCAGAGAGAACTTCAGAGTTAAGCATGCTTAAGCTGGAGTAGTCAAAGGATAGATGACCTACCGGGAATTCACTCGCTGTACCGTGTGAGTGAGGACAAAATACGGAGAACGGTCACGTGGTGATTGTAGGGTCAGTATATCATGACTTTCAAACTTCCCAGTTAACGTTCCCACCGTCGAGGGGTAGGGCGACCCATGGGCCTTGTGAGAGGAAATGGATCCCACTGGTAGTGGTGGTTGGTGCGTTATAAGTGGTATCAGAGCTGGTTAGTCGTCCCAGTTATGACCTATGAGGCGGTTTGGGACATGTCTTTGTGTGCAATGAGGACGTTGCACTCTGTGATTGGGGGTGATTGTAGCATCCCTATTTCTGGTATATATGGAAACTTATGTGGAGAGGTTAAAAGAATTGATTTGGTTACCTATGTCACTAAAGTGCATTTACCTTTTCAGTTGTACATCCAAAGAGAACTTCATGGTTAAGTGTGTTTGAGCTGGAGTAGTCAAAGGATGGGTGACCTACCGGAAAGTTATCCGTTGTACCGTGTGAGTGAGGACAAAATATGTTGAACGATCACGTGGTGATTGCAGGGTCAGTATATTATGACTTTCAAACCTCCCAATTAACGTTCCAACCGTCGGACAGGGGTGGGCCTAGTGAGAAGACTTGGGTGCTGATACACTAGATTTAATGCTTTTATTCGACTACAAGTGCACAGCTTATAATAGTAATACATAAAGTTCGATTTCCAGAGGACCAGTGTTACACTTTGTATCTATAAGGAATTGAAAAGAAGCTAAGTAAGAACTTGGTTTTGTTGTTTCAGAAACAAGTAACAGAATTAAACAATGATTTAAACTCAAATAAAACAAACGTTAAACCAAAGAACTTTCGCAGGAAATTCAGAGCAAAGGATCGAACAATTATTCAGGGGACAATTAAACACAAGTCTTGAGCTCAAACATAAAGATAATATCAATCCATTGTCGTGGCATCAACAACTTTATCTAACAACCTAGAATCCTAAACTGTCGTTTGGTCCTAAAACCGCAGACAAGCATTATTGCACAGGTTCGATATGCTCACAATTTACCTTAACATCAACTGTCGTTGGTAAATGACAAATCGCTCACCAAAGTCTCTTCTAGCAACCTATTACACTTTTAATGAATAGATTAACCTAAAATCATGAATTAAGTGATCAATTCAATCAGAAATTAAGACTAACAAATTGTGAAGACAATCTATTTAAATCCCTATTTGTGTTCAACCCATCAACTCATGAATACAATTAAAATCCTTGATCTAAATAGAGGATCTACTCAGACATGGAAGAAGAGAACACAACAACAAGTGAAAGAGAATCCATGAAATATAAAATAGAGATGACAAAGGTTCAGAATTCTTCTCAAGTGTGGCAGACATTCTTCTTCAAATCTTACAAGCAGAAACTTTCAAAAACTCTTATCAAAAAGTTCTATGTCACACAAAGCTCTCAAAAGTAAGTGTGCAAGATGATAGAATCGAAGATGAAAAGATTAGATGATTCTAGATGGTGAAGGCTCCCCTCTTTTCTTCCTTTCTCGAGTCCCAAAACTAGGTAAGTGAAGTTTCCATATCTGTTTCGTACGGATGGACCATGTGCTCCAAAGTGGAGCATGTGCTCTGAAGGGGAGCAGGTGCTTTGAAGGGGAGCAGGTGCTCAATCGTATGATATTCTTCAAACTCGGATCCTTTTCCTTCATTTCAATTCATTTTTGCTCCATAGGCTCCAGTTCCTCATATCTTCGTTTATAGCTCCTTAGTAACCTGAAATGACTTAATAAGGACTAAAAAGACTCAGTAAAAGCTGCAAAACTGATATGAGGTGATTTTGCCTCATTATAACTCTTGTTTTGCAGGTTTTATCGAGTCATTTCAGGTCACTAAGAAGCTATAAGTGAAAACATGAGGGATTGGAGCCTTTGGAGCAAAAAGGAGTCGGAATGAAGAAATAGGGACTCGAGTTTGAAGATCGTCACATGACAGAGCATATGCTCCACTCCGGAGCACAAGCTTCATCCGTCCGGAGCAGATATGGAAACTCCACTTACCTAGTTTTGGGACGCGAAGAAGGAAGAAAAAGGAGGGTTGTCGCCACCGACATCTAACCTTGTACTTTTCGATTTTCTGGCTAGAGATAGACAGACCTTTTGATAAGAATCTCTGAGAGTTTTTCTGCTTGTAAGATTTGGAGAAAAATCTCTGCCACAGTTGAGAAGAATTCTGAACCTTTGGCATTTCTATTTTTTATTCCATGAATTCTCTTTCGCTTCTTGCTCTGTTTTCCGATTTCATGTCTGAGTATATCCTCTTGTTAGATCAAGGATTTCAATGGTATTCATGAGTTGATGGGTTGAACATAAATATGGATTTGAATAGATTGTCTTCACCACTTGTTAGTCTTAGTGCCTGAATTGAACTGATCACTTAATTCATGATTTTAGGTTAATCTATTCATCAAAAGTGTAATAGGTTGCTAGAAGAGACTTTGGTGAGTAATTTGTCCTTAGCTAACGACAGTTGATGTTAAGGCAAATTGTGAGTGTATCAGACCTACGCAATAATGCTTGTCTGCGATTCTAGGACCAAACGACAGTTTAGGATTTTAGGTTGTTAGATAAAGTTGTTGATGCCACGACAGTGGATTGATATTACTTCTATGTTTGAGCTCTAGACTTGCGCATAATTGTCTCCTGAATAGTTGTTCTACCCCTTACTCTGAATTTCCTGCGAAAATGCCTTGATCTAACGCTTGTTTTATTTCAAGTTTAATCATTGTTTAAATCTGTTACTTGTTATACAACCAACAAAACCAACTTGCTTGCTTAGCTTTCTTTCAATACCTCATAGATACAAAGTGTACAACTGGTCCTCTGGAAATCAAACCTATCTGTATTACAATCATAAGCTGTGCACTTGCAGTAGAAATTAAGGCACTAAATCCAGTCTATCAAGTTTTTGGCGCCGTTGCGACGGGGATTAATTTGTTACCTCTGTTTCTTGGTTTGAATTTCAGTCTAAAACCTTTCTAATTTGTTTCTATTCCTCTCTCTTGTGTGTGTTTCAGGTGCATGACCACAAGAACCACAAGGAGCAAGAACTCTGAGAATCTTGTCATCCTGACCAACGAAGAGTTATCTAGAAGAGAGCGAGAAAATAGGCAAAACCGAGCTGCACAAGTGTTTGCTCTTGTTCCTGTTCCTACCACGGACACTACTCCTGTTTCTGCACCTGTCCGAGTTCCTGATACTGTGGATATGACCGACAGAGGCAATGCTGAAATGGCAGTTGAGCTGCAAAGACTTCGTCAAGAGATGGAGCAACTGAGACAACCGCGGCAGCAACAGCCGGCGATTGGAGATAAGGACAATCCGAATGCCTATTATCAAAATAGAGCTGCGATTGTCCCACCCACAATTCAGAGGCAATATTTTGAGATCAAGCCTCAAATGATCACTTTGGTGAAGCAGCATTTATTCCATGGTTTGCCTGCAGAAATTCCGATGGACCACATCGAAAATTTTGAAGAAATCTGCAGCACTACTGGTTCAAATGGAGTGTTTCACGACTTTCTGAAGTGCAAGTTGTTCCCATTCTCTTTGGCGGACAAAGCTTCACGCTGGCTTAAGTCATTACCACTTGGGTCTTTGACAACATGGGCTGAGTGTAGATCAGCATTCTTGGATCACTTTTACTCCAAGTCCAAGACCACAGCTTTGAGGAACAAGATATCCTTATTCCAGCAACATTCCGGAGAAGCCTTTTGCGAGGCTTGGGAAAGGTTCAAGGAGTACAGAAGAGAGTGCCCTCATCATGGGTTCACTGATGAACAAATTCTGGGCACCTTCTATGATGGTGTTGATTGGGATTACAGGAAAGCTCTGAATGCAGCTAGTAATGGCAATTTTATGACAAAGTCCAAGTAGGGTGATTTTGAACTGATTGAGAACTTGGCTGCGAGTCCAGCAGCAAGTCTCCTGAGTACGACAGAACAAAGAAGGTCAGTAGTGTGGGAGCACAAAAGATTGATGAGCTCACAGCTAAGGTGAACTTTTTACTAAAGGGGAACCAAAAGACAGTTCATTTTGTTGATGAGAATGGAGAAGCACCTCTATCTGAGATTACCAGGATGATAATCAGCTGGAGGTTAACTATGTTAATGGGCAAGAGTTTGTGCAGAATTGTGGGTTCAATCAAGCTTACAGGAGCCATCCCAACTTGTCCTACCGGAGCACCAATGTGGAGAACCCACAAGATCAAGTATATCCACAACAGCAAGGGGGCCAGAACCAGCTGTCTCATAATGTGGAGTTTCAGAAAAGCTACTCCAACAATTCACAAGGGAAGTATTTCATCACCAATCAGGGTCAGAATCGCTTCCAAGGAGGACAACAAAAGTCGCAATATACTAGCATGCAGCCTTCATCATGTTCTGCAAACACCTCTCAAGATGATTTAAAAAACCTTATGCAGCAGCTGTTGCTTAATCAGCAAAAGTCATCTTCAGAAATCAATGCTAAGGTTGATCACATGTACAATGACACGAATGGCAAGTATGAGGCTGTGTGGACTCACATGAAGAAATTGGATGTTCAGGTTGCACAAACTGCAGAAGCTGTCAAGAGAGCACATGGGACTCTCCCTAGGAAACCTGAAAATTCAAGAGCTAAATACATCAACGCCATCGAATTGAAAAGTGGGAAGACACTTCAGGTACCTATAGCACCAACCCAGAAATCGGTTAAAAGGAAAGAGATCGCTGAGGCGAACCTGCTCCATGAAGGACAGCATGCTCCAGGCGAAGAAAACTTGAAGGAGCATCCCTCGAGGTCCGGAGCACCTGCTCCGACTCCACATAAGGGTGCTCCAGGCGGAGATTTTACGATGGAGCACCCCAGCCCATCGACGGAGCACATGCTCCATCGGGGTGCTCCACCCACACCCGCAGAAAAACCTGCAGCAGTTCCCGAAAGGATTTACAAGCCTAAGGTGCTCTACCCAGTCCCACCTAAGAAATCACGTAAGGACCTCGAAGAGGCTAAATGTAAGGAGCTGCTTCGAGACATAAACATTAAAATTCCATTGGTTGATGCTACCCAAATGATGCCATCTTTGAAGAGGTACATAAAAGGATTGCTGGTTTCAAAAGACTGTAGTGTTGTACTGCAAAATAAAGTACTCAGGAAGATGGGTGATCCAGGGAGGTTTGTCTTATCTGTGCAAATCAGACCCAACATCTTTGCTTGCTCACTCTGCGATTTGGGTTCAAGCGTAAACCTTATGTCATACTCTGTAGCTAAGAGACTGGGTTTCACCAAGTTCAAGCCAACAAGGATCTCTCTGGTTTTCGCTGACAGATCAACAAAGCTGCCTGTAGGAGTCCTTGAGGATTTACATGTGATGATAGGGAACACACTGATCCCTACTGATTTTGTGGTTCTGGAACTTGATGAAGTCATTGAATGCTGCAACCCGTAAGGACCACTTTCCTTTGCCCTTTATCGATCAAATGCTTGAGAGACTGGCTAACCACCCATACTACTGCTTTCTAGATGGTTATTCTGGTTTCTTTCAGATCTCAATCCATCCGGATGACCAGGAGAAGACGACATTCACATGTCCCTATGGCACCTTCGCCTATAGGCGAATGCCTTTCGGCCTGTGCAACGCTCCAGCTACATTCCAGCGGTGCATGATTTCCATTTTTACTGACCACATCGAAGACATTATGGAGGTTTTCATAGACGATTTTCCGTCTATGGAAGCTCTTTTTCTGTCTGTTTGTCGAATTTGTGCAGGGTACTTCAACGATGTGAAGAGAAACATCTGGTTTTGAACTGGGAGAAGTGCCACTTCATGGTGAGGAATGGGATCGTGCTGGGTTATCGAATCTCAGAGCAGGGTATCGAGGTGGATAATGCAAAGATAGAGGTCATGATGAGCTTGCAACCTCCTACATCTGTCAAGGGAATCCGCAGTTTTCTGGGTCACGCTGGTTTCTACCGGAGGTTTATCAATGACTTTTCCAAGATATCGAGGCCTCTTACACAGCTGTTGTGCAAGAAGGCAAAGTTTGAATTTGATAGCGCCTGCCTTGAAGCCTTCCACACGATCAAAGGAGCGCTGGTCAGTGCTCCCATTGTGCAACCACCAGACTGGGAGTTGCCATTCGAAATCATGACAGACGCAAGTGATTATGCAGTCGGCGCAGTTCTGGATCAGAGGAAAGACAAGAAGCTGCATGTCATCTATTATGTGAGCCGAACTCTGGATGAAGCTCAGTGCAAATATGCCACCACGGAGAAGGAACTTCTAGCAATTGTTTTTGCCTTTGAAAAGTTTCAGTCTTACCTGGTTGAGTCAAAAGTAATCGTGCACACAGACCATGCTGCACTGAAGTACATGCTAACTAAGAAGGATGCCAAACCAAGGCTCCTACGATGGATTCTTTTGCTACAAGAATTCGATCTTGAAATTGTAGACAAGAAGGGAGTTGAGAACGGAGTTGCAGATCATCTATCTAGGATGAGGATCGAGACAGAGATACCCCTAGATGACAGCCTACCTGAAAAGCAAGTTTATGATATAAGTGTGTGCCAAGTCGTGGAGCACCCGCTCCGTTTCGGAGCACCTGCTCCACCGTATTTTTGCGGCCAAATCGATAAGGCAATACACACGAAGTTACCCTGGTTTGGGGAGATAGCCAACTACCTACCTGCTGAGCAAGAGCCTGAGGGATTTGTGGGTAACAAGAAAAAGAAGTTCTTGAAGAATATAATGCAATACTTTTGGGATGAGCCCTACCTCTACAAGCATTGCAAAGATGGAGTTTTCGGAAGATGTGTAGCTGACGTGGAGATTCCAGAAATCTTATACCACTTTTAAGACAGTCTCTAAAGTGCTGCAGGCAGGATATTGGTGGCCAACTTTGTCCAGAGATGCCCATCGATTTGTGTCTAGGTGTGACTCATGCCAAAGACAAGGCAATATTAGCAAGAGGAATGAAATGCCACAGAACTTCATCCTGGAGGTTGAAGTATTTGATGTGTGGGGGATTGACTTTAGGGGGCCATTTCCATCATCTTTCGGAAATGAGTATATCCTAGTGGCTGTGGACTATGTGTCCAAATGGGTCAAAGCTTTGGCAAGTCCCACAAATGATGCCGGAGTAGTGATCAAAATGTTCAAGTCAATCATTTTCCCAAGGTTTGGTGTGCCTAGAGTTGGCATAAGCGATGGAGGATCCCACTTCATCAACAAGATCTTCGACACCTTGCTGAAAAAGAATGGTGTAAAACACAAGGTTGCATCTCCATACCATCCTCAAACCAGTGGGCAAGTTGAAATCTCCAACAGGGAAATCAAGAGTATCCTGCAGAAAACCGTGGGCACAACAAGGAAAGATTGGGTTTCCAAGCTTGACGATGCTCTTTGGACATATAGAACTGCCTATAAGACACCCTTGGGGACAACACCATTTCACTTGGTGTATGGAAAAGCTTGTTACCTTTCTGTAGCATTGGCAGTGAAGATGCTCAAATTCGATGTTAAATCTGCCTCAGAAAGGAGGATGATGCAGCTGCATGAGTTGGAAGAAATAAGGCATCTTGCCTATGATAACTCCAAGATCTACAAGGAGAGAACTAAGGCGTACAACGAGAAGAGGATTCTGACCCGGAATTTTGCTCCAAACGATCAAGTGTTGCTGTTTAATTCCAGGTTGAAGCTGTTTCCCGGAAAGCTAAGGTCACGATGGTCTGAACCTTTCACAATCAAAGAAGTCAAGCCATATGGAGCTGTAGTGTTGCTGGACACCAAGGGAGGAGAGTTTGTTGTCAACGGTCAGCGGATCAAGCCATATCTTGCTGAATCTTACGTCGCAGAAGGAGAAACATTTCCCTTAGGCGACCTTCTTCAAGCCTAAATGGCTAGCCAAGTCAAGTTAGTGACTTAAACCAAGCGCTTGGTGGGAGGCAACCTACCAGTAAGAGCCCCTAACTTTGGATTTCTTGTTTTCCCTTTATACTAACTTTTAGTTTTAGTTTTCACCCTATATATATATATATAAAAAAAAAAAAGGTATTTGTTTTCTCGGCAATCAGATGAAGAAGGAAGAAAGGAGCACCCAAACGGAGCACCTGCTTCATTTTCTCCCAGGGTGCTCCAGGCATAACTTACTCGACAGAGCACCCCAACTTCAAACGGAGCACATGCTCCTTTGAGGTGCTCCAATTTTCGCGAACTGGTAAGTGATTTGGGCTGATTTAAATCGGTTTTCATTCGGTTTCAATCAAAAATACTTCCAATTTTCATTGGGTTTTACCCTAAACCAACCGATTTTTCCATTTAAAAAGAAACTCCCCATCTCCCAATTCTTCTTCTTCATCGCGACCACCTCCCCCTCTCTCTCTCACTTTGGTTTTTGCTAAATTCCTAACTTCTGCAATTCTCAACCAAATTGAGTGATTCTTAAGCCTAAACCACTCGAATTCTTGTCCTGAGTCTATTTCTACCATCGATTTCGACAACAAGCAAAGCTATGAGCTCGAAAACCCCCTTTTTCAGTCGCTACCCATCTTTGGGACTTGAGGTTTTGTGCTCTCTCTCTCTCTCTGAACAGCTTGTGTGAACTGTTCTATATGTTTTTCATGATGATTTGTGCAATGATAGCTTGAATAAAGTTCAAAATAGACACATGCAAAATTTTGGAAAAAGCTTGAAAGTCCATCAATGGTGAAAATCGTGTTGCATGTTGAATTTGGTTTGAGATATGAGTTTATTTGATGTTCATCAATGACACTAACTTGATTCCCAAAATCGTGTGAATTCCATTCGTGTAAAGCTCACTTTCAAGATGTCTCTTGTGTGTTTACCGAAAAATGCAGCCCAAGAACTTCCGTTACACGAACCGGAAAGGAAAGGGAGCAAGTACCTCGGCCCAAGCAGACCCTCGAACCGCACCATGGCCGCGCCCTGAAGGCGAACGTTTTGAGCTCCCGGATGACAACATCCCAGTGCACTCTGATGAGAAGTGGAACCAAACCGACTGCTTCTACTACAACGCGCTGCTGGGCGTGAAGATAGAGCCCACCCGGTTCATGTGCTTGGATACGTTGAAGTGGCTGGGCATCGAGAAGGAGGTGTCTGAAATCTTCCTCAGCGGCAAGTTCATGGGTTTCGCCTAGGAAACCGAGATCCTCTACCCAGAACTCACTCGCCAGTGCCTCGCCTCAGCGAGGATTCACTATGCAGACCCTCAGAACCCGGCTGTGGATGAAGCATCTCTCTCCTTTTCGCTTACGGGAAAAAGTACTCCAGCACCATCAGAAAGGTCAACGATGTTTTAGGCTTCAACGCAGAAGACAAGGACCTCTCCTTCCTGAAGCGGTTCCCCATCTCCGGCCAGTTCTGGCAGATGATAGCCTCCGGCCCTTACGCCTCTTGCTCCGCGAGCCAGTCCTTGATCCGCCACCCCGCTGTGCGCATCTGCGCAAGACTATACAGCCAGCTGCTCTTTGATCGCGACGTCGGCAACAAGGTACACCTCGATGAGCTCCTCATGCTCTACTATGGCTGCGGGGACCTGGTGGCCGAATCATATGGAGCACCGCACCCTACCGTTCACCAGGTCAACCTTGGTCTTCAGTTTGATGAGACAATAGTGGCGGCAAAAGACAGGGCACGCACCGGCGCGACAGGGAAGACCGAGCGCATTGGGAACCTTCTCACCACACTCTTCCAGACCTGTCGGGTACACCTCGGACATGGTACCTGCGTTTCTCGGATCGAGCGGATGGACACAGCTCACCTCATCAGCTCAAAGATCCTCTGAGACCAGGACACTTACCAGTTCAAGAGTGCGAGTGGCGAGACACTTTTCTGCAAGCTCCCTCAACTGGTGATCACCCGCCTCAACTCTGAGTCCGACCCGAACTTCATGCCGCACCCGGATTTCCTCTGCTCAGACCCTCTCAGGCGTGCTCCTTCCACTACTCCCGCTAGCTCTTCCAGAGCACTACCGCCTCACCTGGAGGACGAGGAGACGCCACACACCGCCCCACGCATACTGACGCTCCCCTACCACACTACCACTGCTCAGGGTGAGTTCGACCTCCCCCCTATCTCTGATGAGCCTGATACAGCTGAGTACAGGCAGTGGATGATCGCTTCCCAGAGGAAGAACAACAGTCTCCTACAGCGCATCATGCAGACCCTATCCTGTGGTTGCTGTCACACCACTGCGGCGAGAGACGTCCGCACAGAGCAGACGCCGGGACCTTCCGAGCAACCTTCCCGTGGTAGGAAGCGCCAGGGGCGAGACAGGAGCGAGAGTCCCGATGACACCACCCGCTGATCGCCAGTAACACCCCTCTAGCACCATTGTAGTATTCCATTTGCATTTGTAATTTCTTTCTATCCCGACTTCGTATTTACTTTCACACTGGGGACGGTGTGAAGTAAGTGTGGGGGAAGGAGTTTTATTGCTACTGATTTTCGTTTATTTTTGGTTTTTGTTTGGATTTTGAGTCAATTTTTGTCTTTGAGTCAGTCTGTTTTATTGAGTCAAGAACTTGTTTGGGAATTAGAACCTTAATCTATGATGAAATTGTGCCATTCATGTGATTTTAACCATCTCTCTAGTGACCATTGCTGCAGAACTTTGGGTACTCGGAGAAGCTGGACCACCATACTCGGATCACTCACTCTGCAGAACATCCCACTACACTAAGGTTTCATCGGAAAGATTTTAAACTCTACTCTAACTAGACATAATTTGAACTTAAAATCTTCTTGCTATGGGCATTAATCTAGGGGAACAATTTTTATATTCAGGACTTCTTTTACCTTTCACCACTCTTGCTGATCCTGAATAGCTAGCTCATCTTTAGCTAGTACCCACATCTAGCCTAACCTCCTTTTAGACCACTTGCACTCTTGTATTTCATTTCCCATATGTGCAGATATGTGCAAAAAGGTCGGAGAGAAAAGGATTGACACAACCTCTAACTCACTCTTGCTGAAGAAATCGCCAGAAGATGAGAGGGATTGCCAGGAGCACCTGCTCCATATAAGAGCGCACACCCCAACCGGCAGTGTCTGATCCAGTGTATATGCGCTAAGCCATTAGAAGTTGAAAAGCAGTTTCGGAGCACCTGTTCCAAAATGGAGCACCCGCTCTATTTCGCCCAATGAAGAAGACAAGTGAAACAGACGACCTGTTGGGGTATATGGGCCGTTGGATCAACATTTTCATGCTCAAGGGAACACACATCATGTAAGAACCCTCCTAAAAAAATGTGTAAAATGATAAGGAGAGGCGAGTTAGTAACTCAAAGATGTTTCCCTTGGCACCTGTCAACCACAAGGAAGGAAGAACCGAGATTTGAGGAGTTAGAGTTTTCAAGAGAAGAAGAGTGATTAGAGGTTGTAGAACCTCAATGAGTCCATTCTCTCTTGCTATTTTGTGCAATATGCTGCAATCTCTATATGCTCCGGTAACCCTCTAAACACTCTGAAACTCCACCACTAAATTAGCTTATTTAATCCCAAACATTGTCTATCCTAGGTAGTGCCCATGATGAGAAGTTCACGCCACCCTTTAATTGAACGTAAAGAATTTATTGTCTGGATGGTGAACTTTGTGTGTTTGTGAATAAAAGTATGGAATAGGGTTTGAGAAGATCTTGGTTGGTTTTGGTAAGAATGTGCTACACTTATTCTAAAGTATGTGGTATGCAGATTGTGATTGTGATTGAATGTCGGTCGCTGAGATTTTGAGAGTTCCTGTGTTTTCAAACCTCTCTTCCGCGGCTTAAACTTGAGTTTGTTTGAGGACAAACAAAGGTCTAAGTCCGGGGGAGTTGATATGAGGTGATTTTGCCTCATTATAACTCTTGTTTTGCAGGTTTTATCGAGTCTTTTTAGTCTTTATCGACTCGTTTCAGGTCACTTAGGAGCTATAAGCGAAAACATGAGGGATTGGAGCCTCTGGAGCAAAAAGGAGTCGGAATGAAGAAAAAGGGACTCGAGTTTGAAGATCATCACCCGACAGAGCACATGCTCCACTCGGAGCACATGCTCCATCCGTCCATAGCAGATATGGAAACTCCACTTACCTTGTTTTGGGACGCGAAGAAGGAAGAAAAAGGAGGGCCGTCGCGACTGACATCTAACCTTGTACTTTTTGATTTCCTGGATAGAGAGAGACAGACCTTTTGATAAGAATCTCTGAGAGTTTTTCTGCTTGTAAGATTTGGACAAGAATCTCTGCAACACTTGAGAAGAATTTCTGAACCTTTGTCATTTCTATTTTATATTCCATGAATTCTCTTTCGCTTGTTGATGTGTTTTTCGATTTCATGTCTGAGTAAATCCTCTTGTTAGATCAAGGATTTCAATGGTATTTATGAGTTGATGGGTTGAACACAAATAAGGATTTGAATAGATTGTCTTCACTACTTGTTAGTCTTAATGCCTGAATTGAACTGATCACTTAATTCATGATTTTAGGTCAATCTATTCATCAAAAGTGTAATAGGTTGCTAGAAGAGACTTTCGTGAGTAATTTTTCCTTAGCCAACGAAAGTTGATGTTAAGGAAAATTGTGAGCATATCGGACCTACGGAATAATGCTTGTCTGCGATTCTAGGACCAAACGACAGTTTAGGATTTTAGGTTGTTAGATAAAGTTGTTGATGCCACGACAGTGGATTGATATTACTTCTATGTTTGAGCCCTAGACTTGCGCATAATTGTCCTCTGAATAGGTGTTCGACCCCTTACTCTGAATTTCCTGCGAAAATGCCTTGGTTTAACGCTTGTTTTATTTGAAGTTTAATCATTGTTTAAATCTGTTACTTGTTTTACAACTAAAAAACCAACTTGCTTGCATAGGTTTCTTTCAATACCTCATAGATACAAAGTGTAACACTGGTCCTCTGGAAATCGAACTTATCTGTATTACAATCATAAGCTGTGCACTTGCAGTAGAAATTAAAGCACTAAATCCAGTCTATCAAAAACGAAGGTTAGAATGAGGTAAAATCGCCTCATATCAACTCCGCCAGACTTAGACACTTGTTTGTCCTCAAAAAAACTCAAGCTTAAGCCGCGGGAGAGACGTTTGAAAACGCGGGAATTCTCAAAATCTCAGCAGCCGTGTTTCAACCAAAATCTGCAGACCACATACTTAGAACAAAAGTAGCACATCCTTACTAAACCCAACCAACATCTTCTCAAACTCTATTCCATACTTATATCCACAAACATGTAAATTTCACAATCCAGAGAATAAACTCTCTAAATTCAATTAAAGGGTATCGTGAACTTCTCATCATGGACACTACCTAGGAGAGACAATGCTAGGGAATCGAGAGACTAATATAGCGGTGGAGTTTTAGTGTGTTTAGGGATTACAAGAGTTATGTACAGGATGCAGCATATTGCACAAAATGGCAAGAGAGAATGGATCCATTGAGGTTTCACAACCTCTAATCACTCTTCTTCCCTTGAAACCTCTAACTCCTTTAATCTCGGTTCTTCTTCCCTTGTGATTGACAGGTGTTGAGGGACACATATCAGTTTTCTCTATTATTATTACTCTTTCTAAATATATGTATAAGGAGGGGTTTTACATGATGTGTGTCCCTTGAGCATGAAAATGTAGATCTGTCGGCCCATATACCCCTGCAGGTCATATGCTTTAACTATCTTCTTCATCGGGCAAAACGGAGCAGCTGCTCCTCAAAAAATTTTCTCAACTTCTAACGTCTTAGCGCGGGTGCACTGGATTAGATACTGCCGCTTGGAGCAGGTGCTCTTATTTGGAGCAGGTGCTCCTGGAAATCTTTCTTATCTTCTGGTGATTTCTTCAGAAAGAGTGAGTTAGAGGTTGTGTCAATCATTTTCTCTCCGACCCTTTTGCACATATTTGCACATATGAAAATGAAATACAAGATGCAAGTGGTCTAAAAGGATATTAGGCTAGAGGTGGGTACTAGCTAAAGATGAGCAAGCTATTCAGGATCAGCAAGAGTGATAAAAGGTATAAGAAGTCATGAATATAAACTTATTCTCCTAGTCTAATGCCCATAATAAGAAGAGTATACGTCAAAATTACGTCCAAATAAAGTAGAGTTTAATGTCATTCCGGTAAAACCTTAGTGTAGTGGGATATTTTGGAAAGAGAGAGATCCGAGTATAGTGGTCCATCTTGTCCGAGTATTCAAAATTCTGCAGCAATGGTCACTCGAGAGATGGTTAAAATCACATAAATGGTGTAATCTCATCATAGAATAAGGTCCTAATTCCCAATCAAATTCTTGACTCAATAAAACAAACTGACTCAAAGAGACAAACTGACCAAGACTGAAACAAAAAACAAAGAAAATTAACGGAAATCAGTAGCAACAAACTCCCTCCCCCACGCTTACTTCACACTGTCCCCGGGGTGAAAGTAAATATGAAGTCGGGGAACAAAGAAAACACAAAAAACAGTGGATTAATACAATGGTGATAGAGGGGTGTTACTGGCGATCAGCGGGTGGTGGTATCGGGACTCTCGCTCCTGTCTCACCCCTGGCGCTTCCTACCTCGGGAAGGCTGCTTGGAAGGTCTCGGTGTCTGCTCTGTGTGGACGTCTCTCACCGCCGTGGTGTGGCAACAACCACGGGATAAGGTCTACATGATCTGCTGTATGAGATTGTTGTTCTTCTGCTGAGAAGTGATCATCCACTGCATGTACTCAGTTGTATTAGGCTCATCAGAGATAGGGGAAGATCGAACTCACCTTGAGGGGTGTTTCTCTTCTGTAAAAGCTGGCGGGTGTAGTAAACGGAGTACGCCAGAGAGGGTTGGGGCAAAGGAAATCCGCATGTGGCATGAAGAGGAGATCAGACTCGGAGTTGAGGCGGGTGATCACTGGCTGTGGGAGCTTGCAGAAAAGTGTCTCGCAGTGATGTTCAAGCATATTATGTATATTGTGATTCATTGAAGGAGTTAAAGACATATCTCAAGCCTAATTCAACATTCAACACCATTTTCACCATTGATGAACATTCAAGCTTTTTCCATAAGTTTGCATGTGACAATTTCGAACTCTATTCAAGCTATAATCACACAAATCATCATGAAAAACATCAACGACAGTTCGCACAAGCAGTTCTGAGAGAGAGAGAGCACAAAACCTCAAATCCCAAGGTTGGGTCGCGACTGTAAAAAAGGGTTTCCGAGCTCATATCTTTGCTGGTTGTCGAAATCGATAGCATAAACAGATTCAGGGAAAAAATCCAACTGGGTTAGGCTTAAAAACTACTCAATTTGGTTGGGATTTGCAGAAGTGAAGAATTGAGCTAAAACCAAAGAGAGAGAGAGAGAGAGAGAGAGAGGTTGTGTCGCGAGGAAGAAGAAGAAGTAAGGAGAGAGGGTTGGGTATTAAAGGGAAAAATCGATTCGGTGTAGGGTGAAAACCAATTATAAATTGAAAGAATTTTTGATTAAAACTGACTAAAACCAATCCAAACCAAACCAGAAAAATTACCTGGTCGCGAATTTTGGAGCACCCCAAAAGAGCATGTGCTCTGTTTATGGCTGGGGTGCTCTGTTCGAGTGATTTACACCTGAAGCACCCTGGGAGAGAACGAAACATGTGATCCGTTTGGGTGCTCCCTTCTCCTTTTCCACCTGAACGCCTAGAAACACACTTAGCCTGTTTTTTTTTTTTTTTTTCTGAACATCGAAAACTAAAACTAAAAGTTAGAATAAAGAAAAACAAAAATTGTAGAAATAGAGACTCTTACTTGGTTAGCCATTTATGATTATGGAGGATCGCCTAAGGGAAATGCTTCCCCTTCTGCGAGGTGAGATTCAGCAAGATATGGTTTAATCCACTGATTGTCTGACTTCCTTGATTGTGAAAGGCCCAGACCATTTTGACCTCAACTTTCTGGGAAACAGCTTAAACCAAAAGTTAAACAGCAGTACTTTATCATTTGGAGCAAAGTTCCGGGTGAGAATTCTCTTGTCATGGTAAGAATTGGTTCTCTCTTTGTAGATCTTGGAGTTGTCATAGGCGAGATGCCTGATTTCTTCCAACTCGTGTAGCTGCATCATCCTCGTTTCTGAGGCAGTCTTGACATCGAAATTTAGCATCTTCACTGCCCATTCTGCTTTGAACTCAAGCTCTACAGGAAGGTGACAAGTCTTTCCATACACCAAGTGAAATGGTGTTGTTCGCAAGGGTGTCTTGTAGGCTGTTTTGTATGTCCAAAGAGCATCATCAAGATTGGAAGCCCAATCCTTCCTTGTTGTTCCCACGGTTTTATGAAGTGGGATCCTCCATCACTAATGATCACTCTAGGTACACCGAACCTTGGGAAGATGATGGATTTGAACATCTTGATCACCACTCTGGCATCATTTGTGGGACTTGCCAAAACTTCTACCCACATGGACACATAATCCACAGCCGCTAAGATATAGTCATTTCCAAAAGATGATCGAAATGGTCTCATGAAGTCAATCCCCCACACATTAAAAAGTTCAACTTCCATGATGAAGTTATGTGGCATCTCATTCCTCTTGCTTATATTATCTTGTCTTTGGTATTAATCACACCTAGACACAAATCGCTGAGCATCTCTGAATATAGTTGGCCCCCAATATCCTGTTTGTAGCACCTTAGAGACTGTCTTGAATGTGGCAAAATATCCAGCATATGGGGAACAATAGTAATGGTATAAGATTTATGGGATTTCCACATCAGCTACACATCTTCTGAAAACTCCATCAGTGTAATGCTTGTAGAGGTACGGCTCATCCCAAAAGTAATGTCTTATATCTTTCAAGAATTTCTTTTTCTTGTTACCCACGAATTATTTTGGTTCTTGCTCAGCAGCAAGGTAGTTGCCTATCTCTCCAAAACAGGGTAATTTCGCGTGCAGTGCCTTATCGATTTGGCTGCAGAAATTGGTCGGAGTAGGTGTTCCATAATGGAGCGGGTGCTCCACGTCCTGGCACAAACTTATACCATAGAATTGCTCTTCAGGGAGGTTGCCATCTATAGGCATTTTTGTCTCTATTCTCATCATAGATAGATGATCTGCAACTCCATTCTCAACTCCCTTCTTGTCTATAATCTCTAAATCGAATTCTTGTAGCAAAAGAATCCATCTTAAGAGCCTTGGTTTGGCATCCTTCTTAGTCAACAAGTACTTTAGTGCAGCATGGTTTGTGTGCACAATGAGTTTCGACCCAACAAGGTAAGACTGAAACTTCTCAAAAGTCAAAAAATCGCTAGAAGTTCCTTCTCCGTGGTGGCATATTTGCATTGAGCATAATAGATGACATGCAGCTTCTTGTCTTTCCTCTGACCCATAACTGCACCAACTGTATAGTCAATTGTGTCTGTCATGATCTCGAATGGCAACTCCAAGTCTGGTGGCTGCACACTGGGAGCACTGACCAATGCTCCTTTGATTGTGTGGAAAGCATCAAGGCAGGCACTATCAAACTTAAATTTCACCTCCTTACACAACAGCTGTGTAAGAGGTCTCGCTATCTTGGAGAAGTCTTTGATAAACTTCCGGTAAAACCCAGCATAACCCAGAAAACTGTGAATCCCCTTGACTGATGTAGGCGGCTGCAAGCTCATCATAACCTCTTTCTTCGTCTTATCCACCTCAATACCCTTCTCTGAGATTCGAGACCCAAAACGATCCTAATTCTCACCATAAAGTGGCACTTCTCCCAGTTCAAAACCAGATGTTTCTCTTCACATTGTTGAAATACCCTGCACAACTTTGACAAGCAGACGGAAAAAGAGCTTCATAGACAGAGAATCGTCCATAAAAACCTCCATTATGTCTTCGATGAGGTTACTGAAGATGGACATCATGCACTGCTGGAATGTTGTCGGAGCATTGCACCAGCCGAATGGCATTCGCCGGTAGGCGAAGGTGCCATGAGGTCATCCGGATGGATTGGGATCTGAAAGAAACCAGAGTAACCATCTAGAAAGAAATAGTAAGGGTGGTTAGCCAATCATTCAAGCATTTGATCAATAAAAAGCAAAGGGAAATAATCCTTACCG
The DNA here is from genome assembly GCA_900108845.1 of Iljinskaea planisiliqua. NCBI lineage: Eukaryota > Viridiplantae > Streptophyta > Magnoliopsida > Brassicales > Brassicaceae > Iljinskaea > Iljinskaea planisiliqua. The sequence goes on along the minus strand of FNXX01000003.1, from coordinate 11,771,176 downwards.
GTTGCAGCATTCAAATTCCGATAATCTCTACACATTTTATGGCCAGTTATGGTCCTAGTTGGTATCAGTTCGTTTCTATCATTTTTAATCACAGTGATTCCACCTTTCTTAGAAACTATATGAACAGGACTAACCCACGTACTATCGGAAATAGCATAGACCACACCAGCCTCTAGAAGTTTCATTATCTCCTTCTTAACAACATCCTTTAAATTCGGGTTTAACCTCCTCTGATGTTCTATAGAATTCATTAATTCATCTTCTAGATATATCTTATGCATGCAAAGATCAGTAGAGATTCCAGTGATATCATCAAGTGAGTATCCTAATCCCTTTCTATACTTTCTATGTTCACACAAAAGCAAAGCAACTTCCACACTGTTCAGTTCAGAGTTTACTATCACAGGGTACGTAGAGTTTGTTCCAACGAATGTGTATCTTAGCCCGACAGGAACTGCTTTCTGCTCAAGCTTATGAGCTTTCAGCTCGCTCCAAGGGTCATCAACAAGACTTAACTTCATAGCAGGTGCTCCATTGTTGATTTATGCAGTCGAGTTCTGCTCTTCTTCTAGACTCATGTAGGCTACCATCCTTTCCACTCTGAGGTTTAAATCCAACATCTTTACAAACCCATGAACATCCTCACTCAGAAAACCATACCCTCCTTTGGCCATAGTCAATGCAACCTCCAACGGATCATTAGATAAAACCTCTTCAACCAATTGTTCTGAGATTGCAATATCGCCTTCAATGGTGAAAGTTTGCCATCCAGCATGGGTCTTCTCAGCAGTTTATTCATTTCGAACTTCACCACAATATCCCTCAATTGGAGATCAATCACCCCACTCCTCACATCGATTATTGTACCTGTTGTGCAGAGGAATGGTCTACCCAAAATCAGAGGGTCCCTTGGTCTTTCATCAAGTTCTAGAACCACAAAATCTGCAGGGATTAGAGTGTTCCCTATCCTCACATGCAAATCCTCAAGAATTCCTACAGGCAGCTTTGTTAATCTATCAACAAAAACTAGAGAGATTCTTGTCAGCTTAAACTTGGTGAAACACTGTCTCTTTGCCACAGAATATGTCATAAGATTTACATTTGAACCCATATTGCATAGAGAGCAAGCAAAGGTATTAGGTCCGATTTTCACAGATAGAACAAACATCTCTGGATTACCCATCTTCATGAGTACTTTATTTTGCAGTACAACACTGCAGTCTTTTGAAACCAGCATCACATCCTCATCGTCAGCTACTCTTCCAACCAACAGTCATTTTATGTACCTCTTTAAAGAATGCATCATTTGGGCAGCATCAACCAATAGAAGTTTGATGGATATATCTTGAAGCATCTCCTTACATTTAGCCTTTTCTAAGTCTTTTCGGGACTTCTTAGGTGGGACTGGGTAGGGCATTTTGGGTTTGTAAACCCTTTTTGGAGCTTCTGCAGGTTTTTCTGTAGATGTGGGTGGAGCACCCTGATGGAGAACGTGCTCCGTCGATGGGCTGGGGTGCTCCATCGTAAAATCTCCGCCTGGAGCACCCTAAGATTGAATCAGAGCAGGTGCTACGGATGTTGAGGGGTTCTCCCTCGAGTTTTGTTCGCACGGAGCATGTTGTTCTTCCTGGAGCACGTGCTCCACTACTATTGCTTTCCCTCTTTCCGATTTTTGGGTTGGTGCTGCAGCAACTTGAAATATCTTCCCACTTCTCAATTCAATGGCATTAATGTACCCACCTCTTGAATTTTCAGGCTTCCCATGAAGAGTTCCAGGTGTTCTCTTGACAGCTTCTGTAATTTGTGCAACTTGGACATCCAATTTCTTCATATGAGTCCATACAGCCTCATACTTGCCATTCATGTCACTGTACATGTGATCAACCTTATCATTGATTTTGACAAGATTACTTCTGCTGATTAAATAGCAGCTGCTGCATAAGGTTCTTCAGGTAATCTTGTGAGGGTGTTTGCAGAGCTTGAAGAAGGTTGCATGTTGGTATATTGCGATTTTTGTTGTCCTCCTTGGAAACGATTTTTCCCTTGTTTGGTGATGAACTGCTTTCCTTGTGAATTGTTGGAGTAGATTTTCTGAAACCCCACATTCTGAGACAGGTGATTTTGGCTTCCTTGTTGTTGGGGGTATACTTGATCTTGTGGATTTTCCACGTTGGTGCTCCTATAGGACAAGTTGGGGTGGCTCCTATAAGCTGGGTTGAACCCACGATTTTGCACGAATCCTTGCCCATTCAAATAGTTCACCTCCAGCTAATTATCATCTTGTTCATCTCCAAACTCCTTAGATAGAGGTGCTTCTTCATTCTCATCAACAAAATGGACTGTCTTTTGGTTCCCCTTTAGCAAAAGGTTCACCTTAGCTGTGATCTCATCAATCCTTTGAGCTTCCACACTACTGACCTTCCTTATTTTGTAATATTTAGAAGACTTATTGCTAGAACTTACAGCCAAGTTCTCAATCAGTTCAAAAGCACCCTCTTTGGACTTTTTCATAAATCGCCATTGTTGGCAGCATTCAGAGCATTCATGTAATCCCAATCAACATGATCATAGAAGGTGCCCAGAATTTTTTCATAAGTGAACCCATGATGAGGACACTCTCTTCTGTTCTCCTTAAACCTCTCCCAAGCCTCACAAAAGGCTTCTCCGGAATGTTGTTGGAATGAGGATATCTTGTTCCTCAAAGCTGCAGTCTTGGACTTGGTGTAAAAGTGATCCAAGAATGTTGATCTACACTTAGGCCATGTTGTCAAAGACCCATATGGAAATGACTTAAGCCAGCGTGAAGCTTTGTCCGCCAAAGAGAATGGGAACAGCTTACACTTCAGAAAGTCGTGAGGCACTCCATATGAACCAGTTGTGCTGCAGATTTCTTCAAAATTTTCAATGTGGTCCATTGGACTTTCTGCAGGCAACCCATGAAATAAATGCTGCTTCACCAAAGTAATCATTTGAGGCTTGATCTCGAAGTCTTGCCTCTGAATTGTTGGGACAATCGCAGCTCTGTTTTGATAGAAGACATGTGGATTATCCATATCTCCAATTGCAGGCTGTTGCTGCCGCGGTTGTCTCACTTGCTCCATCTCTTGACGAAGTCTTTGCAGCTCAGCTGCCATTTCAGCATTGCATTTGTCGCCCATATCCACAGTATCAGGAACACAGACATGTGCTGAGACAGGAGTGGTATCGGTAGTAGGAAAAGGAACAGGAGCAAGCGCTGGTGCAGCTCGGTTTTGCATGTTTTCTCGTTTTCTTCTTGACAACTCTTTGTTGGTTAGGATGACGCTATTTTCGGATTTCTTGCTCCTTGTGGTTCTTGTGGTCATAAACCTGAAACACACACAAGAGTGAAGAAAAAAAAAACAAATTAGAAATATCTTAGACTAAAATTCAAACAAAGAAACAGAGGTAACAAATTGGTCCCCAACAACGACGCCAAAAACCTTGTACACTAGATTTAGTGCTTTTATTCTACTGCAAGTGCACAGCTTATAATTGTAATACAGAAAGTTCGATTTCTAGAGAACTAGCGGTACACTTTGTATCTATAACGAATTGAAAAGAAGCTAAGTAAGCAAGTTGGTTTTGTTGTTTCAGAAACAAGTAACGGAATTAAACAATAATTTAAACTCAAATAAAATAAATGTTAGACCAAAGAACTTTCGCAGGAAATTCAAAGCAAAGGCTCGAACAACTATTCAGGGGACAATTAAGCGCAAGTCTTGAGCTCAAACATAAAGATAATATCAATCCACTATCGTGGCATCAACAACTTTATCTAACAACCGAGAATACTAAACTGTCGTTTGGTCCTAAAATCGCAGACAAGCATTATTGCACAAGTTCGATATGCTCACAATTTTGTCTTAACACCAACTGTCATTGGTTAAGGACAAATCACTCACCAAAGTCTCTTCTAGCAACCTATTACACTTTTGATGAATCAATTAACCTAAAATCATGAATGAAGTGATCAAATCAATCCCGGCATTAAGACTAAGAAATGGTGAAGACAATCTATTCAAACCCCTATTTGTGTTCAACCCATCAACTCATGAATGCCGTTGAAATCCTTGATCTAACTAGGAGAGTAGAAGAAGAGAACACAACGACAAATGAAAGAGAATCCATGAAATATAAAATAGAGATGACAAAGGTTTAGAATTCTTCTCAAGTGTGGCAGAGATTTTTCTCCAAATCTTACTAGTAGAAACTCTCAAAAACTCTTATAAAAAAGGTCGAGGTCACAAAAGCTCTCAAAAGTGTGTGTACAAGATGATATAATCGAAGATGAAAATATAAGATGATTTTAGATGGCGACCGCTCCCCTCTTTTCTTCCTTTGTCGCATTCCGAAACAAGGTAAGTGAAGTTTTCATATCTGTTTCGGACGGATGGACCATGTGCTCCAAAGTGGAGCATGTGCTCTGAAGGGGAGCAGGTGCTCCATCGTATGATATTCTTCAGACTCGGGTCATTTTCCTTCATTTCGACTCCTTTTTGCTCCAGAGGCTCCAGTTCCTCATATCTTCATTTATACCTCCTTAGTAACCTAAAATGATTCGATAAAGACTAAAAAGACTAGATATAAGCTGCAAAACGAATGTTAGAATGAGGTAAAATCGCCTCATATCAGGTGCCCACTGGTAGGGACGTTTGGGATGTTATAGAATTACACTAAACCAATATAAATATGATTTTAGTTTGCTAACTTTCTTCTCTATTGAATAATATGAAAAACCAAATAATAATATCTGAAACCTGAACATTCCTACCCTTAATTTTATGAAAATAATAGTTTATGAATTATTAGGGTTGGACCTACGCTACACGCGGGTTATTAAATTGAAATTTTTTTAAATTATTCCTACCCATGAGTCACCTCCCCGAGCCCTATTCAATCCAGATTTGCCAAGTGGATGCCTCGTGGGTAGCTAATGGTCCAGTTAGCGGATTGGGGTGGTGTCTTTGGGATAATACGGGGTGCCTCATGATGGGAGCACGAAGGAGTCGCAGGAGTCTATCAGCACTACATGCACAGCTCGACGGCCTTATTTGCGCCATGTCTGTTCTTAGTGCGAACATGATTTCCTCGGTGCGTTTCGAGACGGACTGCTCGGATCAACTTAATATGACAGCAGATCCTATTGATTGACCATCCTTTATAGCCGATTTAGACCTCTTTTGTACTCTTTGAGATGGGTTTAATGTTTTTAGCCTAGGTTTAATCCCAAGGTCTTTAAATTCCTGAACCGATGCTCTTGGTAAAGGGGCACGTGCTCGGGGTTATTTGTTTTCCCATGTAAGTTACGAACCGTCGGAGTTAACGGTTCCGTTCAGGGAGCCGGGCTCCGGCCAACTGTTGGTTTAATTTATGGAATTCAGTTGACAAAAAAAAAAAGATTAAAGGGGGTTCTTAAGACCACCTCCATGGTGAGGTGCTCTAAGGGGTTTTTAGGTAGAGTTCTTAGTTTTTTTTAAATTAAAATAAATCAAAATTAATTAATAAGCTAAAAATCTGTTCTTAATTAAGAATTTTTTAAGAGATCGTATTTAGATGGAGTTCTTGATGACGTGTCACTGTCTAATTCGCCGGAATTTTTGTAACAACATTTCTTAAGTTTATTTTTTCTTAAACAATTCTCAACTTTAACTTAAAAAAAAATTTCTTAACATTAAAAAAGTTCAATGCAATATTTTCTATGTTTTGTTCAAGAAAATAAAATTTTCTTAAAGTAAAAAAAAATCATATGACCGATGCAACATATAATTTTGTTTCCACAATGTTTTGTTTTCCTGTAATGTGTAAAAAAATTCTTAACTTTTTTTTAAAAAAACTTCTCCTTAACTTCAACTTTTTTTTTTAAATTTCTTAACTTCGTGATAGACAAATGCATTAACAATTGAAAACTGATTTGGTTGAACATATATGGAATATTTTTAGAGTAAATCAATATTACAATTGATCGTTCATTTCCGTTTATAATTTGGAAATCTATGTTTAAAATATTTTTATGTCATGTATGTTTCAAATTTCATTTAATGCAATATATTTTATGTTTTATTTAAGAAAATAAAGTATTCTTAAAATAATATAATTTTCATAATTTTTTATTATTAAGAACCTCATCAGAGGTTCTACCATTGGAGGAGAAAAATAAATTAATGAAGTTGTGGGATTCTTAATTAAAATTTATAATAAAAAATTGGTATGAACCCCATAAAAGATTCTTATCTTTAATCATGGTCTAAGCGTGTTGACTATCTTTGCATCAGTGTATTTATTGAGATTAATAAGGTAACTAGATTTAAAACCGCGTTTAATGCGAAATAAGTTTATAGTATAAATTTTATTTGTCAAATATATAACATAACAATATTTAAGTATTATAATTTGACTATAATGTAGTAATAATTTTGAGACTTTGAACATTATTTTGTCTAATTTTTTTTATTAATTTTGTTTTCCTGATAAAAAAAGAATTAAAATATATAAAATAAAATATGAGGAGACTATGAAAAATTATCATCTTTTGCCATAATATGACTAATGATCAATTATATTCAAAAACGAAAAAATTCAATAAAAAAAACTATCTTCATTTTCAGTAAAATTTTAAATGTGTTTGTATTTTTAGACTGTAAATTTTGGTCAATTAAATTAATTTATTCTCAGCTTTCAAAACATATTTATTTTTTCATAAAATTTTAATTTAAGAGAAATGAATATATTTTTCTAATTTCTAATTTGCCTTAAAAATTTAATTTATTTTTCTGATATTTGGTTTTTTATGGAAAAAAATATTTATAAATGAAAAATTTTGAGATATAAATGAATAATAGATTTTATTAAAGTTTAACCTTTCTGAAGGCAAATAGTACTTTTAATATATTTTTGTTTTTATGTTTTTAATACAAAGTAAACATTTCAGATGTGTTGATATTCTTTTAATTTATTATTTTAACCCGTTTAACAGTGATCTAAATGTTTTGACAGAACAATCCAAAATAAACATCAATCGAAAAAGTATTAATCTTAATCCATCTACAATATAATCAAATAATATAAATATTGAATCGTTTAAATATTTTTGATATAATTTTTATTAATTTGAATATTAGATTTATAAAATTCACATTTTTAAAAAAAAATATGTCAAAAAGTAATTGGTGTATGTTTACTTAAATTTGATTTTATGATTTATAAAAATAATTTTAAGGGAACATATTCATTTTCAAGGAAAATATTCATTTTTGAATCTAAAACTATATATTAAAATTTTATAATCTAATATATCTATCATCAAATCTTCTTGAATAAAATCATTTTGTATAAAATATGATATTTTAAAACATGTTTAAAATGAAGTTTAGATTTTGTTTGATTTAAAAAGATATCTGCGATTTGGTTTTGATTTATTGATTTAAATTTTAATCATAATTGATATATAACGTTTGACTAAAATACTCTTATGAATATTTGAAAAACCATTAAAAACAATGACATTTTTTGTAAATCACAAGTAAAAATTTTCATATAATAATTATGTTTTAATATAATAGATAACTTTCTAACACGCCCAAAAATTAGCATCCAACATATGAGATAAATTAATGAAATCATATCCAAGAAAATAATTAACTAAAATAATACCCAGAAAAAGAAAAAAAAAACAATATACATACATACACAATCCTTAGCTTCTCCATGTATCTTTCTTCGCCTTCCAGCATGACCATGATGAGAAATCTTTTACAACACGCAACGCGTTACGGGATTCGCTCCGTAAGAAGGCTGTCACTCCACACGGCGGTTAACCAAACTTTGGAGCACCATATCGCTGATGCTCTTGATCGGAATGCAAAAATGAAAAATCATTCCGGTGATACAACGAAGGCGGCGTCAGGGGAACCAAGTGTTGAAGCTATACTCGGCTTTGCCTGACTTTGTGGCCATGGAGAAGTTTCTGAGTGAGTGGGAAGCGATTCATGCGATTAAACTTGAGTGGCTCATGACTCTTGATATGGCAAAGGTTTACCTCAGAGACTGTTCAAAAGAAAAGGCGATAAAAAAATGCTGGCTTTAACAGAGAAATTGGTTGATACTAAGTCGTTAAAACCAGCTTACGAGCTTCTCATGAAGCTGTATAGTGAAGTTGGAAATAAAGAAGAGTTTTTACGTATATGGAACCTTTACAAACAGAGCACAGAGCAGTGTGATAACAATGGCTATCTGACTGTGATTCGTTCCCTCTTGAAGCTAAATGATATCCATGGAGCAGAAGAGATTTACAAAGTGTGGGAATCTTTGCCACTTAAGTTTGATATCCGGATCCCAAGTATGTTGGCCTTTGGGTACCGAGAGCGGGGAATGATAGAGAAGGCTTAGGGACTCGTGAACAGGAGAACCATCAGTGATAAAAGAATGAAGAAGCCTATCACCCCGATTTTGGAGCAATGGGGAAATAAAATGAAACAGTCTGATCTCAAATGCCTCATCAAGAGTCTCCGTGATTCCAATCAGTGTTCGAAAGCCCTTCAGGTTTGTTGATAATAGAATTTCCCCATTACGCTTTCACTTTATATGTAGACTTTGATAAGCTCGGTTTCATTTGTTAGGTTTCTGAGTGGATGGTTGAAAAAAGAGTTTGCAATCTTTATTAAGAAGATTATGCGGCTCGGCTTTATCTGATTGAGAATGTGCTTGGTTTAGAAGAAGCAAAAATCTTTTTGAAAACATCCCTGAGAACATGAAGGACTACTCTGTCTATGCAACTCTCTTAAGCTCTTACACAAAATCTGACAAAAACTTTGGTAAAGCTGATGCCACGTTCAAGAAGAAGAGAGAGCTCGGGTTCCTCTTGAAACCTTCACCATTCAATTCGATGTTCTCTCTCTCTACAACACTAAATATATGGTCGAGGAGATTCTTCGTGAGGTGAAAGAAAACAATGTGGATCCCGATGGTCTCATGGTGAACAAAATCTTGAGGGTATACGCGGCTGAATCAAAAGTTGAAGCAATGGATGAGTTTATGAGACTATGTGGTGGAGAAGATGGTATCAAACTGGAAAGAGGCACGATGGTTGCAATGGCAAAGGCTTATGCGAAAAGCGGTTTGACAAAACAGGCAATAGAGACGTATGGGGATGTGGCAGGGAGTAAAAGAGAAGTCTACCATCTTTGGAATGAGTTTAAGAAGAACTAAAAAGTGGAGGATGAAAGTCTGTTTAGATCCTTATTCAAGTTGGACGATAATGACTGTAAGAAGGAAGAAAAACTGAAGGATGATGTATGTCGAGCTGTGATTAGCTCTTTGTTGAAGCTGGACGATGTAGAAGGAGCAGAGTATGTGTAGAGTATGTGTGTAGAGAGTGGAAACCAAATGGACCGAAGCTGGATTTGAGCATACCAGGTCTGCTGATTTGTCCGTTTTTTGCAGAAAGGAAAAATTTGAAGATAAAAGAATTGGTTAAGTCGATTAGAGGGAAGAGGAATGAGATGCATATAAGGATGTTGAAGGCTTTTGGTTTCAAGGTCAGGAGACGTGTTGCTACTTTTGTGGCCATGTTATGTATGGTTCTCTTATACGGTTTCACAAAATTCCCATTGTTCTAATTATTCATTTGATAATCCGAAGACAATCTCTTATGGCTTTATTAAGCTGCCGAGACAATCTCTTATGGCTGGGGTGTTAGACCGCGAAAATGTAGATTGAAATCACGAAATAAAACTGATAGAATAAAGCTGTAGATAAAGGAAAACATATTAAAACGAGACTTAGAAAACATTTTAGAAAAGAAGATGAAACACGGAGTCGAGATTTGATTTCTTTTCTTAACTCAATAAAACGTCTGTAATGTATGACGATATCTATTGCGGTTTTTGAATCTCAGGATATAATCTTGGTGAGACTGTTTTGTAACACCTAAAACAAAATCTGCAAACTATAAAACTACAAATACTTTTGAGACACTTACGATATTATAATGAGACGAGAGAGATTGCTGAAACTTTTCTATTTGCTTTGAAAGCTTTTGATCGGATGATCGGGGTGATTTTTATGAAGAGAAGAGACATATATCTCTATGGGAGGAATAGTTTGATCTACAAACCTATGCGAGAAATGAAAAGATATTTTCCTTTTTCTGCAAGTAAAAAGGAAAACAAAAATCGTTCATAATTATCTATAAGTATTTCCTAATCAATCTTAATGGTTTAGATTTATCTAATATTGTGGACTCAATCTTTATGATTTATTATTTTTCAATTTACCAAATTTTCATCAAATTAAATCAAATTTTACACAGCCCAATAGGGTTATAAAATTGGGTTCCAACAATCCCCACATGAATAGAAGTTACTCTAAATGTCTGCCGACTCAATAACTATGCCGACTCACCAGAATCTACTGACTAGACTTGACTACAGACTAGACAGGCAAAAATTTTGAGAGCATAGTCGAAAACTAACTGCATCTGAGGTAGTAGCGTATTCTAGCTTTGAACCACTCATTGTTGCATCTGTCGGATTTACTCGCCTATGAGATGAACTTGATGTCATGAACTGCCCGGATTTTGATGTGAAACTAGACAACATACATAACACAGCTTCGTCTTCTCATAAAATTAAGTTATCTATTGTGTTCATTGTGGTCTTGAACTTTGCCTGACATAACATGAGTGAACTTTAGAGAATATAACATATACTTCATCCTCCTTGAAACGGCTCCATTTCACACTCAATAGATGATTTCCACATACCTATTATATACACAGAAAGTACTGTGTTATACTTTATATACATAAATATGAAGGATATGGTCTCATATCATTGAAAGCCAAAATGCTTAACCGTGAAATACTTACATGAAGCATTGTTATCACCCTGGGAACTGAGTATCATTCAGTGATTGATACAGATTTTGCTTGACTTAGTTGTCCCTTTGAACCAACCTCTTGGGATCTCCAACCACGTCGGTGGGGTTTCGATCAAACATCCTCTTTGGTCATAGGAAATAAACCCATTCCCTTTGATGATTTCAAAACTTGATCTCTTGTTAGACCTTTGGTAAAAGGATCCGCAAGGTTATCAGCTGATCTGATGTAATCCACAAATATTACACCACTTGAGATCAAGTGTCTAATGGTCTTATGTCTCTGTCTGATGTGACAAGATTTACCATTGTGGAGTTTATTATGTTCCCGGGTTATAGCTGATTGGTTATCGCAATGTATACGCAATGCCGTGACAGGTTTCTCTCACATAGGAACATCTTTCGTGAAATTTTGAAGCCACTCTGCTTCCTCTGCTTCTTTGTCTAAAGCAATGAACTCAGATTCCATTGTGGATCTTGCCAACAGAGTTCATTTGAAATATTTTCAACATACTGTTGCACCTCCATGAGTAAAGACATATCCACTTGTAGATTTTGAGTTCTTTGAATCTGATATCCAGTTTGCATCACTGTATCCTTCCAAGACTGCTGGTTCTTTAGCATAGTGAAACCCATAACTTTTGGTGTATCACACATAATTTAATACCCTTATTATAGCCTTTCAGTGTCTATGACCTAGACTACTTGTGTAATGACTTAATACGTTGACCGCATGCGCTATATCGGGTTTTGTATAATTGGTTAAATACATCAGACTTCCAATTACTCGAGCATAGTCCACTTGTGATACTGGTTCACCCACACTTTTAGTGAGGTGAATTAGTGGATCTTCAAGAGTTTTGGCAGATCCATTCGAGTAGTTCTGAAACCACTCTAGGATCTTTTCAGCATAATGTTCTTAAGATAGAATAATCCCTTCAGAAGTTCTTGTGATCTTAATGCCAAGAATAATATCCGCAAGACCTAAGTCCTTCATGTAAAACTGACCGCTAATCGTGTTCTTAGTTTGTTGGATGATATCTTTATTGCTACCGATGATGTGCATGTCATCTACATACATGGATAACGAAATATACCTGCTAGGAGTATATTTGTAGTAGATGCATCTGCCACATTCATTAGTGTTGAAACCATTTGACAGCATCACATTGTCAAACTTTTCATGACATTGTTTCGGAGCTTGCTTCATCCAGAAAAAGACTTCACAAGTCTACAATCTTTGTGTTCTTGACTCGGGACTATGAATCCCTCGGGTTGTTTCATATATATCTCCTCTTCTAAATCTCTGTTTAGAAAGGCAGTTTTGACATCCATCTGGTGGAGTTCCAAGTCTCTTAGGGCTGCAGTTCCACCTATTAATCTGATTGAAGTTATTCTTGAAACTGGAGAATAGGTGTCAAAGTAATTTATACCTTCCTTTTGTCTGAATCCTTGCACCACAAGTGTTGCCTTATACTTATCAATTTAACAGTCAGTTTTCAACTTGGTTTTGAAGATCCATTTACACCCTAGTGCTTTAAAACATAAAGGTAAGTCAGTTTTCTCGTATGTGTGATTCTGTTTTATAGAATCTATTTCACTATTGACTGCTTCTTCCAATAAGGAGCGTCAGGTGCAAACATGACTTCTGTGAAAGATTTCGGCTCTTTCTCTACCAGAAAAGCCATCATGAAATCATCACCAAAAGATTTTTCCTTACGAGCTCTCTTGCTGCATCAAGGTTTGTCTTCCTCAACATCATCCGCTTCAACCATAAAAGTATCAGACGTGGTTGCCTCCTTGACAGAGGTGATCGCATCTCTTTCTTCACGAGTGCATTTAGGATATTGCTTATTCTTACGGATAAATATATTTTCAAAGAATGATGCATTCATTGATTCCATGATTGTATTAGCGTGTATGTCTGATGCATCTGACTTATGTATCAGAAATCGATAAGCACTATTGTTGTGTGTGTATTTGAGGTATTTGTACGAAGGTACATTACCTTTCCAAAGTTTATATACAGTTTTGCCAGCTACTTGGTGTGGTAAGCAATGCTTTTTCCCCATATTTCCTAAAGTAACTAAAATCATGCATCTCTACATTCATCAATTGTAAAGAGTTTAGAATTTAATTCCACAACTCAATTAGATTAAAGTGAATAAAGAGCAGTTGATTCTAATAATACTCTTTCTCTAAAGAATACACTGATTCTCATTAAAAACTTGCCACCGTTATCAGTTTAACTATTTCTCATAGTTTTACCCCAATTGACTTATGAAATTGTAAAAGTCACATTCTTACTCTTTAGTAAGTATACATATCTATCATGGTAGATATCAGTGATGGTAGCATAATACCACCAGTCCATAAAGTTTTCTTCAACTATACGAGTGTTTGTGACTACTGTGCACATGTCAGTTCAGTCAGGTTTTCTTACAATATTCACATATGTGTCAGCCTTGTGGCTTGTCATGCCACACTCTTAATATTATCTATTGAATTTCTTTTAAGCATTCTGGTTTTTTTAAGCTAGTGAAATTTGTGCAGAGGAACCTTAGATTTTCTTTGTTCTTTTGCCCAACCATTTTCGCATTATGTTCACAATTGTGAAGTTAATATGCTTTTTGGTTTGTAAATCTAGTTTATTGCCTGATGATGAAGTCATTAAAACTCACAACTTCTTGCTTATTGAAAACTTTCAATTTAACAATAGACCTAATATGTCAAAGTAATTGACATTCATATAGTGTGAGCAATAAAAGCTCTTTGACTTTTATACGATGAACTTGAGTTCACCAATTTCAAGTTCATAAATTTTATCACTGTAAATTTCTTTGAACAAGTGTTTTTAGACTTGACTTTTTCTCCTGTCTGCTCAGAAATTCATATGATATCAATCCAAGTGGATGACCATTCCCTGTTCCGGTTGTCATCTCAGCAGTTGTGTTTGTTCCAATACCCAAGCTTTCATTAGCTATATTGATGTTAGAGTTATCAGTTCGGTTAGTCATTGTTGAATCTGTTCACTAGACAAATAACCGAAATTAATATTGAGAAGCAGATTTCAGATAAGAGATTAAAACATTTAAGTCGCTAATAGTTGTTCCCAGAATCGCCTAAAAGCATTCTAAAACACTATTTCTTAGATCGAAAAGATTGTAAAAGAAAAACGTATCTGACTATCATTTCGCGTACCTGTCAAACACTGACTCGTAAACCGTTTCTGCTTTGCGTTTTTCGTCTTTTTCAAATCAAACCGTTTGCCAGAATAGCTACCAAGTGTTCGCAGAACAGATGTAGATCGATTTGAAAAACGTTTCGAAAAACTGTTTTATAAAATCGTTTTAGAGAAATATTGTTCCCAATATTCGATCCGAGTCAAGCGATAAGCAAAAATTGGATTTATTGAGTTGAGATTGTTAGACCACGAAAATCTAGAATGAAATCCCGAAACAAAACCGATAGAATAAAACAGTAGATTAAGGAAAGTGTATTAAAACGAGACCTTGAAAACGTTTTAGAAAAGAATACGAAACACGGAGTCGAGATTTGATATCTTCCCTTAACTCAATAAATCGCATGTAATGTGTGACGGTTTCTGTTGCGATTTTGAATCCCAGGATACAACCATGATGAGACTGTTTTGCAACACCCAAAACAGAATCTGCGAACTATAAAACTACGAATACTCTCAAGATACTTACGATATTAAAAGGAGACGAGAGAGATTGCTGAAACTTTTTGATTTGCTCTGAAAGCTTTTGATCAGATGATAGTGATGGTTTTTATGAAGAGAAGATACATATATTTAGATGGGAGGAATATCTTGATATATGATATATCGTGGTTTTTAGTGTTTTTAGCCATTATATAGTCTTGTTTCTAGAGTCTTTTAAGTGTTTTTAGAGTCATTTTAGAGTCTTTTCAGGTCTAGGTACGTTTTGGAGTACATTTGGAGATTTTAGAGTACATTGGAGCTATTTGGAGAAGATGCAGAAAAATTGAAGTCACAGGCAAATCAGAGGATTGGTGTCGCCTGACACCCATCACACATACATATTCTTGGACTTATTTTAAAGAACTTCTGAGAAATTACATAAGTGGCCTAAAGTTTTCAATATTTGCAAAGAATGTGTCATATTTTAGGGTTTTAGACTATTATAAATAGGATTTTAAGGTCATTGTTTAGACCTAAATTTTATTCTAGGGTTTCTCATAGAGTTTTAGAGTGAGAGAATTGTAGCAGAGCTTTGGACAGAAGAATCTGAACTCATTCAGAGAAGTTTTGAACTCCTTTAATTCTTTACTCTTTTCTTTTATGCAATCTTCTTTATTCATGATGTTTGCTTCATTCACCATATCTGAGTAGTTTCCCTATTAGGTTTAGTGTTATTCAAAGGTGATTGATGAATTGTTAGATTGAATTAAATTGTTAGGATAAAATATTTAGAGTTCTTCATCTAGATTTTTGTTCCATGCTTATTCTTGCTTCATGACCTAGAATCTGATCTTAAGTTAATTGGTTGACACGTAAGTGTGATTAATTACCTGAACTAATCTTAGATGAACAAAATATCTATCTTCAAAGAAATTTGGTTTAGGATTTTGTGAACAATTGAAACTATACTTAATGCTTGTTTGACTTGATAGGATTTGCAAAAAAAAAAATTGGGATTCTAGGATTTAGACATAGATAATCTCTGCAGCGAAAGTTGATTGATTTTACATTAGTGTATCAAGTTCGAGAACAGTGCTTAATAATTCCTAACATTTTATCTAGATCTGCAATTTGGATTCACCCGAGAATTTCCCTAAGCTTAGCGCTTTTTCCCTGATTATTTTACAGCCGATTTACTTATTTTCAATTGCTTTTAGTTTACTTGATTTATTCTAGCTTAAATAAAATACTGTAATCTACTGTGCGATCCAGAATCTACGTGGATTCGATCCCCAAACAGTATTTTTGTGCCTCTGAATTTGTAGATTAGCTCTAGGGTAAATTTGAGCATATCAAATGTTGGCGGCATTGTCGGGGATGCTACGATTCGTCATTAGATTTAAGTATTTATTTTCAACTAGTTTTTTTTTCGTTTTTACTCATGTGTTTTCTCTCGTTCCTTCGTTTTTGTTTTCAGGTGTATGTCTGATCGCAAAACCAGGAACAAGAAAAACACACAGCTTTTGAGTCTTACAAATCAGGAGCTTAGGAATTTGAAACAAACGAAAAACAAAGCAAGAACATCAGTTTTAGCAGAGATGGTCAATCCGGTGATTTTAAGGCAAGATGCTGATGGAACCTTACGAGACCAACATGGTCACTTGAGAGATGAACATGGCCAAAAAATCGACGATCAAGGCCATGTCATTGCAGATGAGCTGAATCAGACCATGGCACGAGGGAGAACTTTAGCTGAATTGAACAGACCTGATCAGTTCTATGCTAACAGGTCTGGCGACACCAACGGTGGGTGTCTCCCGACACCAACGGTGGGTGACTCCCGACACCAACGGTGGGTGTCTCCCGACACCAACGGTGGGCATCGCCCGACACAAGTACAAATTCTCAATATTTTGAGTTCTGATGGACTATTGTCGATCCAGCACGACACTACACGCCCCACGGTGGGTGTCGCCCGACACCAAACACAAGACCTTCCAGAAACTGTTACAAGTCCGAAAGTGGTGGAAGAGAAGGTCTATAAGCCAAAGGTTCCTTACCACAAAGCTCCTAGGAGGTCGATCTAAACAAGAGATAGAAGAAGTTAGGTGCTAGGAAATGATGAATAAACTGATGGTTGAAATACCTTTAGTTGATACACTCAAAGTTTCACCTTCACTAAAAAAAGTATGTTAAGGGGATGGTTGAAAATGATATGACTCCTGAGGAAGGAGCATTTCTTACCAGGGATATAAGTGCAATCCACTTGAACAAGACCCCAACAAAGAAGAAGAATGTGAAAGTCTTTGAACAGTTCAGTGCCATAATTCAGAGTAGAATTCCAGAGAAATTACCTGATCCATGGAACTTTGTGTTAGATTGCTCAATCTCAACATGAAGGTTTCTTCATTCTCTTTGTGATTTTGGCTCAAGCATTAATTTAATGTCTTACTCTGTTGCTGCTAGACTTGGGATGACTGATCTCAAATCAACTAGGATCTCTCTTATCCTAGTTGATCGATCCAAAAGGATTCGAGAAGGTATCTGAGAAGATGTTCCACTACAGATTGAAGGCTGCATGATTCCCACTGACTTTGTGGTTTTGGAGTATGATGAAGAACCTAAGGTTCCTCTTATTCTGGGAAGATCCTTCTTGGCTACAGTTGGTGCCAAAATTGTTGTGAGAAAAGGGAAGATAGAGCTGGATTTAGGTGATGTGTTCATGAACTTTGGCATGGATAAGCTAAGGAGAAAACCTACCATTGATAGACATACATTTTCTGTAGAGATTTTCATGGATGAAGGTCCACTTAAGGAGCATTCAGAAGGCATTACTACTGGGTATGTCGAAGAGTTGGATGCTAGTGAGCAAGTGAACAAGCTGGTTGTTCAACAGGAATTTGCTGAAATTTCTGAGAAAGCTGCTGAGGTTGAGGATTGGAGTGGAGATCATATTTGCAGGACTAAGCTTGAATATGAGAGTCTTAGCAAAGAGAAATTGCCTATGGAAGACGTTTTTGTGTTTGAGACAAATGTTGCAGATCTAAATTACAAAATAGTAAAGGAATCCGAGCTACAGCAGAAGGTGTCACCCAACACCACCCCTTGTGTCGCCCGACACCCCACTCGAGCAGAAGGACCGATATCAACCTGGATCGACACTTGATGCCCGACACCCTCTACGAGTTGGCCCAGATTTTCCTAAAACAGGTTATATTCAGAATGATTATCTTTCTGCAGGTCGATCAACTGTTTTTAACTCGACGTGTCTCACTCCAGAAGTCTCCAATTAAGGATAGGTACACACTTCCTGGATCTAATTCTAAATCACCTGATTTCATCAATCATACACTTCCATCTGTTTTACACTTATGCAAGCCACGAGATTCTCGTAGAGCACTTGGTGTTTCTATTGATGATTTTGCAGGAAAGAGAAGTGTCCCACCCAAATTCAATTCCCGCCCTGCTCCTGTTCCTTCCTTCCTTGGTCAATCTCATGCACATACTGCTTACACACCACCATGGATGATGATGCAATTTTCTCAGAGGCATTTATTTCCACTTTCTGATCCACCAGATGCCTGAATCCCGACACGGTGAAGTTAATGACTGAAAAGAAATGTTGAGTGGGAGGTATAGTTCAAGATTTTGAATTCTGCTGAAAGTATGGGTATTTCGTTTTTTTTTTTCTTTTTAAATTCTTGCAAAATGATGTTTATTCTAGCTTCATGACCTAGAATCTGATCTTAAGTTAATTGGTTGACACGAAAGTCTGATTAATTGCCTGAACTAATCTTAAATGAACAAAATACCTATCTGCAAAGAAATTTGGTTTATGATTTTGTGAACAATTGAACCTACACTTAATGCTTGTTTGAATTGATAGGATTTGCAAAGAAATTTGGGATTCTAGGATTTAGACATAGATAATCTCTGCAGCGAAAATTGATTGATTTTACATTAGTGTTTCAAGTTTAAGCACAATGCTTAATAATTCTTAACATTCTATCTAGATCTGCAATTTGGATTCACCGGAGAATTTCCCTCAGCTTATCGCTTTTTCCCTGATTATTTTACAACTGATTTACTTTGTTTTCAATTGCTTTTAATTTACTTGATTTCGTCTAGCTTAATAAAATATTGCAATCTATTGTGCGATCCAGAATCTCTATGAATTTGATCCATAAACACTACTTTTGTGCCTCTGAATTTGCAGAGTAGCTTTAGGTTAAATTTGAGCATATCAATCTACAACCTAAGCCTATACAAAAAAGGAAAAGAATATTCTTCCTTTTTTGTAAGTAGAAAGAGAAACAGAAATATTCTATAATTATCTAGGATTTATCTTTTACCAATTTACCAAATTTCTCTTTACATTAAATCAAATTTTGTGCAGCGCAATAGGTTTATTAAATTGGATTTCAACATGGGGCTAACACTTCTATAACTTGGAGCATAATTGTGGTTGTCTAGGACACTAGTAGTGTGTCGGGATTTTTTAATCACTACAGAAAACATATGTGACATCCTTGTCGCTAAAGAGTTGGTTAGTTTTATAGTCACCCTACTCTACAAAAAATATAAATAGTGATAGTAGTTGAGGATAGCATGATTTTATAAACTGCTATTATAGAGAGTGATCTGAATGGGATACTCTATTATAACATTAATAGGTGAGTATTGGCGCATACAAATAGATTTTGTTTAACTAAAAATATATATAAAATTTTCTTTTAATTTAAAATTTCATATTGCAAATGGTTCAGTGTAGTAGTAGTTTAAAAATTAGAGTAATTACACTAAATGGTATCAGAAGATGTGAAAATTAAGTGGCAATAAAGTAATTTCTTTGACACCAATTTTTCTTAGAAAATAATTTTTTTTAATCTTAATTTTTATTTGTATCTACATTTGCTGTCATTGTTTTTTTCCGGCACAGAGGAAAAAGAAAGAGAGAGAGAGAAAATAAGAAGAAAAAAACACGTTGAAAAAAGTGAAAAAGTAAGATAGATATAGAGAAAGAGAGAGAAAGAAAGAAAAAGAAGATAAAGTCAATTGAAGAGAGAGAGAGAGAGAGAGGGAGAGAGGGAGGGAGAGAGAGAGAGAGGGAGGGAGAGAGAGAGAGAGAGAGAGAGAGAGAGAGAGAGAGAGAGAGAGAGAGAGAGAGAGAGAGAGAGAGAGAGAGAGAGAGAGAGAGAGAGAGAGAGAGAGAGAGAGAGAGAGAGAGAGAGAGAGAGAGAGAGAGAGAGAGAGAGAGAGAGAGATTCTTCCAATGATGAACATGACCATAACGTAGGTGACGGGTATGCTTCCGGGGATTTTGTTCACGACTTGTCTTCTCGCCACAAGAAAGAAAAAACTTTATTTAATTCATATTGTATGCTAATATCCAATATTAATGTTAACAAATTTTAAATATCAGATACTATTATTAATACACTATTAAGTAATTACAATAATATGTTATAGACATTACATGCTAATAAAATTTAATGTATTATTGTTGTTAACACAATAACATTCAAACGAAAATCTGTTAGCATAGTACAACTATAACATATTGATGTTCACACATTACAAATTATGTAAGCACGTTATAACTACCACATTACAAATACCAGATATTAATGTTAACACGTTAAACTATCATTGTTAGTATGCTAACATTCTATATAACATTTATAATTATGTTAATGTAAATTATGCATGATATGATAACTGAATCAATATTATTGTTACCATGTTACAAATATCTAATATTAAGGTTAGTATGCTAACATTTTATATAACATGTTATCACAATTATTATCATATTAATTATGTATAATACAATACTCGAATTAACACATAAGTGTTATCACACTATCACTGTTACATGCTAGCATTGTTAGTGCATTATCATTGTTACATGGCTAGCATTGTTATTACAATATTGTTGTTAGCATGTTAACGTTTTTAGCATACTAATATTCAATATAACATGTTAATTATGTTAATGTAAATTATGTATGATATGATAACTGAATTAACACATTATTGTTAGTGTATTATCATTGATAATACATTATCATTGTTAACACGTTATTATTGTTATCACGCTAGTATTCTATGTAACATGATACGATAATTTGATTTACATGCTAATATATCAACATCGAAGATAAATGTTTTCATCCGGTAATGAACAGTATTACCGACATCTTTTATGGTTAATCAACAGTATTTCAGATCAATGACATATTGTGTAATTAAACAAAAAGAAAAGGATATTTATGACTTAACTTTTCTTTTCTTTTGCTTCTTACCTAATTTCTATATTAATAATGTTAGAATTTTAATTTTTCAATCATCATGTATATTTATCCATTTAACACTAAAAATCATATCAAAATCTCTGATTTATTTTTTAGAATGGTTAAATAACTTTAAAAATATTAACGTATCAAATTTAGTATTGTTTCTGGAAAATATATCTAATGGCAAAAACCTTGATGAAGTTTTTCTTTGAATTGTTTTTCCCCTTTCCGGTTGCTTTTAATATTGAATAGATGGTCTAATAATCTGGCCAATTTTTTTATTTTATTTCTGTTTATAGAGAATAGGGTATCATTAATCATATATAAAAATTGAATTCATTTTATATAAATTAACCCACTCTTGAAATGCTCCAAATAAAATGAAAAAGAAAGGACACAATTAATTTCCTAAAAACATTGCTGAAATCAATTTGTGTTTCAAAGTATGTCCATTTGTTTTTCAACATCGGATAATACACTCTTATATTCTTCTCTATTGGTTGCTAAATTTCAGGCACGATCAATGCTTTAGTCCACCACGCTATTTCTAGAAATGACCTCATGTAAAAGATGGCTCGTTTAAGTTTTTGTGGCATACTTCACCGGTGCTCAGGTCAAACATGACTCAACCCCCAATTTAACCAGCAGTAAGGGAAAAGTAAGAATTGAAACTTCAGGCATATATTTCCACGGGATGTCTATTTAATCTTTCACCATGAATTGCAGAAAGAAAAGCATGCGTAAGATACCAAGAAAATGGCAATGCATTAGAGAAACCAAAGAAGAAATAAGTTTATAGGGATATGATTGCGGAACATACCTTGGCACCACCACAGAAAGGAGAGACCTTTCTTATGAGCATTGATGTAGCCCCAAATGGTTGGTTCTACATGGGGGTGGAGGTTGAGATCCCACAACTGGCCGACAGACATTCTTTGCTTGGATATCACGGTGGAAGTTCCTTGACTGGCCGATAGGCTCTCTCCAAGGCACTCAGGGTATGGGACGATCGATGGGGGGAGGTGAGAGATGCCACACAAAGGATGAGGATCTTTGTGATAAGTCAAACCGACAATTCTTCAAGTGTTTCTCACGCAAGAAGCTTTAGCGGCTAGGGTTTTTAAGAAAAACTCCGGTTCTTTATTGATATGTGTAAAAAGTGTGTACAGACTGAATGAGGGGACTTTATTAAATAGTCCTGCAGTATTGACCTACTTGGGTCGAAAAGTACAAATTAAGAAAAAGCCTAACACTTGGCCGAATTTGCTAACAAGTCCCTAACGAAAAGAAAGAAAAGGAAACAAAAGAAGAAGGAAAGAAATCCTGTGCGACAAAAGAAAAGGAAACTTGTTAATAAATCAAAGGTACGAACTTACCGTGGGTTGAACCTTGGTGGCCGGCTGGGGGCTGGGCCGTCTTGGACCATCTGATCTGGAGTAGAAGTTGGTTGCTCCATTCCAAGCGTAAGGGCTGATATGTGGAAGATGTTGGTGGCCGCTATTCCTTGTAACACCAGTAAGAGCGTGATGTACTGGGGGCTGGTCGTTGGCCCGTTTGTGGTTCCGATTGGTTCCATCGTTCGGCCTAAGGTTGGGTTGAGTTCTTCTATTGGCCCGATGGGAAGTTCTTCAAGTATTTCCTTGTTGAGTAGTCTGCCTTTGAGTTCCTCATGCTCCAATAGGGTGATGAGGCTTTCCACTTGCTGGTTGCTGGTTGAACTCTTCACGTAGGTTCCGGGTTCCTGACCTCATCCGTGGTGTATTTCGCATGACCGGTACGGTAACCTCCACATCTTCTTTGGTCGGCACTTCGGTAGAGTCACGGGTCGTGGCTTCATCAAGCATGTACACTTTAAAGCTCATCGCCTAGGACCTGTTAAATAACCATTTCTCCAGTATATGGTACTCCGAACACCATATAAACGACATGTTTATCCAAACCTAAACACTCAGGCGTACTGAGAAAGAGCACTTCGGTATAGTCAACTGGTGAACGAACCTATATGATTCCTTAGTTTCCAGAAATTAAGCCATCAAGCCCCTTTCTTTACATTAGTAACAATTGATTATGTGTGATTGCAAAGTTATACTCATGTTAAAAATATAGACAAGTTGAGAAGAGTAAGAAGCCATTTTTCTATTAAAGCTACTACAAAGTCCCTAACGATTGTATCTCGAAGTTTTATAACATTCCCAGCTTTTATGTATACTATAACCATACTGAAAAATGTTCCAAAGCTTACATACCAGAGGCACTGCAACAAAGAAAAACATATCATCATGGTCGTGGCTTTTTCTTTCCATTCATAATATTAAACAAAACCAGTACAGTGTCTTACAACTTGATGCAATTACATTAAAATAAAATAAAGGACGCTGCCAAAAGTTTATGTAGACAATCTAGAATTCAACCAAAGACTTAATAAAATCGAAAATATAGATCATTTGACGAAGCTAACCTGGTTGGCTATCAAACTAAATGACATGAAACTTCTTCACGACTTGTAAGATATATTTTAGTCTCAAAACCCAACTATTGATTTACACTGTTACCATTTTGCTATTGCAGTCGCAAGTACCTGATTTGGGATTGAGCTACATGCCATATCACTGATGTCTTAAACCCTATTCTTAACTGTATCTAGTTCTTCAGCCACAAAATCAATCCTTTCTCCTGCCCCATTATTTAGTCTATTGATTTTAGAAATCTATCAGTAAGGACCAAATGATGAAAAGCAAAACACACACACAAACTTAGGAATTTGTTTTGTCCTCCATATTTTCTGGGAATCTCCAATGATACAAAATTATCGCATATAATGTATAGAGTTCTTATTAACTTGAAGGTAGCCGCTTTCATTCACACACTTGAATTTCATGACACATATACAACCGGGAATAAATTTTAGGGATGAAGTACAATTCTTTTAGTGAAGGTGATGCATGTGAATCAAAAGAAGCTTTAATGTAAGCAAAAATCTCAAATACCGAATTTACAGGTTATAGAAATTTTGATTGATTTGTACACACAAAATTTTGAGTGATTTTTTAAAACTTGCCCCTTTTTGAAATGTGATTGTGCGTTTGCCGAGTATGAGAATACAAAGAAATACAAAATCAATTTGGAAACTACGTAGGAAGACAAGACAGAGAGGCTTACTTAAAACTTGAAGATCGATTTTGCCGATGCTATTCATATTCGTATGTGACTGCATCTCTTCTCACCAGCGGAAAACCTGAATCAAAATGTAGCTCAAGCACAGAGACAACTTCCTATTCAGACAGAGTACGATTCAGAATTCCATTTATGAGAGAGATTAGGGTTTCGACCCTTGCCACTGGAGAAAGAATCCAGAACAGAATTTTTGCAAGCTCTTCCGAGTAACCTCAGCATAAAATTTGTTTTCGTGTGTGGTAGATGGAGGCAATGGCTTCTGAAGAGCATGATTTTGGATGAGTGGATTTCTAGATTTCAAAGTTGAGACAGTGAAGATGAAAGGGTAACGACAACGAATGGTAAGAGGCTAATAATATCCTTGCTAATTCACGCATCTTGTTGTTGATCGGTAATTCCGACAAGGTTTCGAGGGTGGGATAGAGATTGAAGAGGAGATAGAGTATAAAAGGTGAGGATGATGAACAGGCCGAGATAATGATGATGACCAAACGCTAGCAAAGGAGATCGACGGGGTGATGAATCGAATCAACGCTTTATTTAGTTTCCAGATTCAAATCGTTGAATGATATAACGATTTATGGTGGTGGAGTGGAACAATGGGGGAGATACCCTCCTCAACCAAAGTTTGATCTCATTTATCTTTTATGTTTTCAATTTTTTTTCGATTTAATTTTAATTGAGTAAAAGTGGTTGATGTCTTTTTTATCCCTCAAAACTTAATAAAACTACAAAGTGCGACCGTTTATTTAATTCCCCTTATCTTCCCCCTCACCCACCTTATCTGTAAAAAAAAAAAGGAAAGATACACAGTAAAAATGTAATCGAAATTTGAAAGAAACAAAACCAACTCTTCATCTTCCCTCCCGCACTTAGAAGTCCCCCGCGCTTGGAAAAACTCACTAACTCTGGGTTCGGAACAACTCAGACGCAACTCGCTGCAAATTGAAAAAGGTAAGGCTTCAGATACGAGCTTCTGTTTGTTTAGTCGATTGTAACATATTTGCGCGATTGGGATGTAGACAGA
Organism: Iljinskaea planisiliqua; assembly: GCA_900108845.1. Lineage (NCBI taxonomy): Eukaryota > Viridiplantae > Streptophyta > Magnoliopsida > Brassicales > Brassicaceae > Iljinskaea > Iljinskaea planisiliqua. The sequence goes on along the minus strand of FNXX01000003.1, from coordinate 11,746,122 downwards.
ACTATCTGACTTCTCCATTGATCAACCATGTTTCGAGTAAGAATCCAAAGTATAGATTGGGAGAGAAATTTCCATGAGAAGTTCAGGAACCCAAAGATTTCCCTTCAGAAGAAGCAAAAGAGAACGACGGAGAAAGCAGCCAAATTGTAACAGACGCCGATTCCAATTCAATGGTATGTATAACCAGCTTTTGGTACTTGCATGTTTTGATCCGATTCAATTAGTAATGGTTGAAGCGGATTAAAGCAAACATGTATTTTCGGGTTTGTTTAAACTTCAGTTTTTGGGGTTTGTTATCGATTTCGTCAATGTTTAATGACTTTTTTGTTTCGAATTTAGGCTGTATTATTAGTTTTAGTTAAACTCGGTAAAGTAGTAGATTCAGTTTTATAGGTTAGTAATTTCTGAAATAAAAATGTAACACTTGGTAGAACTATGAAAAAAGTAACACTTGGTAGAACTATGAAAAAAGTAACACTTGGTAGAACTATGAAAAAAGTAACACTTGGTAGATATATGAAATAAAAGTAACACTCGGTACAACTATATGTTGCAGGGAACCGAACCAATGCTTCCTATGGAGATGCACTTCAAGCCATTAAAGTACGTGAAGAAAACCAAGCTCTCGAAAAGGTGCTATGTCACCGAAGCAGTAGTTACACTTTTAAAAGGGTTAGAGCATCCGCTTCAACCAGATGAGAAGAGTTGGTTTGTGAATCATCCTCAATTCAAGCATTTCTTCCACATGCACAAGGACCCAAACCACAAGTTGATGGGCATGTGGTTGCTACTTCTTCGAACGGCGTGTACGGACAAGAAGAAGGAAGCTTGGTTCATTGTGAATGGCGTTCCCATTCGGTATGGTCTTAGGGAACACACTCTCATCTCTGGTTTAAACTGTCACAGTTATCCTCGGGACTGTGACCAATTAGGCAGTATGGAGTTCGTGGGGAGGCACTTTAAGGCGGGATCTAGTATTAGATATTCCGATGTGAAAGAAAAGCTATTGTCATTGAGATATTCTGAAGATCGGTTGAAGATGGCTATTCTCTTGTTTTTGTCAAGTGTTATTATTGGGCAGTCGGAGACAGGAGCTGATGCTCCTTCCATGGAGCCCTTCTTTCAAAGAGTTGTGAGTGATCTTAATTTGTGCAATACATTTCCCTGGGGGAGATTGTCTTTTGATAACAATATGAAAGAGATCGAACACACTTTGGATGATTTTGGATGAGACGTTCACGGGTCAAATTGGGCTTATCCAAGTTTATGTATTGCTTTGGAAATAACTACGAATAAAGGTATTTGTCAGTATGACTTGTATTTTCATATATTTGAAGCTAACTCAAATTACATCTGTCGATTGTAGCTTTTATCGTTTGAGGCAATCTCATCACTGAGAAATAAATTCTGAGAAGATGTTCCAACTGCAAAGAAGACGTGCCCAAGGATGTGCAAGAGGAAGTTTAAACGAAGTGTCCTGAAAGGATTTTCTCTTGAGGAAATAAATCAATCACTTGGTCAAACTAAGGTCAGTAATTGCTTTTGTTTAGAACTTTTTAAAATTGCATTTTTTATTTCTAATCCTTGTTTGTGTTCATAGGAAATTGATAGCATATTGGTCCCTTACGCCAAGAAAGAAGCTTTTATGGCTCGAATAACTGAGGAGGATGACGGCGAAGATGTCTATGATCCTGTTATTCATAGTTGGATGAAGTGTCTTGTCGATGAGGAGAAGTCAATCTGTTTTGAGCAGATGTATGGAAAATATGTGGCAGCCCAATTAGAGGAACCTGTGAGTGAGCCCAATGCGGCAATTGACGCCCGACAATGTGGCAATTGAGGCTGAACCGAATGCAGCAACTGACACACCGACAAATGCTGCTTTGGAGGAACTCGGTCAGAGCCTGAAGAATACCATGGAGAGAGGGTTCAAGGAATTAAATAAGAAGGTTGTAGAAATCGAGAAAAGACTACTAGCTGTGGAGGGCTATGTGAAGGAGCAATTAGATGCTCGAACGGCATATGAGGACATGGAATACACTTTCAATCAACTGTATGAGACCACTACGGTTTTTGAAAGAGAGAATGAGGTAATATTTTGTTTTCTTTCACCATTAAACAAAAATGTAACACTAGGCAATACTAAGTACAATTATACATATACGCAGTGTGATGAAGTTAGAGATGCTAAGCATGAGAAGGAGGTAGAGAAGGAGAAAGAGGTAGAGAAAGAGGCAGAGATGGAGATGGAGAAAGAGAAAGAGGCAGAGAAGGAGAAAGAGGTAAAGCAGGAGATGGAGCAGGAGGTAGAGCAGGAGTTAAAGCAGGAGATAGAGCAGGAGGCAGTGAAGGAGGCAGTTAAGGAAGCAGTTAAGGAGGAGAAGGCAGAGAAAGAGATGGAGAAGGAGAAGGAGGAGGCAAAGGACGCAGATAAGGATGAGGCAGCAAAGGACGCAGATAAGCAGGATGAAGCAGAGAAAGAGAAGGAGGAGAAGGAGAAGGAGGATGATGAGGACCTCGACCGGGACCCTGAACCAAACCAAGTACCCACGGTCCTAGAAGGCCCCATGACCCGATACAAGTCAAAGCAACTGTGGAAGAGGTTCAACACAGCTGTCCAAGCCTACGTTACTTCACTCGGGCCAGACGATCTAACCGGTACGGACCATGGTTCCTCGACCAGGCTTGTGGGCCAGCAAGGAGGGCCCAAATTCAGCGACCGGCCAAACGAGCAGAGCCTTGCTATTCCTTGACCAAACCACCCTCCCAAGGCAAACGAACTAGCTAGTTTACCTCAAGGACGAGTAGAACATGAGATGAACGTATCGATCGCATCGAGCCTGCCCGGTGGGCCAGAACACAATGGCCGACCAAACAAGCTGAATCTTGCTATCCCTCGACCAAACCACCCTCCCAAGACGAACGAACGAGCCAGATTACCTCAAGTACGGGCAGAACGAGAGATGGACCACTTACCTTGGGGACCACTAAAGACCGTACCACACCAGATATGGATCTCCTAGTGGAATTCAGCCAGCCCAGTTTGCAGCATACAGTCTCCGAAAGCAGGCACAACCAGGAAATAGAGGAGAACATCATGGAGCCTGAAGTGACACAGGAACACCTAAAGTACGACCTTCCACACACCACGGCCCAACGGAATGCTACCCAAGGTAAGTGGTTCAATTATTATGTTCTTTTGCAGGTAGAACCAACCTCGGCCTAACCTAAGTTCCAATGATCAGCAAGTCCATAGTCTTTTATTTCTTTGAGTCGAGTCTTAGTTTCCGTATTTGAGTCTGACTAAAACAATGAGCATTGTTAAGCTCCTTTTAAATGGTTTGTAGTTTTATTTCGAAAGTCCTATTGTTTTGAGTCTTTGCTTTTGCTTTGTTGTTTTTGTGTCGTACCCTAGTAAGTTCCAGCTGAAGGACTATTTAATAAAGTCCCATATGCAGCTATGTAGACAACTTTTTTTCACCGATATCAATAAAGAACAGCACTTCTTCTTAGTGTTTGCCGAGAGAGAATCTCAACCATTCTTACTTGTGCGAGCGAATTTTTCAAGTAGGAACTTGCACCGTTTCAGAGGCTCACCTAATCTTTGTGCCATGTACTCCTCCCACCAGCATCCCACCTAGAGGTCCCCACACGAGAGAAGTGATCACCATCGTGTCAGGGCATTTCCACCATCGACCATCTCTAGTCCGGAAGTGAGAAGCGAACACCAACTGTCCGGAACAACCCTAAACCTGAGATATAAGCTCACCACCAAGTCTTATATCATTTTGGTATCAGAGGCAAAGGTTCTACCTTTGGTTTTTCTACCCTTATCTTGTTGTTCTCTGGTTTCTGTCATTGTTTCATTCTACCTGTTTAATCCTTAGATAGTTAGTTTTCGTTTGGCTAAAACAAAATCCCAAAAGGATCGAGTAAAATTGCTTGTTCGCGTATTGTTTCTTTTTTTATAAACCCTAAAACCCCATAAAAATTTGTTTTGAATTCGTATCTTCATTTGTTTTGGATTTGTTCTTCTGTTTTTGCTTTTAAGTTTTTTTTTTTTTTTTAAAAGAGAGTCTGCTTCGTGTTAATAGCCTAGGTAGCGGTAGAGGAACTCGTTTAGGGTTTCATCTAGCCGATAGGGTGGTTAGGAAGTTTTTCTTTTTCGTTCCACTCGTTGCTATTAACCAAGTGCTCTTTTTTCTTGAGTTCAAGAACACAATCTAGGAAAAGATGGGATACAACTCCAACGATGTGCCGAACCATGCAATCATGGAGATGTTCACGGCCATGCGTGAAGAGCTGAGAAGTTATGGGACACATATCAGGCAATTGGGGCAACCACCTGCTCCTTCACAACATCAACTGGGAGGTCAACAACACCAACGCCAGTTCCAAACTAGGAGAGGAGATTGGAATCAAGATGACAATGAGCTAGAAGACTCCAGAGAAGGGAGTCAATCGGAGACGAAAGAGGATGCATGAGAAGACCCTCTCCGACAACGAAACAACAGAAGGCGCGATCCCCTCCAACGAAGCCGGCCACGAGTCGGACACCATAGAGAGGTAAACCGTGAAATCAAACTAACCCCTCCTACTTTTGCAGGTAAGTCCAACCCCGAAGTCTACTTGGACTGGGAGAAGCGTTTGGAGTATATCTTCGAATGCTCTGGATACAACGACCAGAAGAGAGCGGCCGTTGCTGCGGCCCAACTTACCGAGAACACACTCTCATGGTGGGATAGGACCATAGCCGACCGGAGAAGACAAATGTTCGGACCTATTCAACACTGGACCGACATGAAGTATCTCCTTAAACTAAGGTATGTATCTGAACATTACCACCGAGACTTGCAGAAACATTTTCGAAAACTCTCTCAGGGAACCCGAAGCGTAGACAAATACTTTGAAGAATTTGAAAAACTCATGAACGGTTTAAAGCTGGAAGAGTCTGAGGATTCCTCAGAAGGTGGAATGGACCAAGTACCACAAAATGCATAAGGTATTACACCTAGCTGTGCAAGTTGAGCAACAGATCAAACGCAAGACGTCTCTATCCCAACGCGCTAAAATCAACCAACAGTGGCAACCAAGCAACCTCAAATCTTTTGACAAAGGGAAGGCCCTTGAGGTGGAGTCCCAATTTAAAGGAAAGTCCACTGATCTGCCCAAGTCATCACGATTTGAACCAGGTCAGACTTCTAACCCTGCATTAGCTAGGACATGTGACGTGGTTTGTTGCAAGTGTCAAGGCAGGGGACATTATGCTCGGGAGTGCCCGAACCAGCGAGTCATCATCATCATGGCTAGTGGAGGCTACGATTCACAAGAAGAGCTGGACGTGGAGGCAAACAGATCAGAGGAAGAGGTAGAGTATCCGGACATGGGAGAGCTACTAGTCACACGACGAGTTCTAAGTATGCTAATCCAGCCTAAAGAGACGGTCCAAAGGGAAAACTTGTTCGACACGCGATGTACCATCCTAGACAAGTTATGCAACCTAGTAATTGATGGTGGCTCATGTGCTAACGTTGCCAGTAAGTATATGGTAGACAAGCTAGGATTCGAGAAGGTGAAGCATCCGAGGCCGTACAAGCTTCAGTGGCTCAACAATACCACCGAACTCAAACTCAGTGAGCAAGTCACCATACCCTTTAGTGTTGGCAAGTACAAGGATCAAGTTATATGTGATATCGTAACATTGCAAGCCGGACACCTGTTGCTAGGACGTCCATGGCAGTTTGACCGAGCTACGATACACGATGGGCGGATCAACTTCTACTCTTTCACCTTCAATGACCAGAACTACAACCTCACACCCCTAAGCCCATCAGAGGTTCATAAATTATAATCTAAGAATAACCATGAGGCCAAGGTAATTAAACCTAGTCTTTATATCACTACTGGTGGATTGAACCGTGTTATAATTGCCAAGGGCACTATGTTACTAATGATTTACAAAGAATTCCTTAGCACAAACCATGTACGGTGGAGCTTCCGGCCGAAGTAAACACCATCTTGAGCAACTACAAGGACATCTTCCCCGGAGAGATACCACCAGGGCTGCCTCTCATCCGGGGGATTGAACATCAGATCGACCATTCTGCTCTCAAATGTTTGATGCAGAAAAAGGAAGCTAATCAAATATTACTAAGGTGGATTCTCCTTCTTCAAGAGTTTGATATTGAAGTTAGAGATAAGAAAGGTGTGGAGAATGGAGTAGCTGATCATCTTTCAAGACTCCGGACTGAATAAAACATCCCCATTGATGATTACCTGCCAGAAGAGAATGTGTATATGACAGAGATTGGTCCAGAACCGGACTTGGGGGACCACTCACATCCTTCTCGTGTTACAGTTCCAGTGTCGGTCGACACTACATCAGTGTCGGTCGACACCAGACTCAAAACATCGGACCAAATGTCGACCCGACCACCTTTGGGTCGACACATCCACTCGTCACCAAAAACTGGTGTCGGTCGACACTACTTCTGGTGTTGGTCGACACCCACCTTGGTTGTGTGTAGAACTTGCAACAGTTCACAATGAGGATTCAGTTGAGTGTGTAGCCGCTGTGGCTGTTCCTGATCACCCTTGGTATGCTGATATTGCCAATTACCAAGCTGCAGATGTTGATCCAGGTCTCAAGGAATATGCTAGGAAGAAATTCTTTAGTGACCTCAGAAGATACTATTGGGATGAACCTTACCTCTACAGGCATTGTTCCGATGGTATGTACAGGAGATGTTTTGCTGAAACTGAAGTTCATGATATTTTGTTTTACTGTCATGGATCTGAGTATGCTGGACACTTTGGTGCTTTCAAAACAGTGTCCAAAGTTCTTCAAGCAGGCTTTTGGTAGCCTACCATGTTCAAGGATGCTCAGATATTTGTTTCTCAATGTGATGCTTGTCAGAGAAGAGAGAAGATCAGCAAGAAACATGAGATGCCAGAAAAATTCATTCTTGAAGTCGAAGTTTTTTATTGATGGGGCATTGATTTCATGGGTCCTTTTCCCTCATCTTATTGATAATAAGTACATTCTAGTTGTTGTGGACTATGTATCGAAGTGGGTAGAAGCAATTACTATTCCGAAGAATGATGCTGCAGTGGTTCTTAAGCTGTTTAAAACCATTATTTTCCCCAGATTTGGAGTGCCTAGGATTGTGATAAGTGATGGTGGATCTCACTTAATCAACAAGGTCTTCGAGAAGTTTTTGAAGAAGCATGGTGTTCATCATCGTGTAGCATCTCCTTATCACCCTCAGACAAGTGGCCAAGTAGAGGTTTCCAATAGACAGATTAAACAAATCCTGGAGAAGACAGTGTCAAGACAAGAAAATATTTGTTGTAAAGCTGGATGATGCACTTTGGGCTTACAGAACTGCATTCAAGACACCACTTGGCACTACACTATTCCATTTGCTTTATGGGAAAGCCTGTCATCTTCCAGTAGAGCTTGAACACAAGGCAGCTTGGGCTGTCAAGATGATGAATTTCGACATCAAGTATGCTGCAGAGAGGAGATAAATTCAGCTGAATGAGTTGGATGAGATCAGATTTCATGCTTATGAGAACTTTAAGTTGTACAACGAGAGAACAATGGCATATCATGATAAGAAGACCATCTCCAGAAAATTCGAACCCAATGACAAGGTACTATTGTATAACTCTCGTCTACATTTATTTCCTGGTAAATTGCGTTCTCGTTGGTCAGGTCCTTTCACCATCACGGAGGTTCAACCATATGGTGCTGTTGTCATGAGGAACTCAGAGGGCAAAGAGTTTACTGTGAATGAAGAAAGGGTGAAACATTATTGGGCACAAGCCGTGATTCCTGATGGACACATTGTTCGTTTGGGTGATCCACCCTCTGCCTAATCCGCAGCCAAGTCAATCTAACGACTAAAGACAAGCGCTTGGTGAGAGGCAACCCACTTGTGAGTATGTACATACTTAGTATTTTGTGTTTTAATTTTGTTTGGGTTTTACGTTTTCGTTTTTGTGAGTTTCGCGTGTAAGGGTCTGTTTCGGGCTGTGTCGGTCGACACCAGTGCAAAAATACTGTGTCGGTCGACACTCGACACCGTTAAAAACAAGGTAAGTCGTCTATAAATCTCGAGTTCATCTTCTTCCATCTTCATTCTTCGTTCTCGCGAAAACAGTTTCTCCATTCTTCAATCGTCCATAACTTTTGCGATTCTTACCAAAATCTCTCGATTCGAAGCTCTATCTTAATCGGATTTTTATGCTCTATCCATATCTGTAACTCATTTCTCCGATCTGCAAAGGTAAGTGTCACGATTTCCTTATCTTCATTTCGGCTCTAAGTTGGGTAATCTCGAAATTTAATCTCTTTGGACTCGATTTGTTGCTGGATTCAACTTGTTTAGGTTGATTTTAGTGTGATTTCGAGTTACCCACTTACTTTCCATGAATTGAGTTGTTGTTTTAAAATTTTCGGATTTGATTTGCATGTTCATGGAAATTGATTTTAGAAGCGGTTTTAGGATGGAATTGAGATGGATTCTTGGTGATTATAGAGTTTGGAACAAATGCTTATGTAGAAACTCCGTTGATTGGACTATTTTTGCTATCTATGCCCAGTCGTGAGTGGTGTCGGTCGACACCCACCATTGGTGTCGGTCGACACCATCCGTGTTGTTACGCAACTCAACTAATTTTGCAAGTTTCGTGTTTGTTTCTTGTGTTTTTGATTGCAGACGACTACTCACAGTAAACGCCAGTGCCCCAACGCTACTAACGCGTCTACATCCGCTACACCAACGGACCCATCTTCTACACCTTCCTCGGATCCTACAGCCACACGCTCACCCTGGCCCAAACGGGAAGACAAGAAGACTATCATGGCTCATGTTTGGAACGGCACACCCAGAGAGTTTGCCAAGTCTGATGACTGCACCCACCGCCCTATTACAGAGCATTGGGATGACATCCGCCTCACTCGGTTTTTGGGCGCTACTGCTTTACGGAGGATGGGGATTAAGGATGAGGACCTCCGGTTACTCCAAGTGATGGGATTGGGGACGATGGCGACTCGACAGTACGACTGTTTCCCCGTTCTAGTCGGATCCGTTCGGGTTTACTACTCGAACGAGATCGTACGGCGAGCTCAAGAGGGGACCCTGAAATTCTTGATCCGTGGAGTCCGCTACCGCCTTCCACTACCTGAGTTATGCTCCCTCTACGGGTTCTGTCAGGATTTCAATCACGTTACGTTGCCAGCACAGTTCCCAGAGGTTCAGACATTCTTGTCCTACATCGGGAACGAAACATACGACTCGAAAAAGTGTACCCACACCGACGTACGACACCCAATCTTGCGCTACATCACCCGCGTGTTAGGCAACACCATTCTCTGGAAGATGGAGCCTGGTAAGATGCACCATTCCGAGCTGAATCTTCTTTACTACAGCGTCCGTGAGCTGGTTGCAGATCGGTTTGATGGACCGCCACCAGAGGATGAGGTCAACCTCGGTGCTGTCTTCACTCATCACTTGGTCTCCCTGAAGACCAAGCCTTTCTCCAGCACTGGGAAAAAGTTCGAGACAGTCGGGAGTCTTCTCACTCCCATCTTCCACCACTTTGGGATTGACACTTCTCACTGCTCTATCCTCACTCAGCACTCATTGATGGCTGAGGAGCATCTGAAGAACGCCAAGTGGATTAGAGACGATTGGCAGTGGTCCTTTAGGGACGAGTACGGTGATCATCTGGTTCAGCTGCCCCAGCGTACTCTCACTACCATCGGGATTATCCGGAGAAGCTTCATTTTCAGCCCGTGCACAGTCAGCTGCACTCTGCCCTGCCTACTCGCCTACGCAGAGGCACATCTTCTTGAGCTACTGCTACTGCCGCTGAGGACAACCCAGTTCCCAACCTTGCTGGACGTCGCAGGTTTCCGCTACATTCACTCCCTTCACCTCCTACTCTCCCTGCTGACACCGCCACCTTTCAGAGTTATATGATTGAGAGTGTTCAGAGCTTATGGAGCGTGATAGCCACTCTCTCTCGCTGTGGCTGCATCCGTCCTGGTTCTCCCCCTCGTCCGCGTTCCCACTCCCGCTCACCATCACTTCCCCCTGCTGTGCCTGACTCGAGAGATGCGGCTGTTGATGAGGATTAGTTCATCTTTTCTCGTTCGGTTATTTCTTTCTTTTCTTTTTCCTTTTGAGTCATTTTCTGGTGTTCCGCGAGTCAATTTATCTTTACTATTTTATTGTGGAACTTGTTGGACTTTTATGTTATGTATGTTATATCTCACCTGTGTTTTAGTGTGTTAACAGTGCTACCTCCGGCTAGTTCATTTGGTTTTCAACCTTCTGAATACTACTTATGTATGATTTCAATGAGTTGGTGCCTGCTTATGGACACAATGTCGGCCGACACCATGTGTGTGTCGGTCGACACCAATGTCATACACCTGTGTCGGTCGACACCATACATGTGTCTGTCGATACTCAACACGACAACATGTAAGCATGCTGCATTCTAAGTCCAATTTTGTTCCATTTATTTTGTTTCTAACTGATTTCAGGCCTGATACCACTGGGGACAGTGTTATTCAAGTCTGGGGGGAGGTTATTACTAACTTTCTGTTTTCTTTTGAGAGTAAGTTGTGTTGGTTTTATTGAGTCAAAAGTCAGTTCGGAACTATGAGCTTTTCTTGGAACAAGTTGTTTTAGCAACCACTTTAGTGACCATTCTTACTGCTATTGACAGCGGATCCTACTAAAAATAAATTCCAAAGGTAAATTGATCTACTAACATCCCTATATTTGTTTGAGTGTTTGAAGGTTCCAAAGCTGTCATATACATAATGAACTTAATTTCTCTCAACTTGGGGCTTGGCATACTTTGAAATGAAATCCTTGTTCAAGTCTGATAGGAATATTCTGTGATTATGGTTTCCCTCTCGCTTTCCTTCAAATATAAAAAGAGAGATATAGGTCAAAAAGAAGTGAACCGAGAAGTTGGCGGAAACCCCGTTAGTTCTTGTGTCTCATGGAAACCTGTATAAAAAAAATAATTAAACGGTCAGTTGATAAAAAAAATAAAATGATACTTCGATGACTGGAAGTGAGGAAAGAGAGAAGAAAGAAAGCAGAAACAAATAGTCTAAAAAATCGGATAGTTGGATGTGTAAGAGTCCATGTGTTTTTTGATCGATATTCCCTTAATAAGGTCAGCAAATGGTGATTTTGGATATCTCTTATGGATTGTGGGTTGATATAGGGATGGTTGATAAGCCTGCGGAAAAGTAATGGAGGTTTTGTCTGAAGTTTAAAGTGTTTGATGCGGCTTACATAAGTGTTAGTTAATTCAATGTTCTAAAGAATATGTGAGTTCCTATTGTTTTCAACCCTCTTTCACAGGTTTAGTCTAATGTTTTCCTTAAGGGCAAACAGAAGCTAAGTCTGGGGCAGTTGATATATCATGGTTTTTATGGTTTTTAATCATGATATCAGTTATGTATTTAGAGTCTTTTTGGTGTTTTTCGAGTCTTTTCGAGTCATTTGCATATTTAGATACGGTTTCGGTTTGATTGAAGATATTGGAGCATTATGGAGCAAGCGAAAATTTACAGCTGTGAAGAGCAACTTGGTGACCATCTTTGAGCTTGGTGTCGGTCAACACCACTCATTGGTGTCGGTCGACACCTATCGCGACTCCACACGAGTTTTACAAGTTTTGAAGAAAAAAAGAAAATTGCCCATAAGTTCTATCTATTTGCAAAACAAGTCATTTTCGTGTTTTAGAATATAATTAGGTTTTAAAAACCATGTTTATCTTTACTTTTGATTATATCTTGAGACTTTTGAGAGAGATTTGAAGAGAAATTTGGAGAGACAAATCTGAACTCATTTTGTTAGAGAGAAGATTTCGAACTCCCTTACTTATTCTTTTGATTTCTTAATCCAATTTATTCAGTCTATGATTTGTGTTTTATCAACTATGTCTGTGTAATCTGCTTGTTAGATTTAAGGTTTTTTTAGGTTAATGATGAATTGTTGAATCAGATAGAATTGTTAGGGTAATCATATAGTTTCTTCACGTGGAATGAATCTAATGCTAGTTCTGAATTGATCACTTAGAATTTAGATTATAAGATAATTGATAGACATGAAAGTGTTATTGATTTTCGGAAAAGAATCTTAGATAAGCAAAATACTTATTCGCAAAGGAATTTGGTTTAAGGATTTTGTGAACTTATCGAACCTGAGTTTATTGCTTGTCTAAACCGTTGAATTTGCAAAGAAATTTGGAATTCTAGGATCTAGGCATAGGAATCTCTGCAACGAAAGTTGATTGATTTAAATATTGTGTTTCGAGTACAAGAACGGTACTTAATTAAACCCTCAACATTCTGTCTGGTTTGAAATTCTGATTTACCGAAAGAAATTCCCTAGGTCTAGCGTTTTTTCCCCCATCAAACTTAATACTTCTCTAAACTCATTTTAATACAATTATTTCCGTTTAGCTTACTTCGAAAACCATTAATCTATTGTGCGAATCTTGAGTCTTTGTGGATTCGACCCCTTCTATACTACGATTGGACTTCTGTTCAATTGTAGAATAGCTCCATGGTACTTTTGAGCATATCAGAAAACATCAAGAAAAGGACCAGGCAATACGCGAACAAAGCCAATAAGCACCGGCGTGATCAAATCTTTGAGGAAGGGTACCTTGTATGAATCTACCTAAGGAAAGATCGGTTCCCAAACGAGAGGAAATCCAAGCTCATACCCAGAGTTGACAGACCATTTTCCATTTCCAAAAATATTAATGACAGTGCGTATCAATTTGACCTTTAAGGTAAATACAACGTTGGCTCAAGTTTTAATACTTCTGATTTAATTCCTTTTCTTGCAGTTGAAGCAGATTTGAGGGCAAATCATTTTCAACGGGGAGGGGATGATACAATCATTGACAAGGATGGACCCGCAGACGATGTGTTGGAACGTATTCACGACCTGCGGACAGAAGCTGAGGAAACCAGGATGGAGGTTGCCCGAGGTGACCCTAGGGTCAGCCGTAGGACGAGCCCAACAACCGGACTGTGTTCCGTATCGACCCAACTCGACCGGGAAGCGAACTAAGGATGGAAACTCGACCTGAAGTGACAATTCTTCAAACCAGCCGTGAAGGACTTCGACCAAGAGAGCATTCTGAAGCTTTGGATCGAGAACATATTGCCTCAATCCAATCAGACCTTAGAGTTGGACGAGAATCGTCCTTTCTTGACGAAGTGGTGGACTCTCCGTGTGGATCACTCACCCGAGTGCAATCCGATCAACTCAGGACAAACTTGGGGATCGTTCTCTTTAACCTCACTTGTATATGTGTGCCTTCAACCGAGACAGCCATCACGACCATGACCTGGGTCATTGATCACGACCACGGCCGTGTGACCGAGTAGCCGAAGGGATCACTTAGACCAAACTTAATTATAAACTTTGCTAAAAACAATGTCTAGTTTTCTGTATCAAAATTAAGTCTATTTGACTTGATTCTATTTAAATATGTACTTTGTTTCATTTTATAAGGACTTTTTGATCATTTTCTAATTGAAAACTATTTTTCGAGAATTTATATTCTCTGCTTTGTTCTTCGTGAGCAAAATGTTATCTGGTGCATCACATCTATTCAAACCCCATGATCTAGCCTCTTGGTGAGTCATATCCAAGGTTGGCCAAGGGTTTGGAATACCAGAAGACTTCCGCATATTCTGACGGTCTAATTTGTTCCACCCAGTTCGCTGAAGTGTTCATCCACTTCTCGGTCCATATCTAATTCAACAATACCTTTATTCAAGTGCATGTCTTGGGAAAGATTGTATCAATGAGTCCCAAGGTTTGACCGAGAAGGAACCAAAGGAGTCCAAGGAAGAGGTGACTGATTACCCTGATGTGGGAGAGATCCTAGTCACCCGAAGGTCCTTAAGTGCAGTATTTGAATCGGAACCCATCCAAAGAGAAAACATCATTCACTCAAGATGTACCGTACAATCTAAGGTATGTAGCCTAATCATTGATGGTAGCTCATGTACTAATCTTGCTAGCAAGTCCTTGGTGGATAATTTAGGCCTCAAGACAATCAAACATCCCCGGCCATACAGACTCAAATGGTTAGATGACAAAGTGGAACTCAAAATTGGAGAACAAGTCATTGTGCTATTCAGTGTAGGTAAGTATGTGGACCAAGTTCTTTGTGATGTTGTTCCAATGCAAGGAGGTCACATTCTCATAGGCAGACCATGGAATTCAATAAGGAGACTCTTCAAAATGGTTTTACCAACTACTAAATCTTCATTCACAACCACAAGAAGCATAACCTTGCTCCTCTTACACCACAAGAAGTTCATGAACTTCAAAAAAGTCATGGACAAAGAAGTTAAAGCCAACAAGGTAAGTAAGACCAACCTTTACATATCACCTAGCAGAGTTTTAAAATCCTTGGAATTACACATGCAGGTGCTACTAATGGTCTTTAGAGAAGGCTATTTTGTAGGTACCGAAGAAATCAACCATCCGGAGGGAATACTCAAACTACTAGCTGATTTCCAAGATGTGTTTCCTGAGGAAATTCTCACCGGTTTACCCCCTATCTGTGGGACAGAACACCAAATTGATTTGGTGCCTAGAACTCCCTTACCAAACCGGCCAGCTTACAGAGTTAATCCGGTGGAAGAAAAAGAGCTGAAACAACAAGCCCAGGAGCTAATGAGACAAGGCTATGCTCGATAAAGACTTAGTCCATGTGAGGATTTGTGTAGACTGCCGAGCCATCAACAACATAACCAATAAGTGCTGGCACCATATTCCGAGACTTGTTAACATGTTGGACGAACTAAGTTGTGCCACCATCTATTCAAAGATTTACCTGAAGAGTGGTTACCATCAAGTCCAAATGAAGGAAGGTGATGAGTGGAAAACCGAATTTAAAACCAAGAGAGTTTTGTATGAATGGCTAGTCATGCCATTTGGTCTCACCAATGCAGCAAACACCTTCATGCGGCTCATGAACCATGTTCTAAGAGCCTACACCTATAAGTTTGTAGTTGTATATTTTGATGACATCTTGGTATATAGCACTTGGTTAGAAGATCACTTGAAACACCTTGAAAAAGTACTTGAAACATTGTGATTGGAACAGCTTTTTCCTAACCTTAAGAAGTGTGTTTTCTGCACTGATCAGTGGTGTTTTTATGCATTGTTGTTAGTTCGCAGGGACTAAAGGTAGATAAGGAAAAGATCAAAGCAATTCAAGATTAGCCGACGCCAACAACCATTGGACATGTCCAAACTTTTCGTTGTCTAGTGAGCTTCTACCGGCGAATTTTCAAGGACTTCAGCAGCATAGCAGCACCTATGACCTTGGTGATCATAAAGGATGTTGCATTCTCTTGGGGTCCAAACCAAGACAAAGATTTCAGGATGCTCAAAGACAGCCTTACCAATGCCCCAGTTTTAGTATTACCTAACTTTGTCAAAACTTTTGAGGTTGAATATGATGCATCAGGTAGAGGCATTGAAGCAGTCTTGACACAAGGAGGGAAACCGGTTGCTTTCTTCAGTGAGAAGTTACATGGAGCAGCCCTAAGTACGACAAGGAGTTGTATGTACTAGTGAGATCGTTGGAGACATGGTGAACTATCTCCTCAGCAAGGATTTTGTGATCCACATAGACAACGAGCCACTTAAGTACTTGAGAGGTCAGACCACCTTGAAGATGAGGCATGCAAGATGGCTTGAGTTTGTGGAAACATTTCCTTATGTGATCAAGTACAAGAAGGGAAAGGAGAACATAGTAGCCAATGCCCTGTCCAGGAGATATGCACTGATCTCAACCATGGAGGTTAAAATAATTGGATTCAAACACCTTAAGGAACTTTACGAAGAAGATCCAGACTTCGGAGAGATCTACCAGCATTGTAACCGAGGTGCTTTTGGTCCATACTATAAACATGATGGTTTTCTTTTCAGGGACAAAAGGCTGTGCATTCCTCAAAATTTAATGCGGGAACTACTCCTTGGAGAAGCACATGGAGGAGGCCTTATGGGTCACTTTGGAATGAACAAGATCCAAAGCATGCTTGCGGAACACTTCTTTTGGCCACACCAGAGAAGAGATGTGGAAAGATTTTGTTCCGAATGTACAACTTGCTTAAGTGCAAAATCCAGGTCACAGCCTCACGGTCTTTACATTCCTTTACCTATTCCTGACATGCCTTGGGTGGATTTGCCTATGGATTTTGTTTTAGGACTGCAAAAAATCAGGAACAAGGATTTAGTATGTGTGGTGGTAGATAGGTTCAGCAAGATGGCCCATTTCATCCCTTGCAACAAAACCAATGATGCTACCCAAACTGGGACCTATTCTTCAAAGAAGTGGTCAGACTACATGGCCTACCAAGGACCATAGACTCGGACCGAGACCGAAAATTCCTCAGCCAATTTCGGAGAACATTATGGAGAAAGCTCGGAACCAAGCTCCTCTTCTCCACCACTTGTCATCCACAAACCGATTGCCAGACTGAAGTTACAAACCGCACACTATCCACTCTCTTAAGAGCCACAGTCTGTAACAATTTGAGAAATTGGCTGGATTATTTGCCTTTAGCAGAATTTGCTCATAATAGCATACATCACTCTACTAATAAGCTTTGTCATGTTGAGATTGTGTATGGGTTCAAACCGCAAACACCCCTAGACTTGGAACCAATACCTTTGCCTCAAAAATACCTGGTCAACCAGAATGGAGTAGCCAGAGCCGAGCTAGTTAAGAAGCTGTATGAGAAAGCTAAGGAGAATATGGAGAAAATGAATGAGAGGACCATGGCCAACTCTGATAAGAACCGCAAGGAAATACATAACCCGGAGACTATGTTTAGGTACAACTGAGGTCGGACAGGTTTCCACAAGAAAGGAAGCACAAGTTGGCACCAAGATGAATGGGACCCTTTCAGATCGAGAAGAAGATCAACGACAGAGAATAGCAGCTCAATCTGTTCGGTGAGTTTAAAATTTCTTCAACTTTCAATGTGTCTGACTTAGTTCCCTTTAATGCAGATGAATCAGTTCTGAGGACAGAACCTTGTCAAGAGGGAGATGATGATGTATCTGGCGGAACCAACCCAGAACCAGAAGCTCCACTAAAGAACATTCCGACCATACCAACCATGCGATCAACGCCTATGACCTGATCCGGAGCTAGAACCTTACAAAATGACTTCGTCCAAGCTGTGAAGAATCTTATAGAATATGAGATTTAGGACTTAGCTGATAAACTCAACCAAATGAGCATCACCAAGAACAAAACCCGAACCGGCCCAATTAAAAGCACACGACCAATACCAAGACCAAGACCAAAAGGAAAGACCCAAATCAATGTATGAAGACATATTGGTCAGACCAAATAATGTGTATGGAGTACTTAGACTGAAAGGGGTACACAGAGTTACCTTATTGGCATCTTTCCCACGTGAAGACAAGGTTCAGTGAGCAGGCCAAAATTAGTCCACATTCATTCCGGTTTCCATGCAAGATGAGTAAATGAAATTGATTATTGTGTGGACTAACTGTTGCTTATGATTTTTTTTTTCTATTGTTTTCATTGAATTTCCGTAGCATATGTTGGCCAATTAGTTTGTTTTGATTTCCTTGTATTTCGTTTTCCATTTAAACTTGTAATCTGTTTTAAAGACCCACAAAGGCACCAGCTGCTATGACCAATATATATGGTCCCATTACATGTATTCTTTAACCTACATCAATAAACAAACAAATTTTCCTGAAATAGTTATCTCTTTTCTTATCGATTTTCTTCGCTAGTGATATTCAGGCCAAAAAGTCTTCCACCCCTCGGGATTGATATGCCGAAGAGTCTAAATATCTACACAAGAGACTAGTCTCGGGACATCAGAACACGAGGGCAGGTCGCCAGTCCTTCTAATAGGACAAGGCGACCTGGTCCAGAAAGATGCAGGTCTCCAATCCGTCTCACGGGACATAGCGACCTAGTCCTTAAAGAGGCAGGTCACTAGTCTGTCATACGGGACATGGCGACCTGGTCTCGGAAAGAGGCAGGTTGCCAGTCCATCTTACGGAACATGGTGATAGAAGGTCGGACTAGGATTAGTACTTCAGGTGGTACGTCCTTGGATAGTTCTTGGTCCGAAGGCTACTAGCACTTACGGATTGCGATGGATTGTTAGGGGACCGTTAGAGGATGCGGAAGGCCTCTAGTATTCCCTCTCCTTTGGACCGTGGATATGACCCACCACGACGCCCTTGGGAGGATAACTGTGGAAGTAACCCTTACCAGCAGTTAGACTGTCCGAAAAGAACAGAGAGATTCGCGGCAGTTTGCTCACGAGAACGAAGGTTCAAAAATAGAAGATCAAAAGGTGTTTATTGCATTCGAAGAGTTTTGACACTTATAGGATTTTAGAGTCAAAGAGTTTAGGTGAGAAAATACAGAAAACTAAGCTTAGAAACTCACAGCTAATTAAAGAGTTGACTAGGCCAAATTGACCCTTCGGCTGCTCCAGAAGTGACTCTTCGGCTACTCGGCCGCGCTTGTTTGGATCAGTGTCAACCAGGTCGAGCCGTTTGGAAGGCCTGTCGGTTCCAGCTTAAGTCCACGGCCTTGAATCATGGCTTCAACTTTAATCTGAAGTCCCTTGAGCTTGAACTTGTCAAATGGCCCTTGTAGTACGTCCGTTCCTTGGTCCGGCTCTTCTTCACGTCCGAGAAAGGGGTCCTCTCGTCCGTCTTCCGATTTTCCCCGTACCAAAGCCAATCTGACTCGTTCGTTCTCATTTTCTTGGTCACTTGGGAGTGAGATTTGAAGTCTGGGTCGAAGAATTCGGTCTTTCGGTCGTTGATCTTTCCTCAGCTCAGTTCCGGGTCGTTTTGGGTCGATACGATAGATGACACGGTCATGAATTCCCGTACCACGGTCGACAGTCTCCGTACCACAGTCGTGGTTTCCTGTACTGCTCTGGCCAACCTCCATCCGCGAACCAAATGCTTCCCTGTCTGGTCCGAAAGTGTTGTCCGTGTCCTGATTCCCATCACATGGTAACCTGATCATAGTCTCTAGACATCTGAACACGGGAGCAGGTCGCCGACCTTCTTTCCGAGAAAGGACGGCGACCTAGTCCAGCAAGAGGCAGGTCACCAGTCCGTCTTACGCAACATGGGGACCTGATCATAGTCTCTAGACATCAGAATACAAGGGCAGGTCACCCGCTCCCTCGCGAGAAAGGGTGGCGACCAGGTCACTCAAAGAAGCAGATAGCCCACTCTCCTGGGAGACAGAGTGACGACCTGGTCATCCAAAGAAGCAGGTCACCCACCACTTTCCTGGGAGAGAGAGTGACGACCTGGTAAACCCGAAGGAGCATGTCGCCCACTCTCCCAGTAGGGAGAGTGGCGATCTGCTCACACGAAAAAGCAGGTCGCCCACTCTCTTGGGAGAGAGAGTGGTGACCAAGTCACTCTGTAAGGCAGGTCACCAGCCTAACCAAGAACGGTTCCATCAACCTGATCCTTCACACAATCTCTTTACATTTTTCTTGACAGGACCGGCGAGCTAAAAGTTTGGTTCAGCGTTACCCCGCCTCGGAACGGTGTTCGCGAAAATATTCACGAGATACTATGTACGAAATACTTTTCATGAACCGACCACATGACCCGGAAAGAAGTCCAACAAGACAACAAACCAAACTCATATCAGACCAGACCAAACCCGAGATTAGCTGGGTCAGGACAAGACCAAACGACGACGTACTGAGAAGACGGGCCGCAGATAAAGCCCAAACTCGTTGAAGTCAGCGGATTACTACACTTAACGATGTTCGGCATCGATAGTAGCTCATCTCGGCATCTCAAGTCGCTCAGTATATATATATATATGTATATATATATATATATATATATATATATATATATAGCATGTATTAATGTTTAAACCATCCCATTCTGAGTACTTAGACTTCGTATTGTAAGACTATTAAATTTTTACAAAATTCTTTGTATTCGGCAAAAAAATCATTCAATAAAATAAACTTTCATTCTTAGTCCTTGAGTTCTTTTAAAATAGGATTTTCGAGCCTCCATTTAATATAAGTTTTGATTGTGTAAGTTTCGACTCTCACGGTTTGGCGCCGTCTGTGGGGACGAGAAAAATTTTAAACCCTAAGAGCAAGACGATACAAGAACGGAAGCCTTGCCCGAAGAAACGATGGACTGGATCCAAGCGCAGGAGGTTCAAAGCAATATGATCTCATTCAGGGGAAGTGAAGCTATTGTAATCGACCACCCTCATGATGATCTACTTGTCATTAGCCTTTCTCGGAGACTGTGGCAGAAGTTCTAATCGACACAAGGAGTTCTGTGAATGTCATATTTCAAAAAACCCTTAGAAGGATGAACATTGGGCCTTCGCATCTCATAAACCATCCTAAACTGTTGACTAGTTTCACCGGAAAAACGACGATGACCACCGCAGTAATCCGACTCCCTGTGAGACCTAAAGAAATGAAGAAGGAAGTAGAATTCTCATTGGTTGACCGCCCAACAATTTACGGTGCAATCATGGGAATGCCTTGGTTAAACTCGACGAAAGCTATTCCTTTCGACTTATCACCTTTGCCTCAAATTTTCTACTCCAACCGGAACTGAAACAATATGGAGACGGCAGAGCGATTCACGAGCTTGTTTTCTAATGGAGCATAAACTAAGAAGGCCAGTGACCGAATCTGACGCAAAGACAAAGCTGAAGAAGTCAAGGGCGGAACGGCAACTTACAAAGCTGGAGTACAAATTGTCGATTGAAGAAGCCCGAAAAGCGAGAGCGATCCCCCGTGCGAACCGGTAATCTCGACATGCATAGACGAAGCGCACCAGGAGCGGTGCGCCGAAATTGGAGCTAACCTAGAGGAACCGATCAAATCGGAGTTGATCATTCTCTTAAAAGAAAATGTCAACACATTTGCATGGGCAGCAGAAGATATGCTCAGGATAGACATCAACATCACAAGCCATGATCTCAATGTAGACCTGACCTTTAAACCGGTGAAGCAAAAAGGCGTAAACTTGGGCCAGAACGAGCCCAAGCGGTGAATGACTAGGTGGAGCGACTGGTGAAAGTCGGAACCATCATAGAGTAAAATACCCTCATTGGCTTGCCAACCCGGTGGTAGTGAAGAAGAAGAACAGAAAGTGGCGAGCCTGCGTCAATTACACAGATTTGAACAAAGCATGCCCAAAAGACAGCTTCCCGCTTCCGTATATTGACTGACTAGTAGAGGCAACGGCTGGGAACGAAATGCTATCCTTCATTGACGCATTCTCCGGATACAATCAATTCATGATGAGCCCTGACGACAGAGAGAAAAGCGCGTTCATAACAGACCGCAGGATATATTGCTATAATGTGATGCCGTTCAACCTTAAAAATGTCGGAGCAACATACCAAAGACTCGTCAACAAAATATTTTCTGGACAGCTCGAAAAGATGATGGAGGTTTATAGCGACAACATGTTGATAAAACCCCTAGGCAAGAAGGATCACGTCGAACATTTCCAAAAATGTTTTGATTAGCTCAACCGCCACAACATGAAGCTGAACCCGACAAAGTGCAGATTCGGGGTAGCATCAGAAGAGTTCCTAGGCTAACTTGTGATGCACCAAGGAATACAAGCGAACCCGAAACAAATCAACGCGCTGATAGAGATGGTCTCCCCATAAATGAAAAGAGCAATCGAAAGGTTGACGGGACGAGTCGCGGTGCTGAACCGATTCATCTTGAGATCGACGTACAAATGTCTGGCATTCTACGACACCCTGAGGGGAAATAAAAAATTCGAATGGACGGACAAATGCGAGCAGGCATTCCACGAGTTGAAGAAGTATTTGGCGAATGCACCTGTCCTAGCAAAGCTGGTTGAACGGGAGCCATTGTTCCTGTACACCGCGGTGTCATCCATTG
Source organism: Iljinskaea planisiliqua (assembly GCA_900108845.1). Lineage (NCBI taxonomy): Eukaryota > Viridiplantae > Streptophyta > Magnoliopsida > Brassicales > Brassicaceae > Iljinskaea > Iljinskaea planisiliqua. The sequence continues at coordinate 11,724,101 of FNXX01000003.1, read as the reverse complement.
CGGTAAGCAGAGTGCTCATAAGGGAGGAGCGCAACAAACAAAAACCAATCTTGTACGTAAGCCAAACTCTGACGGACGCGGAGACTCGATACCCATTAATGGAGAAAGTGGCGCTGGCGGTGATGTAATCCCAGAAACTGAGACCGTATTTCCAGTCACCTACTATTGCCGTACTTACAAATTTCCGCCATAAGAACAACTTTGCATAGTCCGAGTCAATCGGGGCGACTAGCGAAATGGGTGGTGGAACTGAGTGAGTACGACATCGAGTATCGGACAAGAACATTACTTAATTTTAAACGACAATTTTAATTTTTGAACAGTAGGTTTTTTTTGATATAATAGGTATTTTGAGTCAGTTGTAATAGTGTTTTTGAAAAGTGACAGATTTTTATGTTTTTCAAAAATTTACGTTATGACAGGTTTGTTTGACACAATAGGGTTTTCTAACGACACAGCAGAGTTTTTCAGATTTTCAATAAATCTATTAAATTATTTAATTACTAGATTGACAAATACGTTATAGTAGGTTTATTTTACGTTATGGCAGGTTTACATTTGTTAATAGATTTATATTGTTATTATGGCAGGTTTTAATTTACATGTTATAGCAGATTTGTTTATTACTAAATTGATTCTTTATCATATATCTACGTTACAGCAGGTTTTTTACGGCAGGTTTTTGTCAAATTTGTCAATTTTTTCAAATTTTGTTTTTTTTTACTGTGAGTCCCTTCCTTAATTATAGGAACTGTTTTATTTTTTAAAAAATTTTTTTCCTTAATTGTAAGTATTTGATATTCGTTTTCCTTAATTATATGTAAATTAAATATTTGTTATAAATTCGGTTTTCTTAATTTAAATTTTATAAAGTAAGTTTTTTTTTTACAAATTTGTGTTCTATAATCTTTATAATAGTTTTAGGTAATTATAAATTCGTTTTTGATGAAGTTTAAAACTTGTTTTAGGGTTATTTTACATAATTTTAAAAATTTATAAACTATTTTTTTAAAAATGAAATTTGTGTTTCTATATTTGTAAAACTTATTAATTTTTTAAAAATTCGTTAACCTAAAATTTTGGTATAAAAAATCAACAATTTATTTACTTTGGAGATAATATTTTTGTTCATTGAATAAATATCTCATAAATATAGTATTTTCATTATTTAGGGTTTTCAAAACGTTGTCTTCCTTATTTTTATTTTTTTTTCTATCTGCAACACACACCTCCATGATTTTTTTTTGCTTACAGAACATGAATCAATTAATTGTTGTATCTAGTAATTGGGTGTTGGAAAAGAAGAGATGGGTTTTTGTGAATTTGGAGATTATGTTAATTTTAGGGATGTTAAATTATTTTTCCATTTACTTTTTCCTTTTTTTTTTTAGTAAAATTAATTTACTTTTTAAAAAAAATTTACTTAAACCCTTATAAATTAATATGGTAAATGGCACACATGTAAATAGTTTTAAAATTCCAGATTTTTTTGTCTTTTGTACATAAGATTAGTGTTAGTTCAGTAAACTTAGTTTTCAAGATGTTATAATAGTAAATATACTATATATTTATGTTATCCTAGTAATTCTCCCTTATATTTTTGATAAAATTTTAATTTAATTGAAAAGAACATCTATATTTTCAATTTTTAATTTGCTTAATTTTTAACTTGTGTTTCTGATATTTATTTATTTGAGATCATAAATTTATATATTTGAAATTTTTAGATGCCGTAACATTTTTAACATAGATATATCATATAATTTACTATATTTAACCCATTCGCGAACAACATGTTTAGTTTGTTTTCTTTTGTTTAACCCGTTTTCAGAATGGTCTAAATATTTTGCATTTTTGATAGTTTATCCCACAATAAATATGATTTTGTAAACAAACATTAATCTCAATCCACATCCATCATATTATCCAATAACATAAATATTGAGTAATTTATAATATTTAAATTTTATTAAATCAAAAGTACTTCTATCTAATTCTAAATTAAAAATTATTTGTGCACTAAGTTATTTTATTTACATTTACCATTTACCATTTGATTTAGTAATTTAAATATTTTTATGGAATGTATGCATATATATATATAGATATTTTTAGGTTATAACATAACCTAAAATAAATATTTTTCATTTCTCTCATTTTTTTCAAAATTAAATAGAAATCTGATATATATATATATATCAGATTTCTATTTAATTTTGAAAAAAATGAGAGAAATGAAAAATATTTATTTTAGGTTATGTTATAACCTTTGTTCTAAAAGGTGCCCGCCTAGCCGCCTACGTGGCCACGTAGGCGCTAGGAGGTTTAGAACCGTGGCAATTAATGGCTAATCGGTTGATTATGCGGTTGGGAAATACGCTAGGCGCAAGTCGGCGATTAATGGCGAACCGCAAACTAATTTAGTCACAATAAGTCGTTATTTTAAGATTAATGGCAAATTTTTTCCTAATGCTCCTCCCGGTATCGTATCCGCAGTTTAGGACCACACCGCGAATCATGCTGTAGAAATTATGAATCATCCTATAATGACCCAAATCTTGGGCCTATATAAGCCCAACTTGTTCAAATAAAACCCTAGATTTCGTCTCCTATAAATAGTCTCTTCTTGTTTTCTTTTCCTAAAAAAATTCTGTCGCGTCGAAACTCTGCTGATATCTAGCCGCCGATTAGCCACCTTGTAAGAAAAGCCACTGGAGCCACCTAGAAAGACCTAAAAGGCACATCCGTTGGGAGAAGGGAGAATCAAAGTAGTAAATCTAATCCAATTGATCTGAAACTTGGTAGGTATGCTCTTCACTTCTTCATTGATCTACTGCCACAAGTTTTTTATCATTTGGATCTGTATACTGAAAGTTGTGATCGTGTCTTCGAGCATGTTGGCTGCAGTGTCGGATCCGCGTCATCATTCCGCCGCCACCTTGTGAGAAGATTTCTCGGTGAACCGTGACGATCCACATAACAACAACATGTTGTTGGAAAGCCCCGGACGTCTTCTTTCCATAAACACCGCGTTCGTTCCAATCAGAGGTATGACCAGAAAGTTGTATCCACGTTTCTGAAGCGTGTCTGTGTAGTGCTGATCCACAACTAGTCTCTTGAGATGTCAGTTTTGGTTAAGCAACCGTGGTCTGTTTGACCTGAATCTTTGCAGGGAGCTTCTTGACTTGTAGATCTAAGTTTATGTTGAAGGAGAACCGATCTGGAGCTTTAGAGGATAGGAAATCCTATTGTTCATCATGGTTAAGGCTAAGGTGAGGGTGGCTTTTCCACAGAATTCCATAATTTCGTCTAGAACTTCTGATATAGGATTTAGAACTATATATAATATGTTTCTCTGATTGAGTCTAGGTAGTTTTGTTTGTAAATTGGAGAAAGGAATATAGATGATTCAACCCATTGATTGTGCATGTTAAAAATGATAATTGTATGTTATAGATATTTAAATATATATGTATATATATATAATACCAGTAGTCGAGCATGTTAGCCGTTAGAGATTGCGGGGTACAGAGATGGACTTCTGCACTATCTACGCCTTATGTGAGAGGGGGTACGGGCAGCCTAGTCGATCTGCTATCCAGTGTCTTAAGATTGACAAATCGTCAAGCCCAGCGGTGCCGTTGGACACTATTCCATGCTGACCTCCTGGTGGGAGGGTACCGGCGGTCATTGGATCCGTTCGTAGGGGATTTGGTTGTTGTTTGGGTGCTTGAGGTGTCGTGTTTGCTAATATTTTGTTTCTTTTTACTGTATTTGGAGTGCTATGACCGGAACATCGTTTTCTGTGTTTTAGCATTCCAGCCTTAATGAGTGACTCCCCTGTTACTCACCCATCTTTCTTCCCTTTTCAGGTGAGACAAGTAAGTAGATAAATGCATATCGGATCGGGTGCTACATTTTACAACTTTCATGTTTTTCCTCATTTTGTTTAAAACATTCTTTCTACGACTTTATTGAGTTATTTCGGTTAATTTCATTTATTGGATTAGTTGGGTTTATTTATTTATGGAAATTAAGTAGAGATTTTATTAATTGGATTTTCTTAAGATAGATGTTATGGTTAGTGGCACGCTGTTCTCGAGAGATGATGAGACGGGTGTTACACATCCACTTGGTTTTGTACCAAGGATTAAAACTTTGCCGTTTTATCCCTCCTTTTCCCATTTGCATTTTGTGTTTTAATTTGTATGCTCGGGTGAGAGCTCCTCCGAAATAATGATCCATGATCACTTGCAGATTTTTCTTAAACACAAAAAAATAAAATAAAATAGCTAAACTCATTTTATCGAGCTGCCTACGTACCTGAGACGGGATCAGACCAAATCGTAGTTCATAAATTTATAGTCATTACATAATAAAAAGTAACACTTGTATAAGTTGAACTCATTCCAAGGTCTTTGGACTGAGTAGCCTTTTGAATCTTTGAGACAATATACTCCATTGCGAACTATACTGGTTATTTTGTAAGGACCTTCCCAGTTAATCCCTGGCTTCCCCGCTCTTTCGTATATGGTTTTCTTGAAGACACACCTCAGAATAAGGTCTCTAACGTTTATGGGCCAGTTTTTTTGACTTCGAGTTATAATACCTGGCTGTTGCTTGTTGCTAGTTATGGAGTTAGATTAGCGCCTGCTCTCACCATTAATCGATGGTGTCTAGCACATCTTCCATTATTATGGAATTGTAATCTTCGTTTTGGGGCACCTCGCTTCTTCAGATCCCGGGAACATCCAGCTCGACAGGTATAACAGCTTCCATTCCATACACAAATGAAAATGGTGTTTCTCGTGTTGGTCTTTGAGGTGTTATTCGATAGGCCGAAAGGACCAGCTGAAGTTCAGAATGATTGTTCGAGAAGCTCTCTTGTCGGCGTTTCGAGCCGAATGCAGATTCCCTACCCTTGCTTGGACGATGATACATCCACATGTAGCTTCCAAGTTTTGTCATCCTCTTCATGAACTTGATCTATGGACAGGAGCTCTGTTAAAAAGTCCGCCAAAACCTGGGCCTTCATGCTAGTACGTTTTTTGTATTCCATATCATACTCAGTGAGTTCAGTTGCCCACTTGGCCAGCCGTCCAGAGTGGTTTGGACTGTGATGGATTGTTTTCAATGGTTGCATGGTTAGGACTTCAATTGGATGAGATTGAAAATAGGATCGTAACTTTCAAGCTGAAGTTACCACCGCTAATGCCAGTTTTTCCATCATCGTGTAACGTGTCTCCGGACTTGTTAACGTCTTGCTGGCATAATTAATCAAGCTTTTTCTCATATATCCTCTCAAACGATTACTCCACTTACTGCATGGTTTGAAACCGAGACATACAGGTACAACTTTTCATCTGCCTCCGGTTTGGAGAGGATTGGTGGAGTAGTAAGATATGGTTCAAATGCTGGATATTGTCCTTCTCTTTCAGGAACTTTATGAGCATGTCATCTATGTAGACCTCATTGTTTCTCCATGATGTTCGTTGAGCATTTTGTTAACAAGTCTCTGGTACGTCGTTCTGGCGTTCTTCAATCCGAAAGGCATCACTTTGTAACAGTAAATTCCTCGATCAGTAATAAAAGAAGTTTTTTCTTGATCATTGGGGTTCATCATGATTCGATTGTATCCCGAGAACAAGTCCATGAACGTAAGCAGTTAATGACCGGCGGTGGATTCAACCAGTCGGTCGATGTGAGGCAGAGGAAAGTTATCTTTTGGACAAGCTTTATTGAACACAGACACATGCCTTTCCATTCTTTTTCTTCATGACTACCGTATTTTCTAATCAATCTGGATATTGTACCTCTTGGAGAAAACCAATTTTGAGTAGGTTATCAACCTCGCCATTTACCGCTTGGGCTCGTTGTGGACCGAGGTTCCTTCTTTCTTGTTTCACTGGTTTGGTACTAGGGTCTGAAACACCCCAACCCGGATACACGACCCGGATCGGTTGTCCCACTTCTTAGTCTCCATGAGTCTAAGGCCCTATCCAAACAACTTAACAAAACTATTCCAGGAGGTTCCTCTATCTACCATTTATGCGGCATTAAAGGAGATAGATAATAAAAAGGAAACTCTTATTGATATAATAAGGATTTGATATATCATCAGGGCTTTACATGGACCGATCCTATTCTATCCAGAACTCCTAACACACACCACACATCATCAGGGGGAAGCCTGACCGTGCACCTAGGCTTGGTCCATACTCGGACCAACCTCTCATCCTGAAAAGATATAAGCACGTCAGTAACTGGACTTATTTGTAACCCTTACGGCCCGTTAGTATAGCCGAAGCCTATCCTAACGTATCCTAAGACTATCCCCAGTTGTACTTAGTCATTCAACCAAACGCTCCACTGACCAAGTATCAACTAGGTAGCCTTAGGGACAAAGGGACGAACCGTTTGGCCGAAGGAACCATCGGCCAAAGGCCGTGGCACTCCTTGGCACGTATCAGCCTTTTGGCCGACCGCGGCACTGCTCCGAGTTCCCGCAACCGGACCACCTGTACTGACCGTAGAGGTTCGGTCACACAAAGACATGTTTCTACACGTCCCTGTCTTGCCAACACTCACACCGGTTCTGTGGGTCCAAGTTGGGACTCAGCCGTGATGGCAATTGACCCAAAGGGTGCAATTCGCCGAACAGTCGCAATGGTTCACAGGTCGTGCCTGTTCATCCATGCGGCCTGTCCGCAGTCTATTTGCACCTTTTCGTGCATGGCAGTTTCTCATGGGTCGCAAAGGCATGGCGAGTTCCGCATCCCTTGTTTATGGACTACGCCCGGTTGTACTTATACGTACGATTATGGCACTTACCGGATCCGGCTACAAGCCTGGATCCGATCGCATTACACGGCCACACCGCAATACTTTGACCCACCCAGTCCGATACACGGACACATGAACCGCGACCTTAGACAGACCACACGTGTTTCTGGTCCAAGACCATTGGATCACACGCGAGTTCCTAATCATCGGCCGAGACCTTCCTCAGCCATTAGGCACACAGCCGAGTACTAAGGTGGTTCCTTCGGCCAATCCGGACAATCATCCAGATCATTTCTGATCGGAATGAGTCTCCCAGGAAACCAGCGAGATTCTGGACTGTATCCGCACATGGCACCCATTTGTACTATGCATGGCCAAGGGGTCCTTTATGGATTCACCCGGATAGGCTCTTAGTCTTATCCGGTGCAATATGCTACCCGATCCTCATCCCATTCGCAGGAAACAAATCGGTGAAGGTTGTTTGGCCGCGACCCAAGCCCAGAGATATTTCCTACACATGAGTCTGGCCGAGGCCAAAGACTCATGGGATCAGCCGTAAAGAAAGGTAGAGAGGGAGACAAGACAAAGGTTGCGAGACAAGGCCCAATCAGTCCGGTTTTGGGATCGCAACGGTTGTCACCGGCGATCCAGGATTGACGGTTAGACATGGGTTAGTCAGACATACCTTTGTGACTTGATCAGGATCGACAGGGTCTTTTCCCTTGTCGATGGCTGGAACTTTTTCTTCCCGGACATCTTTCTCGGTCGCAGTCTCTCTCTTCCTCACTTTCCGATCACAATCGGTTTTCTTTCTCTTTCTTCCTTACTCACGGTTTTTCCTCTGCAGGAACTGATGCCAAAACAAGGCGTGGGGGTCTGGTATTTATAGGCGAGGCCTTGGCCTGTCAAACAGGCACCAGCGAATGGTTGCATCCATTCGGGAAGGGTTGCCTTGGTTCGTGGTGACCCTTCGACCAGGCACCCTTTCTCCATGCCCTTTCGCACTCACACCCTTTTCCCTGTCGCACTAGCTTACCTCCGGAGGTGACTGACACTCCCCAGTCACTAGTTGGCCCAGCTAGCTCACTAGGTCACAAGCTGGTCCCAGCTGTGGGTCACTCCCTCCAGCTGACCGAGCTGGCCGTGAGCTGAACTAGTTGACCCAGCTGTACTCAGCTGATGTTTAACCTGGTCTAGCTAATTCCCATAATATCTAGCTCGGATAGGTACCAACGTTCTTACCGGCCATCACCCTTCCGGACCATGTTCCTTACGACCAAAGTCTTTTGATCCGGTCCTTCTCTCTGGCCTCATGGTCCGTACTCAGGGCCTTAGTGGGAGTTGGGAACGTTACAGGGTCAGCATTTAGCTTGTGGCATATTATGCTTAAATCGATACTAGGAATATCTTATGTCTACCATGCGAAGGTGTTTTGCTTTATTGTTTTGACAAAAACTTTAAGAGCTCTGCCTTGCCTTCGCTACTCAAGGTGGCACATAATTTGAATTTTTGGTCAGGTTGTTGTTCATTTATCCCGACTTTTATTTTGGCATTGTCGATGGTTTGACCACTAGGAACATGTTCCCCTGCTCTGGTTTTGCAAGAGTCATTAATTGCTATTGCACATTCATTTTGTGGCTGCTCAAGTAGCAGGTCCTTGATACCTCCTGATCTCATCTAATATTTTCCACTCCTTGAGAAGTTGGGAACTTGACGTATTGGTTGTACGTTGATGGGACTGCCTTCATTTGGTATATCAATGGGGTGTCTAAGATTAAGCTGTATGCCGCCGGTTTATCAACGATTGTGAATTCTACCATTTGAAGTATGCCTTCTGCCAAGACACGCAGTTTTATTGTGCCCAAAGACACTGCGGTGTTACTTGTAGAAACTATCAATGAGACTAGAGGTCCAATAATGTCTGCCTCGATTATTTCCAGAAAATGATATCTACCAAACTTCATGTATCAACCAATACTCTTGACATTTCAAAATATGCTATATCTAGTGTTATTGCTAGAGCATCATCATGACGATTCACGAGGTGATGTGAACGTCTCATTCGTCAAAGGATATGAGTGAAGTCTGTGTATTCGGCTCATCGAACACTTCGGTTTCGTTGAAGCGGTCCGCCTGTATTTTTGAATTGCTCTGACAAAATCACGGCATAGTTTGGATCCTCTCATGATCACATTGATTTTCTTTTTTGGAGAGTCCGATGATTCAAAATTGAATATCCTTACATTCTTCGCGGGCGGCTGGGATCCTTCGGACACTTCGTGGGAGGCTTTCACGGACACTTCAAGATTAAAACTTGCGAGGTCTCCCGACGTCCAGAGTTCGGTCAAGTGTCTTTTTAGGACATTGCAGTCCTTGTTTGCATGTCCATTTGTTCAATGGATTTCACAATAGGCTTTTTCGTCATGTATCCAGGTGTTGGACTGTGTAGAGTTATACTTTCCACGCCCGGGTGAAAGTTTCTTAACATTTTTATTGCATTGACTCAAGCTGAACCTTTTTAGGTCTTTATCCTCCCTTGGTTCAGATTTCCGAATGGGTGTTCTATTATACTGCTTCGCTGGGAGATACTTCTTCACGAGGCTTTAATATTTCTTCCTCGGCTTCGATCCAACTTCCGGCTGGGAATAAACTGTCTTCAATCGTCAAGGGACGGTTCAGGATAAGGTCTTCGTGCCATAAGACGTGCCATAAGACCTTCCTTAATTCTGTTATAGCCTTGCCTTGGGGTATTACGTGGATTTGCGATATTACGTCTTTGAACTTTACTATGTAACGGCGTATCAGTTCGTTCGGACCTTGTGTCAGATTTTGAAGGTCAACATCAGAAACTCCTTTCTCCACAAACATTGCATATTGCTTGAGGAAAACGGTGGAGAGCTCATCGAAGTTTCCGAATTATCCCGGTTTGAGTTAGGTTAACCACAACAAGGCTGATCTAAAAAGATTCTCGGAAAACAGCTTGTAGGAACCCGCATCCTCTGCATGTTTCTCCAGGTTGATGCAACCTATAACTATTTGGAATGCCACCAGGTGAATTTTTGGATCGCCCTTCCCTTGGTAAGCTGGTAGGTTAACCTTTCGAGAATCTATTATGCGAACATTCACTATTTTCATAGTGAGTGTTGGTTGCCTTATCTCCTTGATTAATCTATCGATCTCTGGAGACGAACTCATAGGCTGATGAAACTTTGACTTCATCTCCCTCATTTCAAGACGGACTTTTTCTAACTCCTCCTATTGTATTTCGTCGTTTTCCTAACCATCTTCTTCATCCACGGGATATTCCAGAGGCGCATTCTGGTGCTACGCGTCGACAGGATGATCACCTAGGGGCGTATTTACCGCCGCGGTTCGTGCTCCGGATGTCCTGGGTAAGGTTTTCTGGATTTGGTCAGCGTTTTCTGGATACAAAGAATCTATTCGAGTAGATACAACATTTTGACCTACGGCAAGATCTGTGTGTCGGGTTTGAAGATCGGTCATGCTCTTTTCCATTCCGTCGAATTTGGCCATCAAATCCGTGTTGCCATCTTTCAGCTTCTGGAGGGCTATAAGTATTTTTGACTGAAAGTCCATGATTGGTAAGTTGCGCTAAGAAACTCCTGAAATATAAAAATTTTAAAAGCCAAAATTCCCAGCGCAAAAGTGGGGGTGTTAGATTCCACACAGTATATTTGTATTGATCCTGGGGTATTTACTAAAGAATTGCACAAGAAATACCTATATGAAATGTATTGAGAAATATTTTAGCTGTGAGTAATCGAGAGTGCGTGTATTGATTATGGCTCGGGACAAAATAAGATATCCCCATTACAATGCATAAGGTTTCGCATTTATACAGATATTTACGTTTAATTCCCTTAATTACTGCGATTATTCTCTTTAAATGCGTATGTTTTGATCTTGAGGGGAATGCATTAACATTCTCATTTGAATTCCCTGAGCTGTCCAGGTCTTCGCCTCTCATCACTCTTCATTAGTTGTGCGGGCTCCTCTGCCCGAACCCTTAAGCTCGTTGTGGTTGCCTCTCGAGCTCCTTGCTCCGTTCCTTGACACGAGCTCTCTTGCTTGTTATCGTACTTGGAGCTCCCTTAAGACGATTTTTGACCTTTGGCCTTTTTATGGTAAGGTGTCTTCATGACGTGGCGTTCTCCGTGGGATCCAAACCAGAGGTTCGGGATCTGACACCAACATCTCTGTTGTTGGGTCTAATGGACATAAATTGGTGCCTTTTTTTAGAATGTATTGCACAAAAGATGTGTTATTGCAATGCTCCTAACGGTTACCCAGCTTGAATATGATGCCCTTAGACGCGATAGTAAAACTTATTTGGTGGAGTTGAGAAAGAATAATGGCAGTTGCAAGTGTTTTGATATAGACAGGTATCCTTGTGCCCATGCAATAGCAGCAAACAAGGAATACATGAAGCAGGAGGACAGATCATTCGATATCCATTTACATGATTTGTATTCAAAATCTTATTGGATAGAGCAGTGGACTCTGACATATTACATGACGATTTAACCTGTTCCGCACAAGTCTCAATGGGTTATTTCAGATGATATAGAAGCATTGTATGCATTACCTCCGGCTTACACTAAAACAAAGGGAAAATTTCAAAATAATATTCATCCATCGGTCGGAGAGCGGCGCCAAAAGAAGAAGAATAATAAGTCTGTACCTGGCGAAAACTTGGTTAGCTGGTTTAAGTGCATTAGCACACAAGAATAAAGGTTTGTCTTTGGTTTGTACAACTATGTTTTTTTCTTTGTAATTCAATCCATCTTTGGTTTGTAAAACTATAAAAAAAAATTGTTTTCGTAATGCTATTACTATGTCCATCTACATTTTTTTGTCTTTCTAATTAATCCGTCATTGATTTTTACAACTACGAAAAAGTTGTTTTGTAATGTTATTACTATGGCAAGTTACATTTTCTTCTCTTTGTCTTTGTAATTAAATTTGTCTTTGGTGTGTTTAAGTACAAAAAACTTGTTTTCATATTGATATTCCTATGTCCATCTACATTATCTTGTGTTTGTACTTCACTCCATCTTTCGTTTGTACAACTATGGAAAACTTCTTTTCGTAATGGTATTACTATGGCCAGCTACATTTTCTTGTCTTTGTCTTTGTCATTCAATTTGTCTGCGGTTTGTACAACTACGGAAAACTTGTTTTCATAATGGTATTATAGAGAACATTTAAAAAAAAAAGATACTCAATTCTAATTTTGTTTCACACGAAACACCATACACTTTCATAGTCACTTTGTCAAAATTAACCAAACTATAATGAGAACTATTCAAAAATTATGATTCAAGATGTTTTATTGCATGAAACCGTTGGAAATATATTTTTAATAGTTTATATCATGTGTATAACCAAAAGTATTCAACTTATAATACAATATTACTGATTATAAGTAAAAAGGTCTACGGTGTTCTAAATCTTATCAAGAACTTAAGGAGATTGTTGCTTCAAATGAGGAGATTGTTGTTGTGCTTAAGGAGATTATTGCTTAAAAAGAGAATGCAAATGGGGGACAAATTTTGTTGCAGAATAATGAGATAAAGGTTATACAAGTTCTTGATTAATTAGACAAGTATGTTTTGTAATGTTGTTTTATATCCGTAACTATTTGTATAACTACGTAAGACCTAGATCATGTTGTTCATAACTACGTTCAATTCCATTAAAAGTTTTACCTACTATCACCAATGGTGCATAACGAAAAATAATAGTTTTACCTAATAATACTAATAGTACTTAATATAGAAATCCCATAACATATCATAACAAATTGTAGTAATACAAAATGTAGTGGTACAAAACGTAGAATAACAGTTTCACATAATAATACCAGTAGTACATAATGTAGAAATCTCATAAAATATTATAATATCAATTTTAAGTAATAGTACTAGTAGCACAAATTGAAATCTTGTTACACAAATCCAAAAAAAAAAAAACACACATAAAAACATACACACACAATTTAGCGCTTTGTACGCCTAGGGTTTGCTGTCACATAAGTATTTTTCCTCTTCTTACAGCTACTGCTACAAATAGTCTTCACCATTTTAATGCCTTCCATCCTCACCGTACTACATCTCCGAGTTTCATTGGGACATTTTTCCTCTTCTTTATTTTTTTTGCATGGTTTCTCAATCAATAGCCTCACTTGCTATTGAGGGGACCTTGTTCTCTTCAACGCCATCCCCTAATTCTTTCTATGGGACATGAGCGTCATCTACATTCCCACCTTCCTCTTCTTTCTCACTTCCTTCCTCCCCAACCTCATCTACGTTCTCACCTTCTACTTTCTCACCGTCCTCTTCTTTCTCACTTCTTTGCTCCCCAACTTCATCTACGTTCTCACCTCCTTCTTCCTTCTCACTTTCTTGCTCCCCACCCTCTACATCCTTGTCAGTTCTTTGCTCATCAACATCAACATCCATCTTACTTCTTTGCTCGTCACCATCAATCAACATTGTTGTCATAGACTTGTTGTCCAACGTCATTTCGTTCTCCACTGTGGTTTTTCTCAAAATGAGTTTCCTGCCAATGATAATCCATACTACTTGCCCCCATCCATGACATCAAATCTGTTCTTAAAATCTTTAAACCAAACTTCCACATATTTGACTCTTCTATCTATGTCATCAAGCTTCTTATTAGTTTTCTCAAACCTTTCGTCCATCGCCTTCTTCAAACTTTTAAGGTCTTTAGCAACATCTGAATGTTCATCTTCCACCGCCTTCTTCCTTCTAAGCTCTTCTATACATTGCAAGCAACATTTTCATCTTCATCCTCTGAAATAGCTTTGTCCTCTTCTTTTACCTCTTTTTCTACTCGGGCAGCTACATCAGCATTGTAAAGCTCTTCAAAACATATCAACTTCTCTTCAATGAATAGCATATAGGTCCACTGTCAGCAAAAGGATCATTAACATCTGCCTCATCTTCAGCGTCATGAACTTCATCCATTCGACCCAAAGGAGATTCCTCACCAACAGATGATACCAAGATAATTTTAATGTCCTATCAATATAAACAAAAATACAATTGATTAATTATTTAGTGATAAACAATTGCTATGATAAGTAATTAATTAGGAAGATTTCTAATCTTAATTATACCAAGTGCTTCATTTATTTTTGAAATAGGAAAACCTTTCATAGCACTTGGTTTGAATTTACTCTAGCACATCCTAGGACACTTACTGTTTGTGCCTCCAACATCGCCTCAAAATTTCTTCTTCGCTTCTGGAATGGCTCAAATGCTAGAGGCTACACATAGCACAACATCACATATAGTTAATGTATTACATTAAACCATAATTAATACTACAAAAATAATTGTTGATACTATCACAACTCATATATCCCTCCCGCAGAACAAAACTTTGATAAGTGAAACCTTTTGCGACCCCTCTGCATTTACTCAGACAATGAATGATTTCTTTCATATTGTCATCAAATGACAGTCGCCCCCACGAGAATGTTCGACACAACTCAAGATTATTCATGGTTCTGAGAAACAATGGCTCTATAGAGGGTGCTCCATTTCCTGTCCTTATCTTCCCAATACTTATGCTGGATAAGAAGAAAAGTACGACCATCTTCAATTATATTTCCACAAGCTCTCATTGACAACAGTTTTCCCTCAAAAGCCTCATTTGTTATTTTTATTCCCTTCTTAAAATGCCTTCCAACAAAATCAAAACTGCCAATTCTTTCATAGAAATATGGGTAATTATGGCAATATAATCAATATATAAATGTGTGTTCCCATAAAGGCTTATACACGATGGCTCAAGGTGGACTTGGTGGAACCACACACTGGCTTTAACGTTATCTCATCTTTGTCGATAAATGAAGGTTGGTAAGACAAAACTTTTGAGACAAGGTTTGAATGCGTTGCGAGTTCTACAAGCTGTCTTGGACGCTCTCTCTTGCAAGAACAAAACAAGGGATTGTGAGGGCAGATTGGTGGCACCACAGGAAGGATGGAAAACTTCCTGATACAGCAACACTCGTTCAAGGTGACTCTCTCTCTCACGCAAGAACAAGCTAGGTTCCTCTCTTAGGTGGCGGCTAAGACAAGAAGAAAGGTTTGGTTCTTTTATGATAATAGGTTAAAAAAGGTTTACAAGCTGCAGGGGAGCTTTATAATAGCTCGTCAGCTAGCTCTAGGGACGACTCAAACAGAAAAAGAAAGCTTACACGCTCATGTCGAAAAGAAATAAGAACAAAAAAAAGGAAATAACACATAAACTAATCCGAACTAAAGAAAACGAAGCTATACTCAACTGGGACTCGAACTAAGGTTGTTGGGGAGCTCACAGACCACTGGGATACTCGCCATTACCTGCACAAATGGTATCAAGTGAAAATACCTGCTTTTGATTTGACATGGTCCAGGACAAGCTTGAGGTGATCTTGACCGGTTCTTGTCCCCTCTTGTCTTCCTTGTGCATGAAGTCTCTTCCTCCAGGTTCCTTGTTGTTGTTAGGCTGCGGTTCCTCAAATGCTTCTATATTCATGTCTCTTGGAAGGTTGTCGTGTTCCACTTGTCCGTTCTCGGTCTCTAAGATGAATGTATGTTGTCTTTGAGCTTCCCTACCTGCGAAATGAGTAGACTTAGAATGTTTTGGTCGAGTCTGGTCTTCTTGGAGGCTGAAGCGTGAAAAATCCTCTACTAGGGGCATCTTGGGTGCATTGGAGTTGTTTGGGAAGGCATCACTTTGGTGTGGTACATTGAGAACGTCTTTGAGGTTCAGGGTGTTGAGAAGTGTTTCCACAGCTCCATTGAATCCTTCCATAAGCCTCCTTGTCTTGGATCGAGTCATGGCGGATTCCTTGACCATGGGCATGTCCACGGTTGCCTCAGTTGGGTTGATGTCACTCATCATTCCCTCCCTCTTCTGAAGGGTTTTTCATAAAAAATGTGTCTTCTACGTCATAAGGAGATATGTCAGCGACATTTAAATGGACCGTTTCCTCGTGGTGCCAGCTTGGAGCTCATTTGGTTAGGAAACCTCTCTTGTCTGAAGTGAAGGCAAACCCATTCTCCGAGTTCGAATACGAGCTCCTTACGCCCTTTGCCAGCCTTTTCCTTATAGCTCTCGGTCTTCTTTAGGATATTCTCCTGGACCTTCTCATGTAACTTCTTAATGAACTCGCCTTTCGTGTGACCATCTAAGTTAACTTGCTGAACTTGGGGAATTGGCGAGAAAACAAGAGGGGTTAGTGGATTAAAACCATAGACAATTTCAAATAGAGACATCTTGGTGGCAGAATGAGTAGCATGATTATAAGCGAACTCTACAAAAGCTAAGTAATCCAACCATGTTTTCAAGTTGCGGCCTAGAGTAACCCTTGAAAGTGTAGAAAGACGCTTTGCGAGTACCAGCCGGAGCTATGACCAGGGCGCGGACCAGGCAGCTGTGTCAAACGCTAAGTTCTTTACTTAGTTCTGCCAATGTTCAGTTCAACCTTAAGGAGGAAGATGTGCAACACATGACCTTAGTAAGGATCAGTAAGGATTCGGGAACCCCTTCCTAAAATCGACTTTTAGTAAGGTTTCATGAAGACTTAGGTGGACCTTCCTAAATGGCGATTCGCATAGCACCCAGGCCGCGTGTTCACATCAGTTGAAGAGTCAGTCAACATGGAATCAATTCAGTCAAGTCTTTACTTCATTAATGTGTTGTTTTCCGTGTTGTCTTGTCTTGTTTTCTGAAACACAAACACTATATATGTATTTCGGAAACCATTGAATCAATAAGAAGTTAAGTTTGATCATTGCAATTTTCTTGGAGAGTGAATCTCTGTTGTTCCTTGTGAACAAACCCCTGTTGCTTGGTGAGTCATATCCAAACAACAACCCCTCTTCGGTCGTCTAAGTGAGTCATATCTTAGAACTGCTGAGGTTTGGAATATCAAGGGTCTTCCGCATCCCTTGTGCGACCTAACGATCCATTCCTTTGTTCTTGAGAGCTAGTAGCTCAATTGAGTTCAAAGTTTATCCAGACCAACTTTGAACTGTAATCCGTGGGAGAGAGTGATCCTCGTATCATGTAGTCTCATTATCAATGGATGATCTTGTACTAACGTGGCAAGCAGGTACCTGGTAAACAAGCTCGGTCTTCCTAAGACCAAGCATCTATCGCCATACAGACTACGATGGCTCGATGATAAGGTGGAGCTTAGGATCAGCGAACAGGTCCAAGTATCATTCAGTATCAGTAAGTATTCCGAGCAGGTACTATGTGATGTTGTTCCTATGCAGGCTGGTCACATCTTGTTAGGGAGATTATGGCAGTTCGACAAGGAGACTCTCCACAATGGTCGGAAAAATTACTACAGCTTCATGCATAAAAACAAGAAGCACAACCTTGCCCCACTCGCGCCACAGGAAGTTTTCGAACTTCAGAAGGCCATGGAGAAAGAGCCATGGAGGACAAGGTAAATAAGGTCAATTTGTATGTAACACCAAGTTCTATTTGAAAATCCCTTGTGATGCAAGAAACGGTGCTACTAATTATCTTCAAGGAAGGTATGATTACAGGTTCCGAGGATGAAACCCCATTGCCACCCACTGTTAAGAAGCTCTTGGACCAGTTCGTGGATGTGTTTCCCGAAGAAATTCCACTAGGCTTACCACCGGTTCGAGGCATAGATCATCAGATTGACCCCGTACCGAGCCGCGTACCGGATCAACCTCGAGGAGGCCAAGGAGCTTGAATGGCAAGTTCAGGACCTAATGTCCAAAGGATACATCCGTGAAAGCCTAAGTCCGTGTGTCGTGCTCGTGATCCTCGTCCCCAAGAAAGATGGATCGTTGCATATGTGTGTTGACTGTCGGACCATCAACAACATCACCATCAAGTACCGCCATCCCATCCCACGACTGGACGACTTATTGGACGAACTCAATGGAGCGACCATCTTCTCCAAGATCGATCTAAGGAGTGGATGCCACCAGGTTCGGATGAAGGAAGGCGACGAGTGGAAGACAGCCTTCAAGACCAAATGTGGGCTGTACGAGTGGTTGATCATGCCTTTCGGCCTCACCAACACCCCTAGTACCTTCATGCAGCTCATGAACCATGTTCTGAGAGCCTACATCTGTAAGTTCGCGGTAGTGTATTTCGATCCTCGTCCCCAAGAAAGATGGATCGTGGCATATGTGTGTTGACTGTCGGACCATCAACAACATCACCATCAAGTACCGCCATCCCATCCCATGACTGGACGACTTATTGGACGAACTCAATGGAGCGACCATCTTCTCCAAGATCGATCTAAGGAGTGGATGCCACCAGGTTCGGATGAAGGAAGGCGACGAGTGGAAGACAGCCTTCAAGACCAAATGTGGGCTGTACGAGTGGTTGATCATGCCTTTCGGCCTCACCAACACCCCTAGTACCTTCATGCAGCTCATGAACCATGTTCTGAGACCCTACATCTGTAAGTTCGCGGTAGTGTATTTCGATGATATTCTTGTCTATAACACTTGTTTAGATGATCATCTTAGCTATCTTGAGCAGGTCTTAGTCACTTTGAGATCGGAAAACCTATATGTGAACCTCAAAAAATGCATCTTTTGCACTGATCAAGTTGTGTTTCTAGGATTTTTTGCAAGTTCGTAGGGCTTAAAAGTGGATGATGAGAAGATCAAGGCGATCCAAGAATGGCCCACTCCCACTACGATTGGACATGTCCGGAGCTTCCATGGGGTAGCGAGTTTCTATACGAGATTCGTAAGAGATTTCAGCACCATAGCCGCACCTCTTACCGCGGTCATCAAGAAGAAGGTTCCTTTTAGTTGGGGTCTAGCCCAAGAGGACGCCTTCAACAAGCTCAAACAAAGCCTGACACAAGCACTTTCTCTGGTACTCCAGAACTTTAATCAAACCATTGAGATAGAATGTGATGCTTCTGGTACAGGTATTTGAGGCGTGCTAACCCAAGGAGGAAAGCCGATCGCCTTCTTTAGTGAAAAGCTCAGTGGAGCTTCACTCAACTACCCCACTTACGAAAAGGAGTTGTACGCGTTGGTAAGGTGTTTAGAAGTTTGACAACATTATCTATTGTCTAAAGTTGTCCATACAGATCACGAGACACTCAAGCACCTAAGAGGACAGACCACGTTTAAAAGGAGGCATGCAAAGTGGATGGAGTTCGTTGAGACCTTCCCTTACATCATTAAATACAAGAAGGGCAAGGAGAACATTTTGGCAGATGCATTGTCCAGGAGACACGCCTTGATCAGCATCATGGAGGTCAAGATCATGGGATTCGAGCATATCAAGGGAGCATATGCAGACGACCCGGACTTCCAGCGCCTATGAGGAAACCCACACGGCTTCATTTGGATGGTACTATCAACATGATGGGTTTTTATTTAAGGATAAGAAGCTGTGTATTCTGCAGGGTTCGATGAGGGCGCTATTGATGCATGAGGCACAAGGAGGAGGATTGATGGGGCACTTTTGGTGAGACGAAACACTGAGTGTCCTTATGGAGCATTTATACTGGCCGCATTTGAAGAGAGATGTGAAGTGGTGCTGTGCCAAATGCATCACGTGCCTAAAAGCCAAATCCAGGTCCCATTCTCATGGTTTATATATGCCATTACCCATTCCTAACCTACCATGGGTAGATATTTCGATGGATTTTGTTTTAGGGTTACCGAAGATCAACCATCGTGACTCCATCTTTGTGGTCGTGGACCAGTTCTCTAAGACGGCCCATTTCATCCAGTGAAGCAAGTCCAATAACGCGACTCCAACTGCCGACCTGTTCTTCAAGGAGGTCGTGAAACTTCATGGGATTTCCCGAACCATTGTGTCGGATCGAGATTCCAAGTTCCTTGGAAATTTCTGGCAGACTCTTTGGAAGAAGCTAGGCACCAAGCTTCTTTTTTCCACCATGTGCAACCCACAGATTTATGGTCAGACTGAGGTAGTAAACCGGACACTCTCAACACTCTTGAGGGCTACGGTGGGTAAGAACTTACGTAATTGGTTATCTTGTTTACCCTACATAGAATTTGCGTATAACCATGCTAAACACTCAGCCACGAAACTATCACCCTTTGTAGTTGTCTATGGGTTCAACCCATTGTCTCCTTTGGATCTTACTACTCTTCCCCAAGCTGTTTATTCTAGTACATAAGGAGAAACAAAAGCATATTTCATGAAGAAGCTTCACCAGCGAGTCAAGGACAACTTGGAGAAGAAAACGGCCAAGCACAAGGAACGAGTGGACCAAGGCCGGAAGTAAGTCACATTCGAACCAGGAGACTGGGTCTGGATACACATGGACACTGAGAAGTTTCCAAACCAGAGGAAGTCGAAACTACCACCCAGAAGAGATGGTCCATTCCGCGTTCTGAAGAAAATCAACAACAATGCCTACAAGCTAGAACTACCAGGTGAGCTATCTATTTCACCTACATTTAATGTTACTGACCTATATCCTTTCTATGCAGATGAACCAATTCTGAGGTCAGAATCTTTTCAAGGAGGGGATGATGAAGCCACAAGCGAAGGCTCACCCGAAGAACCATCCGGAAATGATATGGAGGTTACCGTGCCGGTCATGAGGAATACATCAAGGACTCAGTCTGGAACAAGGAACCTAAGATAACAGTTCAACCAACACATTGAAGGCCTGATCATTTGTCTGGAACATGAAGAAGTTAAAGAGAGGTTGCTCAACAAAGAGATACTCGACGAAATCCCAACCGGACCATACGAGGAACCCAACCCGGCCCCGGGACATGCCATGGAACTAGCCGGACCACCGACCAGCTCTCGGACCATCTCATTCTTGCCAGTCCTCCAATGGAATGCACCTACCAACCTCTTCAGCATATCAGCCCTAGCACATGGATTGGAGCATGCAACAACCAACTTGGATCAGTCGGCCCAAAGGCATCCTACCACCAACGGGCCACCCGAGTTCGACCCACGGTAAGCATGTAACTTATGAATTACTTTAACAAGTTTCCTTTTTGGTCTTTGCAGGTTTTGTCCTTTTAGTTTTTGTTTTTATTACTAGGACTCTTGTTTTCGGCCAAGTGTTAGGCCATTATTTAATTTATGTTTTTCGACCCAAGCAGGTAAAGGCTGAACGACTATTTAATAAAGTCTCACACTCAGTCTGTATTTACGTTTTACCTCATATCAATAAAGTACCAGAGTTTCTTTCAGAAAACCCTAACCGCGTAGCTTCTTGTGTGTGAATCCTTGAAGTGCTCGGTTGTTTGACTTATCAGAGAGTTCTCATCACTTTGTGTGGCGTCTATTGATCCCCTTACCATACCATCCACCAAGTTCCTTGGAGAGAGCCTGTCGACCAGCAAAGAGTCTTCCATCCGTGTGACCCAAGCAAAGAGAGCCCTTCGACCGTTGCTTAGTCCACAACCTCCACCCGAAAACAGCACCACCCCTGTGTGCTTACATCAGAAACACACACCCAGTGGACACACTTGACGAGTCTTGAGCCATCTGCTGATGCAGTGGAAGTGAAAGGCGTGGTTGCAAACGCCTACAAGTCCAACAACGTAACATTTCTTTAGCATCCCATGATATCAAACATTAAAGCTATAGAAGTCGACTTTTTCATTATCTTTTAAACATAACAAATGTAGATTGGCTCTATTATTGGTAGATGGACTCATCCTAAAAAGCTAAAACTATATGTTTAACAGATGACTCGACTTTCTCAAATGACAATGCATACAAATGAAACACATCAAATTCAATATCAATCTAGACAACTCCAGCTAAAATGTGAAGAAATGCAAAACAATATCTACAATTTTCTTGTACATATATTTGAAATTTACCAATGGGCGATAAGTTAGACCCGTTATAAAGTTGTGATACAGTTGTAAAAGGGGTAAAAGGAAACTTTCTATTTCAATTTTAGGCTTTAAGTGCAGACATGGCTACGAATGATCCAAAACTGTTAGCATCACAGAACACTGAGTATCCACTAATGAGACATGGCTACGAATGATCCAAAACCGCTGGCATCAAAGAACAGAGAGTATCGACTAATCCTTCTAGTCTGCTAAACTTTCTTATGTTTCCTATATTGGACAAAAGAATAACTAGATTTGAAAAAGCCACACTGTCTTAAAAAACCCAAAAAGCTACAAAATAAGACCAATACTAGTTTCTATGAGCCGCAACAAGTTTTTCAAGTTGAAACATATCATACGTGACACACATTCTCAGAGCATTGGAAACAAACAAGGACTCCATAATCTAACAAGATGAAGTCATTCTAGATTATAGAACTCTACGCTATAAGGATTGTTATCAAAATAAATATGGGAAAGGATGGTGAAACAAGTATTAATTAGAACATTGAACAAGCAGATTAAGATGGCATAGACGGAGAAACCAAGAGGCAAACAAAGTAACCTAACTTTTTTTGTTTCAACAACAAAATCATATATTAAATCAACATTAGCCGGTTTCCGGGTACCTAAATGGAACCGTTATATCCGGCGGATCATGACTTACATGAGAGAATAAAAGCCCACGAGCACACCCGGACAACGCTTGCCACATAAAGTGATGTAATTTGCCGGGGGCCTTAACTTTCCACACCTGTCCCTGAAGAGCTGTAATACTCGGTTCTAAAAACCGTTGTTCTGCTGCTAATACCTTTCTCTTACGAAGGATCTCGTAGCCAGATTTCACTGTATATGCTCCCGATTTCGTATGATCCCAAGCGTAACCATCAAGAGTGAAGGTATGGGTGCTCCTTAATCCTAAAATGAGTGAAATATCTTCTGGGTGGAAAATTTCATGTAGAAGGGGTTCATTCCAAGCTCCATTATCCGGCTGGATCAAATGCTGAACCAATAGGTTAGGATCTCGTTGTTCGAGTGGAATTACTCCTCTCGGCAAACGCGCCGGACTATCTGGGATCCAACGCTCACACCATACCTTAGTATTGCATCCCGAGCCAATGGTTTTCCGGAGCTCCTGGCGGAGAAAACCTTTCACCGCCATTATACTACGCCATCCAAACGATGGAGAGTATACCCTGCGATCATCGAGAGGACTAGAATACCGGAAATATCGTCCTCGTAAAACCCTAGCTAAAAGTGTACTCGGGTACTGTATTAACCGCCATAATTGTTTAGCAAGCAAGGCTAAGTTAAAATCATGAAGATCCCGAAAACCCAAACCTCCCAACTCTTGGGGAATACAGATCTTATCCCAAGCAATCCAATGGAGTCCTCTGCTATTCTGTTTGGAGCTCCACCAAAATTTTGAGATAGCACTTCTCAATTTTTCAATAATCCCCTGCGGAAGAAGAAAACACAACATAACATATGTCGGAATGGCTTGTGCCACGGATTTGATTTGAACTTCCTTTCCTCCTTTGGATAGAAGGCTTGCCGACCATGAACATACATGATTATTTAGTCTCTCGTGTACAAAGGCAAATACTTTCTTCTTGGAGCCACAGATTTTTTCGGGTAGCCCCAGATACATCCCCATACCACCTTCATTTCGGATCCCAATTATATTCTTAATCTCTCTCTGTAAACTCAGTTCTACTTTTCTTCCAAAGAGAACCGAGGATTTGGCCGGGTTTAAGAGTTGTCCCGATGCTTCTCCATAAATCTGAATAATCTTCATAATCTCTGCACTCTGCAGGACATCTGCTCTGCAGAAAAAAAGACTATCATCTGCAAAAAGGAGATGGGAGACTGTTGGGCTCCCCCTTGCGATCCTCATCCCATTGATCCTCTTCTCCTCCTCTGCTCCGTTTAGGAGAGATATCAAGGCCTCTGAACATAAAATAAAGAGGAATGGCGATAGGGGATCCCCTTGTCTGAGCCCCGTGCAGGTGTTATCCTTCCGGACAGCTCTGTCCAGACGACATTTAACTTTTCCGGACCTACGTTTTCCCACCCAAGAAAGAGAATTCCCTTTATAAGGGAAGTCCATCATTCCGCAATTGTCCAACATAGTATGGAATGGAATAAAAGTGGATTCAGCCCGACGACACCCGCCACGTTTCTCGTGGTTCCCGGTAATTTCATTAAAATCGCCAATCATAAACCAGGCATTTTGTCGATTAAAACTCATCCTAATAAGTCGTTCCCAAACTCGTTCTCGGTATTCAACTACCGGATCACCATAAATAAAGGTCATATAAATTTTATGTCCTTCAAATGTGGTCATAATATCGATCATGCGGTTATCATAGTAGGAGATTGAAACTTTGGGATCATTCATATAAAAAAGGGCTAAACCTCCGCTACGCCCACACGGTTCCACAGTATAGACCTGATCATAACCAAAAGATACTTGCAAATCTTGCAGAAAATAGCGATTGTTTTTTGTCTCTGATAAAAATAAAAAGCTAGGAAAAAAACATCGTCGTAATTCTTTCAAGTGTTCCTTTGTCAAGTTAGCTCCCGCCCCCTGACAATTCCATGCTAACACATTCATATTCAAAATTCAGAGTTTTTTGGTACAGCTGATGGGCCTGGATCCTGCAATCTGGCCTTCTCTTCTTTTAATGGGCCCTTCAGAACCAGGCTACCCTTGGTCTTCTTAATTGGGCTAATTCCAGCAGTAGACCTATTCCCTTTACTTTTATTTTTTCCCCTTGGCGATATCTTACTCATCACCAATCGTTTCTTCTTCGACGAGATCCCCACCATTGACGGACTACCCATCACCTTCCTTCTGGTCATTCCATTCTTCTTTTTCAGGTTACGATTCTTCCCTGGACTAGGGGCACTCAGAGCCGCCGTAATGCCCACAGGTTCTACAACTTCCGTCGGCAACCCGATCGTCTCCCTTGGTGGATCTTCCACCTCTTTCAACGCCTCTAGCGTCACCGGAATTAGATCCTCCGGCATCTCCAGCATGAGTTCTTCATCAATCAAATCCTCAGCAAAAGGAAATTCTTCATCGAGGAGATCATCATTTTCGAACCAATCCTCTCCATCATTTTCCACCGCCACCTCCGCCATTAAAGTATCTTCCCCCTCAGTCGGGTCCTCCTCCATTGGATCAGGTACACAGTCCTTTTCCCCCTTCCTTACTCCGGTCTCATCCTCCTTTTCACCCAAGTCCTTTTCATTGATACGCAAAGCTTCTTCTTTTTCCTCTTCCTCCACAGTAATCTCGTACCAGCTCTTAATCGGAGATATTTTCCTCACCAAAATTTCAGCTGTTTTGGTGGAAAGCTTAGGGGCCTCTGCAGGAGCAGGATTTTTTTTACCAAACGTAAGACTCCTTTTCACTGAACTCACAGTCTCTGACGACTCTCCCTTTTCATCAATCGTTCCTTCATCTCCTACTGCAGCTCTTTTTTGCAGGTTCAGACGGAACGGGCGGCGTCGGTGATGATCCGGGGATATACACGCCTGCTTAGCTGATTGAACTTTTCTAGGGAGGTCCGAAATGGTTTGTTGTGAGTCTGAGCTAAAATTGCCCGGCACTTTAGCCGGCTCCGTAACTACTCGTGCATCTATCCCGTGTTTCTCAGCGACAGGTACTTTAAACTCCTTCACCTGGTTAAGCTTCCATTTTGATGAGGTATAAGAATCCTCATATCTGCATTTACGATGAGTCTCTTCAGGGGCTCGGGAACTTTCTCCCTCCACCTGATCTCTACCCAGATTGATTCTGAGATGCTGTCTTGTCTACGATCCGGTCTAGAATCCAGACGTCTCCATACGCTGTCTCTCTTGTTATGTTCTGCGCCACCGTGTTCCACCACGGCTGTCTCCGTCTGAACTGGTTTATATCTCCTTGATTCCAGAGCTTTTTCCTTTTGGTATCTATGTTCTTTACTTCCATCAGATGGATAGTCTTCAGGAAAGCGCCTTAAGGTGGAGGGACGGGCCAAATCAAACTTGTTTCGGGTTAGACCTTCCCTAGACCGGAAGCGTTCTTCTTTCACATCTCTGTTGTTTAAGGAGAGATTCCTTTCTGCTTCCCGTAAAGCCATTTTTTCCCTGCGTTGTTCTTCCGTTAGGTGAGGACAGGAACTCTCATCATGTGAAATATACCCACAGGTAAAGCACCACCGAAAGAGTTTTTCATAGTTCAGCATTATCTGCACTATTTCTCCTGTTGGGAGTTGCACTTTCTTGGCAAATTTCAGGGGGCCATCAGCATTTAGTAGCACTTGTACCCGAGCTGCAATGGCATCAACAGCTTGGACTTGGCCCAAAGAGTTCCCGATTTCTGAGAAAATTTATGGCATCCAAATGTGTGTCGGAACTCCTTTTACCTTGACCCAGAAAATCATTGTGTTAGGAAAAGTGTCTCCAACATGTGGAGCCCAACGTTCCAAAGCAAAAGACCAGTTATTTAAATGACATGGTCTCTTATTCAGGACTTTTTGAAGATCTGCCTCAGATTGGAAATCGAACTGGAAGCGAGAGTTCCCCAGATCTATACCACGGACTCTTCCTTCCACATCCCAGATGTTTGCCCGTGGCATGAAGGCTATAAGGGCCTCCGTACTTCTTCCTTCAGTGTTGAACATCCTTCCAACCAGACTTCTACTAAATCGAGCAATGAGTTTGGAGTTGTCAACTTGAGGTAAGATTAGGATTTCTTCATCTTCTAGAGTTCCCAGATGCATCTTGCTGTTAGTTTTCGTCATGTTTGGCTTGAGCAGATGCGGTTTATATACTGTAGTATTTTAGTGTGCAGAAACGGTTTTGACTTCCTTAGCAGGGAGCTAGATATAGATCTTTGGTTCCTATGCTAGAGTTTAAGACGAGGTTACTTGTATCTTCCCAATAAGGGAGAAAGTCTTGAAAGAACTAGTTATCTTGCAGGTCGTCGATGGTCGTTTGAAGAGCAAAGGCTTCACAGCTTTGGGTAAAGAGATAGTTGTTGCAGATGTTTGAGATGAGGGGACTGTATGCATAATGGGGGACAGATCTATGGGGGATTCAAGAAGAAAGGGGATCCACTAACTGTCCGTACATAGCGGCGCTAGAGAGCATTTGGTCAGTACGGACACTAGGGCGAACTCCCCTAACTTTAGTCACTGTTAATCAGATCTATTCAAGTTTTTTTGCTGCAATTCCGAAAGATAAATAAGCTTACCCCAAGCAACAGTGCACTCCTCGCGGGTAGCGGTGGCTTGATTAGCCAGACATTCAATGCTTACAGGTACAAATAGGAAACCCAACAAAAAAGTAAGCCTAAAATATCCATCCATGAAGTTAGTTAATGATTAGAAAACAAGAGACTATAAACTATATCCCAAGCTTACAAAGATCCATGATGTGATTCCTGCATCTTGCGCAATTAACGACGATGATATCGGCAATCAATACAAGAGTGAAATCAACGAAACCCTAAAGGAGAAGGAGAAGAAGATAAACCACAACATACTATAGAAGATCGCCGTAAGAATCAGAAGAAATTAGGGAATTCTTCGTCATACAAACCCCATGCCCACAGAGCGACGGCGCTCCACTTTTTGACTTCAAACCGCTTCATGGGTTTCTTGGAAGAAGACGACGGCGCTAGAGGATCCGCCGGCGGGAACCATGTTGACGTCGGAATCTGGACTCGCCATGTTAATTTCTGATCGGAGAGAGACGATTCACGTATTTATAAATTCTCCACTAGGATGATGAATGAGTTAGATGCCCTTTATGTTAAGTGTCAGTCTAGCCGTTGTCATTTCTGTACGAGTCTTTAGGAAGTTCTGTTTAGTTTTTAAGTTGTTTGGCAACGTCGTCACTATGTTTAGATCACGTCTACACTTTCTTAGGACCAGTCAATCACATTCTGCTTCTTGTTATTTTCACGATTCCTGTAAAGCTATATAAGCCATTGTTTTTCTGTTAATGAATCAGTCAGTTTTTTTGAATTGTTATCCTAGTTTAACAATCTGGTATCAGAGCGAAAACTAACTAAAAGAGAGAGAGAAGAAGAGAAACAAAAAGAGAGAGAGAGGATGAGTTCAGAAAGCAATGGTTTTTCTTCACCTGTCATTCCTATGTTCGATGGTGTCATGGTGATTATGATCATTGGAGTATGATCATGGAGAATCTCCTCCGATCCAAGGAGTACTGGATGGTCGTCGAATCCAGATATGGACAACCCCATGAGAATGAAGAACTAACCTCAGCTCAGAAGAAAACATTTGAAGA
Organism: Iljinskaea planisiliqua; assembly: GCA_900108845.1. NCBI lineage: Eukaryota > Viridiplantae > Streptophyta > Magnoliopsida > Brassicales > Brassicaceae > Iljinskaea > Iljinskaea planisiliqua. The sequence continues at coordinate 11,696,112 of FNXX01000003.1, read as the reverse complement.
AATGAAACTCAAAGATTTGAAGGCAAAGAATTACTTGTTCCAATCTCTGGAAAAGACAATTCTGAAGACGATAACGCAGAATGAGACATCAAAGGAACTTTGGGATTCAATGAAGATTAAGTGTCAAGGAAATGCTCGGGTGCAGAGAGCCCAACTTAATCGTCTTCGCAGGGAGTTTGAAATCCTAGGAATGAAACAAGGGGAGTCTGTCAACGATTACTTCAGTCGAGTAATGGTGATCGCAAATAACTTGAGAAACTATGGAGAAGATATGACAGATGTTAAGATCGTTGAGAAGATCTTAAGAACACTCACTAATAAGTGGAATTACATTGTGTGTTCCATTGAAGAATCGAAGGATATAGATGGACTCTCTGTTGATGCACTGCCAAGCTCACTTCTGGTTCACGAACAGAAGTTGAAGAAAGACCATGGTGAAGAACAGGCGCTTGCTGTCACCACAGATGATTACCATGGAGGCAGAGGAAGAGGAAGAAGTGGTACCTTTCATGGTAGAGGTAGAGGAAGGGGTCGTCAGTCTTACAACAAAGCTATGATCGAGTGATGTCATCAACTCGGACACTATCAATACGAGTGTTCCAACTCAGGAAAGCAAGTGAACTTCACAGAACTATAAGAAACAGAAGAGATGTTACTCATGGCGTATGTTGAGCCTTTGGAGAAGAAAAAGGAGGAGATCTGGTTTCTCGACTCAGGCTGCAGCAACCACATGTTCGGTCGGTGACTCCTCTATGTTCAACAGAATGAAAGAAGGAATCAAAAGAACAGGGACAATGATCTAAAATACCCTAGTGCATTCAGAAAAAATTTCACTACCCTTAGCTAAATCTCACTACCCTTCCTTTAAAATTCTCTCCACTTTACTCTTTTTTATTTTAATAATATTCTACCAACACAATAAAATATATCAATAAATTAAATCATTAAAATAATACAAACTAACCAATCATGTGGACCCACTTCTTCTACCCTTCTTCTCTCTTCTAAACAAAAAAACGTGTTCAAAATTTTTTTTTTTCTTTCTCATTTCTATTTTCCACCATTTAAGCATTTAAAACTTCAAATTAAAAGGGCTGCTTGCAAAAATGACCCATAAATTGAAGTCAATTGCAAATGTAACCCTCTATTTTTCTCTCTCCAACAAATGCCACATTTTCTCCTTTATAACCTTGGTAGATTTGATAATTCACGAAAATGCCATTAGTTTGCCATTACTTATGAATATATTTGATTTATTTCGAAAATAAAAAAGACAAACATAACCTCATCTTCTTCACTTATTCACGAAAATGACATCGCCATCAATTCTTCCAACCACCATTAACAACCAGATCTGAAGCTCTTAATGCTCAACCACCGCAATTTAACCTCTTTAAACTCACCATTTGAGTTAGCCAACTCACTTGTCACCACTTTCTCTTGATTTTCATCTCTAAAACTCGTAAATTCAATTTTTACAAATTTCATACCCTTTTATATGTGCATAGAAGGGGATTCTTGCATACATAGAGTCTGGGTTTCTTTGGTGGTGGTCAGCCTCACAGTTTTTGACAGTCGACGAAGCAAAAAGCCAGATTCAGGTAATTCAAACATGATTTTCTGGGTTTTTCCATCTGTTTCGCGGGAGTAGACTTCATTTGACGTCTACTAGTCAAAGCATAAGTTAGTTTTGCATCTGACCATTTGGCGAGTAGACTTCATTTGCAGTCTACTATTTTGCTTTGGTAAGAAAAATATAGGACACGTCATACTCGTAGTGGCCAGGTTAATTTTGCATTTGACCAAGAGGAGGGCTTTTCGGAGAAGTCTACTCGAGAAGTCTACTTTTAATGGAGGTTAATATTGCATTTGACCAGATTTTGACTTTTATAGTAGATTGCGGGTGACGTCTACTGAGGTTACTTTTGGGGTTGTCGAAAACATTAAAAAATTGATCATTAATATCATTTAAATAGTAGACTTCACTAGCCGCCTACTTCCTGAGTAGAAGGCTATCGCAGTCTACTATTAATTTAATCGTAAATTTGGTCAACACCAGTACTAAACGAGTAGACTTCACTAGCTGTCTACTCAGGAAGTAGACTTCTCCAAGAAGTCTACTCAGATATTTGAATTGCAAAACTAAACCGAGAGAAGTCTACTTTTACAGTACATGAGAAATTTGGTATAATTTGGTTATTTCAAAGAAATTACATGAGAAATTAATTGGTTTAACCCCAACCAAACCAAAATTTTTAGATAATAAAATCAGGTTACACATAAGTATAAATGCATTTGCATAAAAAAAAAAATTTAACCCATAAATTTAACAATAATAAATCTATATTGGTTTGTGAAACATCTAAATTAAAAAAAAAAAAAATTAGTCACTAGATACAAAATATTTTGTTTTTTACTAAAACTACCTTATACTTTTATGAGTAATGTGTAAATACTAACATCATTGTTATCTGAAACAAATAAATTTAGTATTTTAACACATGTTATTATATGAATGTATGACAAATCGATTTTAATTACCTAATATAATAAGTACAACTACAAAAACATAAATTTAGACATTGTATTACTAGATAAACGAAAAAACTGTGAAAATATAACTATGTGTAAGCTAGTATTACTGTAAACTCCAGTACAACTATTTGAAAAAATTATATTCATTTTTCATGTATGACGGTACCATGTGTTAAATGAGGTAATTTTTTATTTTTTTTTTTTCAAACACGTGTTTTGTGTTAAAAATTATAAATTTTAAATAAAATCATAGTAGACTTAGTAGTACTCAATATTTCTATAAGTACCGAAACTTGGTATTAGTTGTAAATTTGCAATTACATTATGATAAATGGAGTTACAACGCAACTAAAACTTGGTGTAAGATATTATGTTTTACTTTGTTTAGAGGAAAATAAAAAAATAAAGTGTTTTAATGTTCAAGGAAGAAGGATCTAGTACAACTAAGGATAACTAAGTATAAATTGTTATGTATTTGGGATAACTAGGTATAATGGGTACGAATAAAAATAAATTCTTTTGCAGAAAAAAAATAAAAAAAAATAAAAAAACATACTAAACCGGTAAACCCATTCATTTAATAATAATAATTAATTGATGGTAATTTTTTTTCAAACACGTGTTTTGTGTTAAAAATTTTAAATTTTAAATAAAATTATGGTATACTTAGTAATACCCAATATTTCTATTAGCACCGAAACTTGGTATTAGTTGTAGAATTTGCAAAAATATTATGAGAAATAGAGTTACGACGCAACTGAAACTTGGTGTAAGATATTATGTTCTATTTTGTTTAGAGGAAAAACAAACGAAAGTGTTTTGGTGTTCTAGGAAGAAGGATCTAGTACAACTAAGGACAAAAATTGTTATATATTTGGGACAACTAGGTATAATGGGTACGACTAAGTATAAATTGTTATGTATTTGGGACAACTAGGTATAATGGGTACGACTAAGTATAAATTATTTTGCAGAAAAAAATAAAATTTTAAAAAATTAAAAACATACTAAACCGCTAAACCCATTCACTTTATAATAATAATAATAAATTTATGGTAATTTTTTTTTTCAAACACGTGTTTTGTGTTAAAAATTATAAATTTTATATAAAATTATAGTATACTTAGTAATACCCAATATTTCTATTAGTACCAAAACTTGGTATTAGTTGTAAAATTTGCAAAAATATTATGAGAAATGGAGTTACAACGCAACTGAAACTTGGTGCAAGATATTATGTTCTATTTTGTCTAGAGAAAAAAAAAGTGTTTTGGTGTTCAAGGAAAAAGAATCTAGTACAAATAGAGACAACTAAGTATAAATTGTTATGTATTTGGGACAATTAGGTATAATGGGTATGACTAAGCATAAATTCTTTCGCAAAAAAAAAAACTAAAAAAAAAATATATATATATTTTTCTTTTAATATATGACATCCTCATGTATTAAGCTAAGTAATCTAATATTTTTAGTTTTTAGACATGCATTAAATATGATTTTTACTTGAATTTATTTTTTTTTTTAATCTTTATGTTTATTCATAATAATACCTAATAACTTCAATAGTACCAAAATATTTTTCAATCACAATAATACCTAATAAGTCTAAAAAGACATAGTAAAATTCAAAAATTAAGTTCTGAAGATGGAATACAAAAAATTCAATATCAAATCCAAAAACAAAACCATCCAATCGATAAATTATGAGCATTGATATAAAGCTAAGAAACTCATGAACAACTTTGGCTTCTTATAAAGCCTATCCTTTCCCCAGCCAGAAGTTTAGATAAATCCACAATATAATCCTCATTTTTCTCCATGATTTAATAAAATCAACTGCTACCTTCATCTTGTCCTCTGCAAATTGCATCCAATTCGTCTAATGAGCCCTTACCATTATAATTTTTCTGAAATTGTGTATTTACTAGGTTATGAGATTGGATTTGCAAATCATTAGCCCTAAAACTAATGTTTGGGAGTAAACAATGTTGGCATTCTCCCCTGGATTCCCATTGTCATTACCATTAAGGCAGAATCGTGTTCTGGAGTAAACTTTTGCTGAATCGGGAAAGCAGAGACTTGTCCTTGAATTTGACAAGAGGAAGCGAATCGACAAATTCTACAGCGATAACATTTACTAATCCGATCTGGAAAAGCCTCATGAAAGCGTTGCCTATATCAGCAGAGAGGCAGGGAGCTTTAGTGTGATTGAGAAGGAATCTGGTATCGCAAAATCAGAAGAAAAAAAAATAAGAAGAAGAGGAGATGCGATATCGAAGCTTTAAAGAATCAAATGTGAGAGTTTTGCTGGGAGAGTTGCAGAAGCAAGGAGAAGGGAAAGGGAGAGATGAAGGCGTCGAGGAAGGAAAAAAAATTGAGAAAAACAAATTATTCAATTAGGTTAATATTTGTGAGGATCCAAATTTATGTGGGTTTGGATGGATAACCCAATTGAACTATGATTGGGTTTGTAAATTTGAAGATTCATTAAGGGTTTAACGTCTTTGTTCACGTTTTGGTTTTAAAAGAAAATAAAAAATAAAATAATTTTTATAACGAAGGTATTTGAGCTTTTCTAATAAGCCACATGGGCATTTGAGATTAAGCTCCAAACAGTCAGGTTGGGCAACTACACACAGATGAAAGTAATGGGAAAAGGGAGTGTGAAGCTATTCATTCAAGTGGTTACTCATTTGGTGCAAGATGTCTTCTACGTACCAGATTTGAAGAACAATCTCCTGAGTATTGGACAGCTTCAAGAGAAGGGACTAGCCGTACTGATAAAGGAGAATCAATGCAAAATCTACCATTCCACGAAGGATCTCATCATTCAAACCAACATGACTTCCAACAGGATGTTCATGTTGGTCTCTAACATGCAGTCAAACAAACCGGTGATGTGTCTACAAGCCACTACTTAGTACACGACACAACTCTGGCATAAGAGGTATGGGCACCTCAACTATTCTGGCTTGAAGATGCTGAATAACAAAGGAATGGTGAGAGGGTTACCGAGTCTTGTTGAAACCAAAACTGTGTGCACACATTGTTTGAAGGGAAAATAGCACAGAGAGATCATTCCAAAGAAGGCTGCATGGAGAGCAACAGAACAATTAGAGCTGGTTCATGCTGACATTTGTGGTCCGATTACTCCTACATCAATTGGTGGAAAGAAGTACTTCATCTCCTTCATTGATGATCATACCAGGAAAGCATGGGTATTCTTTCTTGTATACAAAGCAGATGCATTTGGTACCTTCAAGCAATTCAAAAGCAGTGTAGAGAAGGAGACAGACTTGGCAATCAAGTATCTGAGGACAGATCGTGGGGGACAATTTACATCCAGAGAGTTCAATGAGTACTGCAAAGAGAATGGGATTAAGAGGAAACTTACCACGACATACACTCCACAGCAAAAATGGGTTGGAGAGAGAACGAATAGAACAGTTATGAATATGGTGAGAAGCTTGCTTGTGGAGAAAGACGATCCTAAAAACCTCTGGCCAGAAGCTGTCAATTGGGCATTTTACATTCTCAATAGGTGCCCAACGAGTTCAGTCAAAGACATGACACCAGAGGGAGCCTGGAGTGGAGTCATGCCTTCTGTTGCACATTTGAGAGTGTTTGGGTGTGTAGCACACACTCACATACCCGATGTGCAACAAACAAAGTTGGAAGATAAAAGTCGGGGATGTGTTCTACTTGGCATCTGTGTGGATCTAAAGGATACAGGCTGTTTGATCCTGTCAGCAAGAAAACTATAGTTAGCAGAGATACAATTTTCGAGGAGAGTAAGAAGTGGGATTAGGCATCAAAAAGCTACAAAAGCTCATCAACCTTGATCTGGAATGCGACAGTGAGACTGAGGAACACAGTTCTGAATCTGACACCGGAGCAGGAGACATCTCAGAAGATGGTGCGAGTGAATCTGTAGCAGATCGTATCATCACCCCTGCAGCTGGTACAGTAGTTAGTACAAGTACTGAGGTAATCAAAAGTTCACGTATGGGGGGAGATCGAAAGAAAAGAGCAACAATATGGATGAATGATTATGATACAAGGACAGAAGAAGCTGTTGAGGAGGAAAGAGAAAGTGCTCAGTTCGTGTCATTCACTAAGGAGTTTGGTCTTTTAGCCGAAGCGGATCCAGTTGTCTTTGAAGATGCAATACAAAGCGCATCATTGGAAACAGGCCATGGATTCAGAAATTTTCTCAATCGAAAGGAATAACACCTGGAAGCTAACTGATCTTCCACCTGGAGCCAAGAGCATAGGAGTTAAATGGGTTTACAAAACCAAACTCAATCAACATGGAGAGGTGGAGAAGTATAAAGCCTGTTTGGTTGCCAAAGGGAATGTTCAAGGGCATGGGATTGACTATGAAGAAGTATACGCTCCTGTAACTCGAATGGACACAGTAAAGATGATCATGGTCTATCCGCACAAAGGGCCTGGACCATCTATCAACTGGATGTGAAGTCTGCATTCTTACAAGGAGAAATAACCGAAGAAGTTTATGTCGAGCAGCCAAAGGGTTACGAACAGAAGAGTGCAGAACACGAAGTCTACAAACTCCACAAAGGTCTATACGATCTCAAGCAGGCACCAAGAGCTTGGTTCAGCAGGATAGACTCATATTTCAGAAAGATGGGCTTTGAGAAGGATGTGAGTGAGCAAACTCTGTTTACCAAAACAAATGATCAAGGTAAATGTCTTATCATTAGTCTGTATGTGGATGCTTTGATTTACACTGGGAATTATGAGGGAATGATGAAAGCATTCAAGGACTCTATGATGGAAGAGTTTGATATGTTGGATATGGGGAAAATGAAATACTTCCTCGGATTAGAAGTAACACAGTTTGATGGTTGTTAGTCAGAAAAAAATACGTAAAAGAGGTGCTCCAACGTTTTGGAATGGAAGAGAGCAATCCGGTCTTGAATCCTATTGTTCCTGGATTCTAGATCCACAAAGATGATCACGGAGTGAAGGTAAATGAATCAACCTACAAGCAACTGGTTGGTAGTTTGATGTATTTAACAGCCACAAGGCCAGACGTGACGTATGCAGTCAGTCTCATCAGTCGATACATGTCCAATCCAACCGAACTTCACCTTGCAGCAGCCAAAAGGATTCTAAGATACTTGCAAGGAACACCTGGATATGGGATTCTCTATCAGAAAACGGGAACCAGAGAGTTGGTTAGGTTCACTGATAGTGATTATGCAAGGTGTGTGGAGGATAGAAAGAATACTTGATGTAACCCTCCGAACCAGTACCAGGCTATCCAACCCGGAGCCAACCATGGATTCAAGAAACATGAGGCTGTGGAGAGCTAAGGAGACCAATGAGCTGAGTTCAGCTCAAATGGAGACCAAGACCAAAAATTACAGCTCAAAAAACACTTGGATCATACACTCAACCCATCTAGGAGACACCACGGAGAAGAATCAGCCCAAAACCGTTTCCCAGGAAAAAGTTATTGGAGGTCCAATCAAGAAGATAATCAATGGACCCGAAGAAGACCGACAAGCACTAAATGGAGCGGCTCAACCAAACCAAGAGGAATTAAGCAACAAAACTAATGTTTTTTGGAATATCAACTCAAAATGGAAGCAAGGAAAACTGGATTCTCATCAATCGGAATTCAGACATGGAAGTTATGGATTTTACAAGTTGGCAAACCGGATTCGGACTGCACTGCGCGACCAGCCCAAAAATCGATCTTCACAGCGCAACTAACTCACAATCTAGACCTCAGACCACTTGGAGAATGTTAATGGACTTCTCATGGTTCCAGAAAGCCCAAGACCAGACAAAACAACCAATGGAGGCCTAAGTCATCATCCATTTCCCAAAATATGTCAGCTTGGTCCCATTTAAGGAAATCTCTAGACCAGATCGGTTTAGGAGCAATCAGACCTATTTGTGGCAACCAGGAGAAGGATCAATCCAATATTTGAGACACTAACTCAATCAGGAGAATCAGATAAAGTCTTACCATGCACCAGCAACCACAAGATCAAGAGGATCAAATTCAAACACAACTTACCATCTTTGGAGCAGATCTTCATCAAGACTCAACAGCTCTTTTTCCCCAAACAAGGCCACGCCTATTATCAAGATCAAACCAATAAATGTGTTCCAGAGAAGCTCACTTACCCCTTAAAGCCATCCAGATTCAAGTCAAACCAAGAATCCCATGACTGTAGCCTAATTCACCATCAAAGGCATAAACTGCTCAATTCTCATTAATTTTGTGAATTTTATTTATTTCTTTTTATTTGTAATCTGAGCACTATATAAACTTATAGCTATCCATTGTAAAAGCCACCTTTCAATCAACCAAATAAAATATAAAATTTGTTTCAGTTTATTTCAAAGAGAGTCTTTGTTTAAACATTTGTCTTTAGTTTCATTTGAGAGATTCATTTGATTCTATAGATTATAGGATTAGGATTGCTTGTGTGATTCAAGCAATGCTAGTTCTCCAACGATTAAGAGTGTCAATCCGCTTCGTCCCTTAGTTTCTCTGTGACTTTCTTCCCTTTCTTCTTCTGTCGAAATTGACAGGAGGAGACATCGGTAAGTTTCTTGTATGTTTTTTTTGCTGTCATGTTTCTTTGAATTGGTCATTAGAAGGGGTGATGATAATTTTGGCTGGAAATTATTTCAAAAAATTATTTGAATTGACTAGAATTTATTATTTCGAATTTAATTTGGGTTTGTTCGATAAAACAATGTATAATGTTTTTAGTTGGGATTTTTAATCTATATTTCAGTAATGGTTCATGTAAATGATGGAAATGGACGATATCAATCAACAGCAGGCCGTAATGAAGATGAAGTAACAGAAGAAGAAGCTCTCGTGAGCTAAGAGGAAGATGTGAATCAATCTGAAAAATGATGTTCAAGAAGCAGATGGGAGTAAGTCAAATGTATGTGATGAACAAGAACAAGAGGAAAAAGATGAAGAAGGAGAAAAAGATGATGAAGAAGAGGAAGAAGATGAAGAAGCAGAAAAAGATGATGTCATGGAGGAAGCGGAAGCACAAGAGAAGTAGATGAAGAAACACAAGACACTTACGGTGAAAAAGATGATGAAGATGAGGAAGAAGAGAACGTTGATGCTCGTGAAATGGACCAGATATATGAACTGATTGTCATCAATTGAGAATTATAGGACGTAGGAGTAGTAGTTTGAAAGTAGAAATAGTGGTTCAAGGTAGTGAAAGCAAAGACTAAGAGTGATGTAAACATATATCATTTTCTTCTAAGAGTTGTCAGTGATTTGAATGCTTGTGAAAACTTTCCGTGGGAGCGTTATGTATTGGAGGATTGTATGAAGAGATCTGGAGCGTGATGAAGAAAATGAAAAGTTTTGTGAAACCACTGGCGCAAACTTCGTTTCTTAGATTCATTGTTCCTCTGGAGGTAACACTATCTGAATTGTTATGATTTTAAGTATTAAACTAATAGTTATATGAATTGAACACTGATTGTAACTCGTTATATCATAATAAAATCTAGGCAGAAATGTGCAAATAATCCAACGACGAAGTGTACACCCAGGGAGAAGAAGAAACAGAGAAAGTAGTTTTATTGGTGTTGTATTTTGGTACTTTGGTGGTAGTTTAATTGATTAATGTTTATGCATTTTAGAGGTTTTTGAGGTTTTGGTTGTTATTATTGGGGTTTAGATTGCTTTAAGTGCTTTGATTATTTGGAACAATTGGTTTATTTAGGTACAACTAAGATGGTATTTTCGAACAACTGCTTTTAGTAGGTCCAAGTGAAATTAAGTACTGAGTACAACTTGGACAACTAGGTTCAAATTAATAAAGCAACTGAGAAAACTGATATCGAGTTATCAAAACAATTAGGACAACAGATGTCACAACAAGTATGACAACTTACCCGAACAACACGGCCAACTGATCAGAACAACTAGAACAACAGATATGACAACAAGTAAGAAAACTTATTAGGATAACAGTGTCAACTTATCAGAACAACTAAAACAACAGATGTGACAACAAGTAGGACAACTTATAAGAACAACTAGGACAACTGATAATAAAAAATAATTTGCCTTAAAAACATTGTAATATCTTAGAAAAACATACACAAATACGTTGAAATGTGTATATGATATACACATAGTTGTCCTTAGATGTCCAGTTGGACCTTCGTCAACATAGTTGGAAATTTCAGGTTTTTGCGTATTTGTAGTTGAACCTTATGAAGGGATATTATATTCTAGTTGGACACATTGTTTTTCAGTATTAATGTTCATTTCCAAGGGTTTCATAACACAATATTCCCGACATCATTGTTTTCACATCTTTTGCTTAATGACCACAGTGACAAGTACAAAGTCTTCCTTATACTATAAATAGTATCTTTGTGAAATCAATATCATGTAACTTTGCATAAATAATTATTTTTTCTTCTTTTCCAGTTAATTTATTTTAGTAGAAATTAAACTAATCCTTACACACCTTCATTTAAAATTTTCATATTTCTTGAAAAAATAAACAAATTCAACAAATATATAGTTCTTCGTAGTTATACCTAGTTGACCCATGTTTTACAAATCAAAGAAATCTAAATTTCAATTACAAACAGAAACAAATACATAGTTCTTCGTAGTTGTACCTACTTGACCAATGTTGTACACATCAAAGAAATCCAAATTTCAATTATAAACAGAAACATATACATAGTTCTTTGTAACTGTACATAGTTGAACCATGTTGTACAAATATAAAAAAATCCAAATTTCAATTCTAAACAAAAACAAATAAATCGTTCATTGTAGTTGTACCTAATTGACCCATGTTGTACAAATCAAAGAAATCCAAATTCAGACAAATACAAATAGAAATGCATAAATTCAGTAGGATTATGGCCATCCGGGTTTCAGTAGTGGGGGTACACCACCAAATGCTCAACAATGGGGCACACCCCCAAATGTTCAACAATGGGGGACACCACCGAATGTTTCACACTGGGGTCTTTCACCAAACTTCAAGTCTTGGGTTTCACCATCAAACTTTCACCCAAGATGCCAGACAAAAATATTTAAACAAGGCGGCACATCGAGAACGACTCCAACTATTGTTCAATATGGATTTTTTAGTGGATGTCAAGTAGAAAATATGTGGAATACTCAACAAGATACTTCAGAGGGTGCCGGTGTAGGAACTTCATGAAATGCTCAACAAACAACATCACATGGTCTCGATTTTACAAATTATTTTGAAACCGAACATATTTCACAAACACATACACCAGGAGGTATATTCAACATATGGGGTACCCCGCAAAGAAAAAATACAATGTAAACGAATGTCACCAAAGTTACTCAGAAGACGAAGATTAGTTTGTAAAAGTCTTGTTTTGTCGTTCTCGTTTGTGAAATAAAATAATTTATGTTTTTTTATTTTCCAAAATTTTTTTTGTAATTTTTAATACAAGCTTATATTTGTTTAATGATGTGTATATTTTATGTTTAAAATTTCAGGCTTTTTGTTTATGTCAGTTGCGATCACAAAGCATCCACAACCTAAGATACGAAGAGAGAATTGAATTATGAAATTTAGAAAATGAGTAATGTATGGAATTAATAATTTATCCAACTATGACATACTATCATCGATATTTTTAAAGAGCAGCAGTCCAAACCGGTGAAGGTTTGGGATGGAGGAATATATGGCGTCGACTACAATAAGATGATGCTGCTTGTCTTCAGTTACTATGAATGTCACTGCCATGTTTCACAGCATTGTGTGATACACTGCAAGAAAATTGCGGGCTACAACCAACATTAAGTATAAGCATTGAAGAAAGTGTATCTATGTTTCTACGGATTTGCGGGCACAATGAAGTTCAAAGGGATGTTGGTTTGAGATTTGGCCGAAATCAGGAGACTGTTCAAAGAAAATTTGTTGAAGTTCTAACAGCAACTGAATCATTAGCATGTGATTATATTAGAACTCCAACAAGAGAAGAGCTACATAGAATTCCTGAAAGAATTATGTTGGATCGAGCATATTGGCCATATTTTAGTGGATTTTCTGGAGCTATGGATGAGACTCATGTATGCGTAAAAGTGAAGCATGAGTTACAAGGAATGTATTGGAATCGATATGATCATGCATCATTGAACACCATGGCAATATGTGAATTAATATGCTATTCACATATATTTGGAAAGGAGCACCATGATTATGTCACGATACAACTGTTTTGACAATGGCACAACAAAGCGATTCTGAGTTTCCTTTGCCGCCACAAGATAAGTATTATCTCGTTGATTCTGGCTATCCAAATAAACAAGGATTTTTGGCTCCTTATAGGTCATCACGAAACGGAGTTGTGAGATACCATATGTCCCAGTTCAATTATGGTCCTGCTCCTAGGAATAAACATGAACTCTTCAATTGATACCATGCGTCTTTGCGTTCTGTTATCGAGAAGAATTTTGGAGTTTGGAAGAAAAAGTGGAGGATTCTATCTGATTTTCCAAGATATTATATTCAAGCCCAAAAGAGAGTGGTGATGGCTACAATTGGACTACACAATTTTATCAAAATTTCAAATTTCTCTGATGCAGATTTTGCATATGTAATGACAGAGACATGAATAAGCAATAGAGATTCTGAATCTGATTTAGGTGACATGGAAGGAGTAGATGTAGCAGATGGACAGCATATGTCGTAAATAAGGGATATAATTGCAGATAGGTCTAAATCAAAGTATTCGATTATAATTTTTATTGTATTAGTACTTTTTATTGTATTGTAATAATTTATGAATTTACTTGATTTAATATAAAATTTTAAATTAGACCTTTACTTTTTTAAAAATTGAGTATTTAAGATTTATAACTATATTACAATATTTTTCACTAATATAAAAAACAATTTAACTTATTTTGTTACTAACTATTATTATTTATATCTAATATATTTATTTGTAATTTTTAGGCCGCACTGTTTTTTGTACTTTTCACCATTCAAATATTGTATTATGAATTGCTATTTGTTTTTTCACCAATCAAAATTTTTTTCATACCCCTTATTTTGTACAAACCGCATTTGTCCCACATATATAATGTTTGAATGGTGGGCGTATATTAGAGTTGTCCAAGGATGGTCCCCCCACCTGTAGTATAAATATATTTTGGTTACCGTTCAAAGAAAATATACAAAACCCCTTAATAAATAGAAAAAAAAAAACACCACTTGAAGAACCATGTGTGGTCCAAAAAGGTAAAGGAAAATACAAAAACATTGTGAACAGTAAACCCATAAAATATGAGAGGTGTATTGGGTTGATAATTGATTGCATTTTTTATCAAAAAAAAAAAAGTTGGTATGTCAAGAAAAAAAACGTGATTCACCTAATTTATAAAAGAAAAATCTTACCTAACCAGAATATTTTTTTTCTTATATTATATAAGTATATATAAGAAGTCTCAATCTTTTCTCACATTCACATTGAAGATAAACAAGTAAGTTTTTTCTCTCTTTATAATTTTTATTATTATATTTTTAATTTATATTAACATAATAATTAATAGAGATTTTTGGCTTAATATTCTGTATAAAATTAGTTTTCAATTTATACCAAAACATAGGTTAAGAGTATAAAGTTATTATTAGGAATAAAATTAGTTTTCAATTTATTAATTAACTTTATTATTTATTAATTAATTTTATACTTGTTAACCTATGTTATTAATAATTATACCATCAATAATTTTGAGATTAAAAAAAATATATTAACTTTCGGATTCTCTTAAAACTTATCATATAAACTTTTAATAAAAATTATTTCTATTGTATATGTGATTTAAATTTTGTAAAATAATTATATTTTAAGAATAATGTATTTCAGATATAAGCAAATTTAATAGATAAACACAAGTACATGTATCTTTATTATCATTTCTTTTTTATTTTTCTTTTGTAGTTAGCTCTCAATAAAAAATTTAATGTATATTGTTTTGTAATGTATACTATTCAAAGTAAATAGTAAATAGGAAAATTTAAAAAAAAATTATAGAGAAGAAAGTGTATGTATTCAGTTGAAATGTTGGTAGTTAGAAATAGTTTGATTTTAGTGCCAAATATGGGGCAAATGATTAAAAACTTCATGTATACTATCATAATTAATATTGGAATTATATGATTTTGGAAAGTTGACAAAAAATAAAATAATAGTTTTTCATAATATATGAGGTTGTAATCTGCAAGAAGTTGTAAAGTTTTTATAAATAATCATATAAATTTTCTCTAATTAATATAATTATTCTAATAATTTGAAATAGCTTAAAATAATATAAATAAATTTGTAAAAAATTGTGGTTAATAACATATGATTATTCTTCCTAAATTTGATTAATTCCTTGTCCCCTAATTTTAATTGTTTTTTAAAACGAATTGTAAAAAAATACAAGAGTATTAGTTAAATTAATGGAATATGCTTACTTTTTTGAGATTGACATTATTATAATATACATGCATTTTTATTTTTATTTTATAAAATGAATTAAACAAAATAAGATATTATTTGAACTGAAATTACATTAAACGATTATTTTACAAAATTCAGATTAATTAAAACATTATTTTATTCCTTAAGAATTTTAAAATAAGTTATAAAATTATAAAAAGTTGAAATTTAATTTTTGATTTAATTGTGCAATGTAGACAACTATTAAATAATATTATGACATAGATTTTTCTGTTATTATTAGAGTAGCTATTATTATTTCCCCATATATTGAAATATATTGTTAATAATTTTGTAAAATATATATTTAAAATAATAAATGGGATTTTTAAAATAGAAGAATTAATTTCATAAAACTTTCCATTAATTTAGCTATTAAATAGTTTTAATTGACAACATATTTTGATCTGTAGTGGTGATGTTTGAAGTGTTAAATTTAAAACTTATTTTGCATTAAATTTGTATGTAAATGCTTTCAAACTATATGTGTATATAAATTAATTAAGTTTTGTTAATATATTCGTTTATATAATGATATAAGTTATTATAAGTAAATTTATATAATAAACATAAAATGTTATATTCAATTTTAACTTTTTATTGTAGAAATTACATCAAATCGTCGAGGAAACAGAAATTATTCGAAGAAGACAACCAAAGTACTCATAATCAAACTGCAGCATGAGTAATTTTTAGTTTATTTTACATACTTTGAAAATTAAAATTTATTTCAAATTTTGATTAGAATAAATATTTTTTAATAATCGTAGAATGAAGCTAATTTTAAATAGATTTATCAACGAAAACGAAAACTCATTGAATTGTATGACGAAACAATTGCCATGAATAATTACTCTCTTAAATATTTGACACCTTAGGTAGATAGTTTATTACTAAAAAGTTCAATGAAGAGTTCAATATGAATGTTAACTATAAGTTTTTTAAAGAAAAACTTGATAATTTCAAAAATATTTATAAGAAGTGGTAAGCTCTTATGAAAACGTCCACCGACATTTCGGTTGATCCGACAACATCCATAATATTTGCATATGAACAATGATGAAAATACCATGAAGCGATAATTACTTATAATTTATCTCATTACCAAAAATATTTATTTAACTAATGTAGATTTATAAAAAATTATATATTTACAAAATTTATAATTTTTTAATAGGGGTGTAAAATAATAAAATCACTTCATCGAAAACCGCCAGAATTTTGGGAAGTGATGGAACGTTGTTTCTCATTATATGATGTTCATTCACAATCTCAATATTCTGTAAACCAAAGAAGAGTTGAGATGATGAACAAGGGTGTACATAATGATGAACGAGGGTGTACATAATGATGAAGAGCATGTGAATTCAGATACAGATAGGAATGACATGGAACAAACTCAAGTTCCCGAAACACAAGAAAACGAAGAGGTGTATCGTGTTAACATTGAAGTTGAATCACACCCTAGAACTGAATTTACCCGTGAAGCGATCCGAATTCCTTCTTCCAGAACTCAACAACAGGGGAGTGTAAGCCGTGCAAGTAGTTCATATAGAGGTGCAGGTGGTTGCTATCGCAAGTGGTTACCGAGGTGCTCGTAGGAAACAATCCTTTGAGACAACCCTAATAGATACAATGACTAGATTTATAGAGTTCCAACGTCAAACTTTTGCACAACTACATCCAGGTGCTTTTGACCCAGAAGACTTTGCTGAATTCAGTAAGGCTGAAGAAATATGTGAAGCCATGGGGAATTCCAAAATTCAATGACTTTTGGTGCGATAGCATGTGTGAATTTCAAAGAGACAGATTTTGACGTATGTATTTTATTGACTATGCCGAAATATTAACTGAAGATAAATTTAAATTCCTTGAAGCTTTTAGTGGTTGTACTCATGACGGTGAAAACTGCGAGAAGCGGATAGGCACAGTGCGACACTCTATAAGTCTAGTTCAGGTGGTTTTCTTCAGGTAGTCCATCCTCTGGTGGTAACAATTCATGGGGGAAAATTTCACATGGACAATAGGGTCACGGCTATTAGCAATGGGATACACCTCCAAATGCTCCACAATGGAATGCACCTCCAAATGCTCCGCAATGGTGCACCTCCAAATACTACACAATGGGATACCCCTCCAAATGCTCTACATTGGGGTGCCCCTCCAAATGCTTCGCAGTGGGATACCCCTCCAAATGCTCCACAGTGGGGTACACCTCAAAATCCTCCGCATTGGGGTACACCTCCAAATCCTCCGCATTGGGGTACACCTCCAAATCCTCCGCATTGGGGGTACACCTCCAAATGTTCAGCAATGGGGTACACCTCCAATTGTTTCATAAAAGACCACATCTCCAAATGCTCTGCAGTGGGACACAGCTCCGAATGTTGTGCAATGAGGTACTCAATCAAATCCGCCGCAATGGGGTTTTTCGTCAAATGATCCACAATGGAGTTCATCACCAAACACTCAACAATGGGGTTCTTCATCAAATGCTCCACAGTGGGGTTCTTCATCAAATGTTTCACCATGGGATTCTCAATCAAATGCTCCACAATTGAGTTTATCATCCAATGTTTCACAGTGGGATTCATCACCAAATGCTCAAAATTGGGGATCTGCTAAAACTGTGCAACATGGATTTTCAGTGGGATGTCCAATAAAAAATACAACAAACACTGGAGAAGATTTACATGTTGCAAATGCTCGAGATACCACGATCACATAGAAGTCCTGAATTTCCAATGCCTCCGGCAGACAAGTACTATGTTGTGGATTCTGGCTGTCCAAATAAAATTAAAAAAAAAATTTTTGACTCCATAAAGATCTTCATGAAACAGGATAATAAGGTATCATATGTCACAGTTTAACACTAATCATCCTTCGGGGAATAAACATGAATTTTTTTAATAGATGTCATGCTTCTTTGCGGTCTGTTATTGAGAGGAAATTTGGAGTTTGGAAGAAATAGTGGAAGATTCTTTGTGAGTTTTCTATGTATAATATTGAAGTGAAAAAAAATTGGTAATGACTACAATGAGATTATATAATTTTATTAGAATTTCAAAATTTTCAGATGAAGATTTCACTGAAAGAATGGGACATACAGAGAATAACAACGCAGATGGTAAAACTTGATCTAGATGATATGGAAGCAGCAGAGGTAGAAGATAGAGATGTTATGGCAAACATCAGAGAATCTATTGCAAATAAACTATGAGGAGATAAAAAAAATACTGGATATTAAAAGTTTCAGTCATTTTCATGTATTATTTTATATTTATTTCAGGTATAATATATATATATATATATATAAAACATAATTATATTTACCTTATAATCAATTAAAGTTCTATTTAATTACATTTGTAATGAAAACCTATACATGATATTATTATTAATTAACATAGCAATAAATTTCAAATTTTACTAAAAAATTGTATATTTGATATATATTAAAATAATTTTCAATTGTAAAAAGTATTATAATTTTTTTATCAATACATACTTCTTTGATTTATAGTTTATATTATTTAAAATACTAATTTTCTATATTTTGTATTTTTTTACTATTAAAACCGTTTTTTATTATTTCGCCATTGAACATATATTTTGAACTGCTTGATCCACACTTTTTCTATTTCATCCGCCTAATACTCTTGATCCACCGTTAATCTGCATGAACTGCTTGGCCTGCCTGATCGGCACCGCTTGATCTGCTTGCACCATTCGAACCCATATATTTTTTGCACACACCACACTTGAACCGTACCACACTATAAAACTGCTTTTCCACACAATCAAAAACGCTGTCGCCATTCGGAACCTTTAATAGTGAGGTAAAGGTGGATTCGGAGTGCTACAGTTCAACTGTGGTTTGTGTGTTATGCGTAACAAGTGCGGTTATTGTAAATAAGCGATGTGTAATAATATTTGATTGGTGAAAAAATAGTTCGCGGTGCGGAATAGAGATAATAGTTAAATAAGTTAAAGTAAATATATCAATAATATTAATTTAATAATATATTAATCTGCAGTGATCAAAACTATAATTTTTAGATAAAAATTGTTCAGTCTAGTTAAAATATATCTTATGCACACTCAATTTATATGAAATTATTTAATCAACTTTTGAATAAGAAAAATTAAGTATAGTTTATGTATTTTTCATACATATATTTTTAACAAATTATTATACTTGATTATTTTTTAAGGTTTTTTTAATTATTATACAATTGAGAAATTTAAATTTTGATAAAGTTATGTAATTCTATTTTAGGTAGAAAATCAGAAAGGATACTTTATTTTTTCGAACTCTAAACGACCTCTCAATTACAGATTATAAAAATGCATGATATTAATCTTGGGTATCATATTTATTCCTAAGAATATGACTGAATTAAACTAGACATATGATATCTCACAACTCTGTATCGAGATGATTTGTAAGAAATCAAAAGTTCTTATTTGTAAGAATTTTTTTTTAAAATATTATTATGTGGTTAGTAAATATATATATATATGTGAATTATTGGATATATAAATATATTTTATAATTAGTATATTAAATATATAAATTGAATAACAAATTTGAAAAAATCATTTTGATGTAAACATAATTTTATTTAAAAACAAATCTTTAGATTTTAATGCATTTACCACCACCAAATAGAATTGCATATGTAAATTAAATTAACATATATGATTTCTTAAAAGATATCTGAATATTTTAAATTAAATAAAGTAATAACTACTATTAAAACAAAAAACGCTGTTAAACCACATCATAGTTGGAGATGTAGGCTCTGAATGGTAGCTGTGTTTTTAATAGTGCGGTAAAAGCGGATTGAAAATGCGGTACGGTGCAAATACAGTGTATGCGTTATCTGGAATAAGTGCGGTTTTTAGAAATAAGCGGTGCACAATAATATTTGATTGGTAAAAAAATAGTTTGTGGTGCGGAAAAGAAATGATAGTTAAATAAATGAAAGTAAATGTATTAATAATAATAATTTGTAGTGATCAAAATTATATAGTTTTTTTTTAAATTGTTAAATCTAGTTAAAATATATGTTATGCATATTCGATTATATGAAATCATTTAATCATATTTTAATAAGAAAAATTGACTATAGTTTATGTAACTTTTTAATAAATATGTTTTAAAGAAATTATCATATATGATTTTTTTTTAACTTATGAAGTATTTATGGTATATGTTATTTTTTTCTAAGAAAATAACATGTTTTAAAAGTAAATCATTAATGAAAATTGTTAAATTAAAAAATATGTTTGGTGTTGAATTATTTAAGAACATATGTATTGTTATTAAAATTTCTTTTATTGATTGTAAATTAAACAAACAAAATTTCATATTTTGCTTTACCGAGTGAAGAATTTAAAAAATCGTTGGATAATTGGTTGTTATAAAAACAAGTGTGGTATATATGTTGTTAGTACCTTGCAACTAAAAACTCAAATAGTTTTTTTTCTTAAAATAAAGAAAAATATATTTTTCTTAAAATAAAGAAAAGTATATTGATATTGTAATAAATTAGTTGATTTGATTAAATTTTGAACTGGTCTCCAAAAAAAAATATGTCAAGAAAATAAAACAAACTCAAGGAACATATGTAATTAATAAATAAATGATTACTATGGTTTTTATTAATTTTTGGTTCTGGGTGGGATTCAAAGTTTTTGAGACTCTTTATTCTACGTTTGACTCTGTATTATTAACTTTTTTCATTAAAAATAGAAAACACACATAACACACAAAAACACATCAGTTAGCAATTTAGCATGTGTAATTATTGTTGCATGAAAACCACAACTTTTATGAATAATGTTTTGGACCACACTTATAAAATTAGAAAATCGAAAACTGTCCCACACTTTTTATTTTTGCTTGATTGGTGATACTTAAGTAGGGTTCATCAAAAATGTACCTCAATTATAGAAACCGTTGTCGTCATTCACAGCCGTAAAAATAGCATTTGCGGTTTGTTAAAAAGTTGAGCAAACAAAAAAAATTATTTTATTTTAAATAAGTGAGTTGTAAGTTGTACTTTATCTTGATTGGTGACGTTTGAAAAAATTTACATCATTATTACAAACTGCTCCGTCCCGCAGCTCCCATTCACATCCTTAGGTTGTGAATGGAAACATAGTCCGTGCGATTTTTAAAGCGGGTTCGTCAAAAACGCTTTAACATCATCATTCAGGTAACACATGCAGAGTGTATTAAGAAGAGAACAAAAAATATAAATACTTTTGCAGACAAAACAGCAGTGTATTGTTATGAATTACACACTTCAAAATTGTAGATAGTGGAGGTGAGTGGTCCATTGAATACATTATTTGTAATCCGCACTTTTATCATTCAAATATTTTATTATCAACCACTTTTTATTTATTCACCAATCAAGCATTTTTCGGACAGCTTATTTTGTACAAACCGCACTTTTCCTGCAGATATATATTTCTTGCATGCATTGCACTTGAACTGTACCACATTATAAAATCGTTTTTCCCGCACAATTAAAAACGATGTCACCATTCAGAGCCTAATTAATTACACACGAAGAGTAATCCTCTAAACTTGATGTCAAAATTGATAGGAATGATGATGACATTTTGGGAACTATAAAATATTTTTACTGACCTAATATCCAAAAAAACATAAAAAATTCTAGATAAATTAAATTATTTTTCTTTAATTATTTTGTGGGTCCAATTAATTTTTAGAGGAATAAAAATTCTAAAGGTATACTTCTAGAATAAATTAGAGAAATTATCAATTTCATTAAATTTTATTCCACTAAACTGGCATCCATTTGCATTTGTAATGGCGAATGAAGCATCTGAAAATTTCGACATAATACTACGCGCAATTAATCACTCAAATTAAATGATAAATTTCAAAGGAAAATAAGTTCCAGAAAGAAGAAACCTAAACAAAACATACCTAATAAAACTTAAATATAATAAATGACTAGGTATAGCAAGATTTAAACTTTCAAAATGTCACAAATAAAGAAAGAAAAACATGAAATCACCTTGAATATAATCCACTGGTGATAAGGAGGTACAAACAGCAGTAAAGGGAACCTTATACTAATATAAATGAGCATCATATGTAGGTAAAGGAGAGCTAACCAAAACCCTAACAGCTTCAAACATAGGCAATCGAACACTTAACAAAAATTTACTACCCCAAAACCGAAGTACATGAATTAAATGGATTTTTTTAGGTCCAGAGAGATGAATCCTAATCTAAGGAAAAAATCCATCCAAATGAGAGAGTCCAGAGGATCACAGAGACCTAAACTATCGAGAGTGAACACGGTTGAGGAGGAGGTAGAGCAGCTACAAGGATGAAGGAGTGATTGAGGAAAGATGATAGATCTAAAATGACGAGAGTGGCATAAGGGTTGGGAGGGTAGGGGGTGAGACTGCTGCATGTAGATCTGAAGGAGAGTCAAGCGGTAGTGATGGTTTTTAAGGAGGAGGAAAAAGAAACAACGCCTTAAAGCCCGGACCAACTACCTGCAAAGCCATGTAAAAAAAAATAGTAGGGAGAAAGATCCCGACCAACCACCTTCAAAGCAATTTAAGAAAGGAAGAGGAAGGAGAAAGAGAAAGATTATCATTGGTGGGCGAGAGGCCGCACTGATGGCGGCAAGTTTATAGGAGAAACCCTAAATCATTTTTTTATTGCTTACAAAGAAAGAAAACACATTTTTTTGGGTCAAATTGTTTTTTCTAGCAATTCTCCTCTAAACATGAAAATTTTCGATTAATAAATGTCTAAAATCACAATTATAAAGGTCATATTATTTATATATAAACAATTTATAAAATTAATAAAAACGTTACAATAGTCTTCGGCACCACAAAACCCGGACCAACCACCTGCAAAGCCATGTAAGAAAGGAAGAAAAAGGAGAAAGAGAAAGGTTATCATTGGTGGGCTAGAAGCTGCACTGATGGTGGCAAATTTATAGGGAAAATCCTAAATCATCTTATTTATTGCTTATAAAAAAAAAGAAAACACATTTTTGCCGAATTGCTTTTCTACAGCAATTCTCGTTTAAACATGAAAATTTTTGATTAATAAATTTCTAAAATCACAATTATAAGTGAAATTTTATTTATATAGAAAAATTGATAAAATGAATAAAAACTTTACAATAGTCTTCAAAGTTACAAAAATTATAATTTATTGGTACACAAAAAAATATTTAAAAAGTTTTTCTTTCATACCAAAAATATTTTTTTCTGTAGTAATTAGTAATCACAGCTACAATTAAAGTTGAACTAATCATATGGAATCTAAGATCTAATTTTTGAAACCTGACACTCAATTTGTAGAAGACGGCATATTATCCTCTTTCATTACAATATTTCAAATCTCATATGTCGTAGTAAATACTCTTTAACAACTTAACATATTTTCTATTAAAAATAAGTGAGCACTTAAAAAATCTTTAACTTACAGCCATAGTCTGAAGTGAACTAAATTCTTATTCCAAAATAATTTAAAAATAAATAAATAGGATTTTTACTCACCTGGGCTACAAATTATGTAATATGACGGAAACCATCCAAAACTCTTTTTTATTACTGTCATATTTCGCCCATATTTTTCATACCCAGCGTACCCCTATTACATGTTATAAGAAAAAAACGTAATTACAAGGAATGCCATTACTTTTCATAAAAAACGCGCTGCCACGTCAGATACCGCTGACGTGTATTAATGAACTCAGCCGCAGCATCAAATGACGGCAGAGTTACGTTATGTTACGGCTGGTTTAAATAAAATGGCTGAGTTGTGAGTAAACGGCTGACTTACATGTATACCCCATCCAGTGGTTTCGGCTGACTTATTAAAATCTGTCTGAGTTATAGGACATCGGCTGACTTACGAGCATAACCCAGCTATACATCATGGCTGATTTATATCCAGATGGTTGAGTTGTCAACACTTCGCTGAGTCATTGTCTGGTTACGGCTGAGTTAACTCTGGCTGGTTGGCTGAGTTTTCTCTTCCTCACGGCTGACTTACTTTATTAATGAAAACTCGGCCAGTTTACAACTGACTTATTAGTGAAAGATTAATTACTACCATAGTATGCTTTGAGGGCTGACTTACTTACGTTACAGCTGAGTTAAAGTTTTTGGTCTGAGTTACGACATGAAACGGCTGAATTTGGCAGCCGATTTTTCCTTTATCATTTACTGAAATAGCGTTCATGTTACGGCTGATTTAATATTTATTTGATGGCTTTTTTAAGACAATTTATTTACTTATTCGTTTGGTGGCTGACTTCCACATGACATCAGTGACGTGGATGCATATTTCCACGTCATCATCATCAAGATAAATACGAAACGTCGTCTTCTTACAATCTCATATATGTTGTTTCTTCACTCTGTTCTTTACATCGACAGAGATCCCATTCGTCATCCTCTTTCTCTTTCTTCTTGATTTTCGTTCACCCTTTTCTGATATATGATGGATTCGGTTCTGGTAATGGTAGTCTCGGGTAATTGGGTAAAGAAACACAAATTTGTATTTAACGCCGATCATAGAGGGTCTAGATTTGTGCAGCTACATGCAACAACAAAGCTAGGAGAGCTTGAAAATTTGGTTCTCGATGACTACGAACTCAATGAGTTGAGCCATCGGGTAAAGCTGAGTTACATGTTATCGAACAAGGCTATGAAAAATATGTCTCCTGGTACTCCACCAATTTATTTATCCAACCATCGGCAGCTGGAATCTTTTATAAGCCTAGTCAAAGTCGAGAGACTACAACTCTGTGCGGAGTTTACAGATCTGTGGGAAATTAGTCGGACGGACGGATCGAAAGGGGAGATGAAACGACAAATCAGTCCCGACTCAACATTACACTCAAGATTTCATGGTGTATGCATTGATTATAGTGAAAATATCGAAGTAGCAGATGAAGCTGCCGAAAAAGCGAATGTAGCTGACGGAGAAGCAGACGACGAAGAAGATGATGATGAATTTTCAAGCCGATTTGATATTTTCGACGATTCCGATAGTGAGTCATCGGATGACGAAAATTTCACTGTATACGGCAAGCCGCTGGAAAAAAAACGAGGATTCACCAAATCTGACTCCAAAGAAGAGTCCTCACAAGAGTGAGACAACCGGATCAATAGGGAATTCGGCAGGTGTAACGACCGGATCAATAGGGAATTCGGCAGCTGTAACGACCGGCGCAAAAGGGACTTCGGAAGCTTTAAGTTTGCAGATGTCTTCCCTACACCTAGCTGTAGGACAACGATACAGGAGCAAAGACGCGTTGGAGCTTGTAGTAAAACTTCTTGCAGTAAGGGATAGATTTGATTTTAGGGTACCAAAATCAAATAAGAATGTAGTGGTTATCAAGTGCTGGTTGGATGATTGTCTTTGGAAAGTTTGTGCATCTACAATGGATGTTGATGAGCCAGATTTTTATGTTCGTATATACGATTCGGAACACACATGTTCTGTGGCGGAACGTTCTCGTCGATCGCGACAATCAACATATAAAATTCTGGGAGATCTTTACAGAGACTATCTTGGTGACGTTGGTCCATCCGTTACACCTAAAAGCGTCGGAGTACTCATAAATAGATATTTGGTATAAAGGTAAGAGATTGTATGCAGCCGACTTATATAGTGTTTTATGGTTGACTTATTGCTGTATTATAGTTACATTATGGCGAATTTATTATATATACATATGGTTGACTTATAGTTACTTTATGGTGGAGTTAGGTATATATTTCGGCTGATTTATTACTATGCTTGTTTCAACAGATGGATTACTGGAAGTCATATAGGACGCTAAGGCACGCAAGGCTTCTCGATCAGGGGACTCCTGAGAGTAGTTTCCAAGAATTGCCTTCTTATCTATACATGATAAAACGGGTAAATCCGGGTACAGTCGCAAAACTCCAAATTGATGAGTGTGCAAGATTCAGATATGTGTTCCTTTCTTTTGGTGCGAGTGTTGCTGGGTTTGAATTCATGCGCAAAGTTATTGTTGTCGACGGTACGTTTCTACATGGTAGTTACAAAGGGATTCTCCTAACAGCGCTAGCTGAGGATGGTAATTTTCAGATTTTCCCGATAGCTTTCGGTGTTGTTGACATCGAAAATGATGAGTCTTGGCGGTGGTTTTTTACGCAACTCAAAGTTGTTATTCCTGACGATCGGAATCTTGCTATAATATCGGACAGACATAAGTCAATAGGGAAAACAATTGGCGAGGTGTATCCGTCGGCTTCTCATGGAATTTGCACTTACCATCTGTATAAGAATATTGTAGTGAAATTCAAAGGAAAACATATGTTCTGTCTGGTGAAACAGGCGGCAAGGTGTTTTAGGACTGCTGATTTCAATGCTGCGTTCAATGAAATTACAGAGAAACATCCTGAACTGCATGGATACCTCCAAAGAGCTGATGTCAAACTGTGGGTGCGTGTTCATTTCCCGGGTAACAGATGCAATTTAATGACTTCGAATATAGCGGAATCAATGAACAATGCACTGTCAGGTGCTAGAAGTCTTCCCATAGTTCGACTGTTAGAAGTGATTTGGCTTATGATGACTAGATGGTTTGCTGAACGCAGAGAGGATGCAAACTCGCAGCACACAACGCTCTCACGCGGTGTTGAAAAACTGTTACAGGTAACTCAGCTGTAATCGTTTACATAAATTAGACATTATTTTCATAAATCAGCCTTAACGTCATTTGTATATTATTTTCTCTACTAGCGCCGTGTCTCCGCAGCAAGAATTTTGGATGTACAACCGATTGATGCTTCACGTGTAGAAGTCGCAAATGGAACTCATACTTTGGTGGAGGTTGTAAATGTGCATACAAAAAGCTGCACTTGCCGTCGTTTCAACCACGAAAAAATACCATGCATCCATGCAATCGCAGCTGCAGAGCATATGGGTGTGTCTCGTATAGGGCTGTGCAGTCCTCACTACACGACCGGCCATTTGGTTAGAGCATACGCTGATCCAATCATGCCTTCAGATACGGCGATACCTGTTCCTCAACCTATAATTAACCAACCGTGCCTACCTCCGATTGTTGTAAACCCGCCAGGAAGGCCCGAGAAAATTAGGATTAAATCATCGTTGGAAGTTGCTATTGGAAATAAACGCCCTAGGAAGCAACACGCATGTTCAAGATGTAATCAAGTTGGACATAATTCAACAACTTGTACAACGTAGTATTGTTGGGATGTTCATGTTGTAATCGTGACATATCATGTCAAATTGTTTTTTAAATGTGTTATAAATCAGTCTTCCATAAATCAGCCTTCCATAAATCAGCTGTGACGTGTGTTATAACTAATTCGGAAAATATAATGATCGGTTTATTTGGTTGAGTTATTACAACGACCTGGCTGACTTAACATATTTGTAATTTTCCATTAGATAACAGAAATTCATTTGTGGTTTGGCTGAGTTATTTATCGATTTGGCTGAGTTATCGCATTTACCGGCTGAGTTATTTGTTAAATTACAGCCACGAAACCATTGCAAAAGTAATAACAAATAACTTAGAAATAACTTATGAAGACAACATCAGAATACATAAACTACTAGGACATTAAGAAACATTAAACTACGTAATAGCGTTCTTCATTCATCATCTGAGGTCATATCCTCCGAGACCCCAAATTCATCCCAATCGAACTCTGTCACCTTGCATACGCCCATCGCCATACCCGCCATATTGTACTCCTCGTCCACCATACGGATCTCTTCGTCGATGTTAAATCCAGGCTTCTTCACTCTCTCTAACATATTTCGTTCTGCTAGCTTCTGGATGAATTTTTTATCCAACTCGTGTACTTCTTCTCTCTCTCGAATTATGGCCTTTATGATATCGATTACCTTTTTCAACATTTGTGCTCCGCTCATCACACGATAACCATCTGCAACAGACTTGTTCTTCTTTGAACCAGAACCGGAACCGGATGCGTCCATTTACCACAGTTGATGTATTGCCTGAAACGAAAATAGGTTTGTAAAAGGGTTTGGTGCACGAAAGAGAGAAAAAATCAGAAGTAATTATGTAGAGTGCGAAAAAGTCGCTTCTAGAACGACACGACATTTCGGATGCTTCGCTTGGGAAAAGAAAAAATTAAGAACTTTGGAAGTGCATATATTACCTTTTCGTAAATCGTGTTTCCAATTTAGTCAATATTTTCATTATTATTTACTGTAATAATCAATTTTTATCTAATCGGGTAATTATTTTGACAATAATGAAGTTTTACAAATATATCTTTCTAATATGATTTCAATTTTCTCATATACGTAATGGCTGAGTTATATTCTGGTTACGACTGAGTTGGTACTGTAAATCAGCAAAAAAAAAAAGAATCTGTTGATACTGGGAAAACGCAACAATACGTGTATACACGCATACTAAATTCAGTAGTTATCACGTTTCTTAAATTATTTTAATTCATAATAATTCAAAATATCTAAAACTTAAATAAAAAAATTTAAAAATTTAACAATGTCGTATTTAGCGGTATAAATATACGTAATGCTTACGACTGAGTTACAGAGTTGTTACTGTAAATCAGCAAAAAAAAAAGTTGAATATTAACTAAAAGCATAGTAACTCAACCTTAATATGTAGTTTTGACTTCAAACATTATAGAACATCGTCTTACTACTGCATCACCGAGAGAACGAGAAAATACTACATATCCTACAAATGAGTGTAATATAAGTCAGCCGAGACTATCATAACTCAGCCGTACTTCTACTGATACGGTACCAAAATACAACAACCGAATTAAAAAGCAATAAAAACTCGATCTGCGTTAACACAGTAGTAATCCGCAGATCAATACCCCAATTTATCCCAATTTATCTCTGTCACCTTGAAAGCTTCCTTCTTCTTACCCGCCAACTTCACCTCCTCACGCGCCAGATCGATCTCTTCCTTCAGGTTTAATCCACGTTTATCTATCGTCTCTAACAAATCAAGTTCCGCTATCTTCTCATGGTATATGATATCTAACCGGTGTGCTTCTTCTGTCTCCCTCATTGTTGATTTCACCATATTGATTATCGCTTTGAATCTTGTTTGTTGTTCAAACATCACCACACTCGCATCATGTTCATCATACTTTTTTTTCTTCGAACTAGAACCGGAACCGGATCCTGCCATCGATGGCACTTGATAAATGGGATGAAACGAAAATAGATTGATAAAAGGGTTTTAATGTATGGAAGATAGAAGATAAGAGACTTGGGGACTTGTTAGTTATGGGCCATGAAAATTCTGCCCTACCTAGAAAGAACTTCCATGTTGTTTCTCGAATTCCGTCTCTTTTCCAATAGACTTACACCTTCCGTTTCCCTTTTCCTTTTATTTTGGTTTCTTGATGGTCTAAATTTTCGCTAGTATGACTTTGACCTTAACTTTTTTTCTAGGTGTAGTGATAATCTTGGAAATATCAGTTATGATTCCTTGACCACTTTACGAAAATTAAAATGTGGAACAAATTATGAAATCGGTTAAATCTCGAGGTAAGTTTTATTGGTAAGCTATTGCGCCAATTCTTTCAGTTGTAACATATAATACATACATTGTGGTTAATTTATTTAGCTACCTTATCCTACCAGCTATTTATATGTCCTTGGTTTCAGGTATACTGCATCTCCAACTGTGAACTTCACGTATTTTTTTTCTTTTATCAGCATAAGTTTTATGACGCTGATGGGCTCCATTTTTCTTATCCCGGATCAGTGTTATTTGTATATCAGACTCCTGAGTTATTTCCGGTTATAGGTCTTGTGCTCCTCCACCTTGGTCCTACACAGGGGCGTGCGAGAAGGCCATCCACAAAATTGTAACATCCCTATCCTAGCTCATTTCATTTTAATTATTTTTTTTGTTCAATTCAAACCCAATTAAAATAAAAAGCCCAAAAACCTTTTTTAACAACGTCCCACATTGGAAGTTTATGATTTTTACCTCTCCCTTCCTTCCCTATATAAGGAGCTTCATCCCTTCTCTTTTTCTTCACCAAGTCAAAGCAGTGCTTTGTCCAGTGGTCAGTTGTTGTCGGATCATCCGACGGCCAATCACTGGTAAATCTTTTTAGTGATTTTTTTCCGACGAGTTCTGCTAAGTTTCCGGCGAGCTTCCAGTCAAGTTTCCGGGAAGTTCTTGCGAGCCTTTTAGCATACGAGATGCCCAGCGGAGTACCATTTAGACTTGCCACCCAGTATTTGAGAGATGACACCTTATCCAGGTGGGAGGGAGATGAAGATGCAGCGCACGACCATTATCTGTTTAGCGGAAATAACTTATAAAGGGAGTTCGATAGGACGTTATTTCCTCGTGAAGTCAGGCACATGAATGCCAATTTTTGATCACATTTCCTAAGGAACTGGGACCATCAGGGAGTTCGAGTAAGAGTTTAGTTGTCTGCACAGATTTGTTGGGGGTTTCACAGCCGATAAGGACTTGGTCAGGAGGTTTTTGAATGGTCTGCGAGTGAATATTTGCAAGTGTTATGTACCCCCAGACTACACCAACCTGATAAACTTGTTTGAGAAGACTTTTGTTCAGGAGGCAACGATAGTGGAGACACAGAAGTTCTACAAAGTGCTCAGTCAAAGCTTGAGAAGACTTATTCGAGACATAGGAGGGCGTCGGAGCTGTCGGGACTTACACATTATCGTTTTTGTTATCGCCATCATCATTTTAGGAGGGTCTGTGCAGTGTTTTTCACTCGGATGATTGGGCCGTGTCATAAGTAACTGTTAGTTTATGTCAGTGGATGTGTCGTTTGACAGTCAGGTTGCAGCGCCAGTAGTTGGACCAAGAGTTGTTTCAGTTGTGGTCAGAAGGTTCATATTTTTTTTTCAGGGATTGTTCGTAGTGAGTTCAGGGTTGCTTCTGCCACCACCCAAGCACCAAGCTATTGCCGCAAGTATTTGTTATTGGAGACCATGAGAGATCTGAGATTGTTTATGTTGAGATTGTGGATTTGAGTTTGTGGTTTTGAGCATGTCGCTTATGTGGGAGCCATAGATTTAGTACTTGGGTTGGTCGTTTGTCGCTTGGGATGGGGCAGCTTATACCCTATTGGATATTGCAGCTACTTATAGTTTTGTATGTTGGGCCTAGTCGAGTATTGGTTATCCAGGATGTGTTCGAGCCGAAGAGTAGACAGAGTCAGGCAGTCGATTTACACAGGGAGCTTGAAGCATTCATCGAGTTGTATCTGTCGTATTCATGGGAGTTGTTTTTTCTATCAGAAACTTAGTAGTAATGGAGATAAACCACCATGTTGTGATTTTAAGGACGGGACGATTACCATGAAATTGAGTGGAGTTGGAGAGCAAGAGTGCATATCCCAAGGGGCGATGGAATTATCGTGTTGCATGAGAGTCTTCTTTATATTCGTGTTGCATTCAAGAAGATTGTTAGAGGGCCAGAGCAGATTTTGCAGCAGCCGCCAAGTGATGTCAGAAAACAATTGTTTGTGTCTAGCCAACCAGTGGCGGTTATGGAGCGTCAGGAAATGAAAATTGAGGAGAAAATGAGTTGATGGTCAGAGTTTGTTGGGAGAGAGTCGGAACTCAGGAGGAAGTATCTGAGACCAAGACTCAGATAAGGGTTTTATCCCTAGAGCTTTGAGGAGCAGATCAGCCAGTCGGATCAGAACTTGAATTCGAGGACGAATTCCTCGTTAGTGGGGAAGAATTGTAACATCCCTATCCCATCCCATCTCATTTTAATTATTTTTTTTTCTCATTTCAAGCCCAATTAAAATAAAAAGTCCAAAAACCTTTTTTAATAACGTCCCACATTGGAAGTTTATGATTTTTACCTCTCTCTTCCTTCCCTATATAAGGAGCTGTATCCCTTCTCTTTTTCTTAACCAAGTCAAAGCAGTGCTTTACCCAGTGGTCAGTTGTTGTCGGATCATCCGACGACCAATCACTGGTAAATCTTTTTAGTGATTTTTTTCTGGCGAGTTCTGCTAAGTTTCTGGCGAGCTTCCAGTCAAGTTTCCGGGAAGTTCTTGCGAGCCTTTTAGTAAGTTTTTCATCTCCTTCCTCTTTCTGTTCTTGTCTTGATCTAGATTTGTTTGGTTTTAGTTTAGTATAGGTCGGTTTAGGTAGATTGAATAGGTTCGGGTTTCCGAGTCTGGGTCTGGGTCGGGTCCGGTCCGGTTTGACTGGTTTGACCGGTTTAACCATTGACTTTGACCATTGACTTTGACCAATTGACTAATTAACCAATAACCGCTGTTCAAAGGCCGTTCTCACTCGATTTTTCGTGATGATTTTCAGTTTTAGCATCCGTTTGAGCGTTCGGAGTTCAGAAGCCGCAGTTATCATCTGTTTTGGCCAAGGTGAGGGCTTTTCCGCAGACTACTGTGTTTTTCGTCAAGAAGCGCCATATATGGAATCTAGTACTAAATGTGTTTGTTTTTCTTGATCGAGTCTAGATAGTTTTGCTTGTAAATTGGGCCTAGGATTATAGATGATTCAACCCATTGATTGTGCATTAAATTATTAATTGAGTCTTTTAAACTTGCTAGAGCTAGGATTAGTCGACTATGTGAGTCGTTAGGGATTGCGGGGGTATAGAGACGGACTTCTTTACTTGTTTTGTGTGTTGTATGAGGAGATGGTGCTGGGCAGCTTAGTATACCTGTTGTCCAGTACCTTCAGAGGTCGATAATCGTCTACGGACGGTGTGATTGGGCACTATCCCATAAGTTGTCCTTCTGGGAGGAGGGTGCCGCCGGTCACTGGATCCGGTAGTAGGACATTGACTGTTCTTTGGGTACTTTAGGTACCGTGTTTGTGCATGTTTAGTCTGTTTTCCGTGTTTGGTGTGCTATGACCAGATTGCGTTTTTTTGTGATTAGCATCCCATACCTCACTGAGTAACTCCCCTGTTACTCACCCCTCTTTCTTCCCTTTTAAGGTGAGACTGACGAGTAGATATATGCTTATGATGATACGGGTGCTTCTTTGAGATTTTACGTTTTCTTCGTATTTTATTTTATACATTAAGCATTTGAGGTATTTGAGCTATGAGACATTGAGGATTAGAGTATTTGAGTTATGTGATGTGGTTAGTGGCACGCCGTTCTCGAGTGTCGATGAGACGGGTGTTACAAAAATGCCTTATATGGTGTCATCTCAATACTTGAATGATAGTTGTTATTGCATGCAAATTCAGCTAAGGTTAGATATTGTATTCAACTTATCTCCCAATCTAACATACATGTTGTAACATCCTGATTTCTGGTATATATGGTAACTTATGTGACGAGGTTAAAATAATTGATTTGGCTGCCTATGTCACCAAAGTGCACTTATATTTTCGGTTACACATCCAAAGAGAACTCCAGGGTTAAGCGTGCTCGAGCTCGAGTAGTCAAATGATGGATGACCTACCGGGAAGTCATTTGTTGTACCGTGTGAGTGAGACCAATAAACGGAAAATTGTCATATGGTGATTTCAAGGTCAGTATATCATGAGTATCAAACCTCCCGGTTAACATTCCGACCGTTAGACATGGGTGGACCGGCCCATGGGCCTAGCGAGAGGACATGGGGGCCACTGGTAGAGGCGGTTGTGGCGTTATAAGTGGTATTGAAGCCAGTTAGCCGTCCCAGTACTGACCTGGGAGGCGTCTTAGGGACTGATCTTGGTGTGCAACGAGGACGTTGCACTCTATGAGTGGGGTGAATTATAACATTCTGATTTCTAATATATATGGAAACTTATGTGGAGAGATTAAAAGAATTGATTTGGTACCTATGTCATGAAAATGCACTTACCTTTTCGGTTGCACATTCAGAGAGAACTCCAGGGTTAAGCGTGCTTGAGCTATAATAGTCAAAGGATGGGTGACCTACCAGGAAGTCATTCTCGGTACCGTGTGAGTGAGGCCAAAACACGGGAAATGGTCACGTGGTGATTGCAGGATCAGTATATCCTGAATTTCAAACCTTTGGGTTAACTTTCTGACCGTCAGACAGGGGTGGGTCGGCCTATGGGCATAGTGAGAGGACATGGAGACTAACTGATAGGGGCAGTTGGGGCATTATACATACTCTCAACATATCTTCCAGTGTTTGTATGGTATGTTATGATTGTCCATATATCTGGGGTTGGTATGCAGTGCTCAAATTCACATTTGTTCCCAACGCTTTTTGGAAAGCTTACCAAAAGAATGATGTAAGTCTCAGGTTCCTGTCCGAAAAATGCTCAATGGAATCCCATGCAACTTTACTATTATCTCGAGATATTTTTTGGCTAAGACACTAACTTCATCAATCTTTTAATAGCCAAAAATTGAGCTGATTTGGTGAGTAGGTCTATGATCATCCATATGGTGTCTTTGCCACATATTGTCTTTGGAAAATCAGTGACAAAAACTATAGTAATCATATCCTATTTCCACTATGGCAATGGTAAATTCTACAAAACCCCACTTGGTAGACGTGCTCTAATATCACCATTTGATAGATCGTGCATTGCTGATACATTGTAATTAATGTTTTTATTCTACTGCAAATGCGCAGCTTATTATTGTAATACAGAAAAGTTTGATTTTGAAAGGACCAGTGTTACACTATGAATCTACAAGGAATTGAAAAGAAGCTAAACAAGCAAGTTGGTTTTATTGTTTCGGTAACAAGTAATGAAATTAAACAGTGAACTAAACTCACTAAAATAAGGTGTTAGACCAATGAACTTTCGCAAGAAGTTCAGAGCAAGGATCGAACAACTATTCAGGGGAAAATTAAGCACAAGTCTTGAACTCAAACATAAAAATAATATCAATCCATTGTGGTGGCATCAACAACTTTATCTAACAAGCTAGAATCCTAAACTGTCGTTTGGTCCTAAAATTGCAGACAAGCATTATTGCACAGGTTCGATATGTTAACGATTTTCCTTAACATCAACTGTCGTTGGCTAAGGAAAAATCACTCACCAAATTCTCTTCTAGCAACCTATTAAACTGTTGATGAATAGATTAACCAAATTCATGAATCAAATGATCAGTTCAAACCAGGCATAAAGACTAACAAATGGTGAAGACAATATATTTAAATCCTTATTTGTGTTCAATCCATAAACTCATGAATATCATTGAAAACCTTGATCTAACTAGGGAATCTACTCAGACATGGAAGAAGAAAACACAGAAATCGATGAAAAGGAATCCATGAAATATATAATATAAAGGGTTTAGAACTCTTCTCAAGCATAGTATAGATTCTTCTCCCAATCTTACAAGTAGAAACACTCAAAAACTCTATGAAAATGTGTTTAGGTCACAGAAGCTCTCAAGAGTGATTGCACAAGATGATAGAAAAGAAGATAGATTGAATGATGAAAAGAGGATTCGATGGCAGATGGCGACGGCTCCTCCTTTTTCTCCCTTGCTCGCGTCCCAAAACTAGGTAAGTGGTGTTTCCATATCTGTTTCGGACGGAGGAAGCATGTGCTCTGAATGGGAGCAGGTGCTCCATCGTATGATATTCTTCAAACTCAGGTCATTTTCCTTCATTTCAAATCTTTTTTTGCTCCAGAGGCTCCAGTTCCTCAAATCTTCGTTTATAGCTCCTTAGTAACCTCAAACGACTCGGTAAAGACTAAAAAAACTCAATAAAAACCAGAAAACAAAGGTTATAATGAGGTAAAATCGCTTCATATCAACTCCCCCGGACTTAGACCTTTGTTTGTCCTCAAACAGACTCAAGTTAAACCGCGGAAGAGAGGTTTGAAAACGCAGGAACTCTCAAAATCTCAGCAACCGTAATTCAACCACAATCTGCATACCACATTCTTTAGAAAAAGAGTAGCACATCCTTACAAATACCAACCAACATCTTCTCAAACCCTATTTCATACTTGTATTCACAAACACGTAAAGTTCACAATCCAGAAAATAAACTCTTTACATTCAATTAAGGGGTGGCGTGAACTTCTCATTATGGGCACTGCCTATGAGAGACAATGCTAGGAAATAAAGAAGCCAATTTAGCGGTGGAGTTTCAGAGTGTTTAGGGGTTACCGGAGTTTTGTAGAGGATGCAGCATATTGCACAAAATGGCAAGAGAGAATCGATTCATTGAGGTTCCACAACCTCTAATCACCCTTTTTCTCTTGAAAACTCTAACTCCTCAAATCTTAGTTCTTCTTTCCTTGTGATTGACCGGTGTTGAGGGATACATCTCTTAGTTACTAACTCCACACTCCTTATTTATTTATATTTTTGTTTAGGTGATAAGTAGGCTGTTTACATGATGTGTGTTCCTTGAACATGAAAATTTTGATCCGTCTGTCCAGATACCCCAGCAGGCATGTGATTTAACTGTTTTCTTCATTGGGCAAAACTGAGCAGGTGCTCCTGGAACTTTTTTCTCAACTTCTAAAGGCTTAATGCGGGTGCGCTGAATCATACACTGCTGGTTGGAGCAGGTGCTCCTGGAAATCTTTCTCATCTTCTGACGATTTCTTCAGCAGAGTGAGTTAGAGGTTCTGTCAATCATTTTCTCTCCGACCCTTTTGTACATATCTGCACATATGAAAATGAAATACAAGAGTGCAAGTGGTCTAAAACAAGATTAGGCTAGAGGTGAAAACTAGCTAAAAATGAGCTAACTATCCAGAATCATCAAGAGTGGTAAAAGGTATAAGAAGTCCTGAATATAAACTTGTTCCCGTAATCTAATGCCCATAACAAGAAAAGTTTAAGTCCAAATTACGTCCAAATAAAGTAGAGTTTATGTCATTTCGATGAAACCGTAGTGTAGTGGGATGTTCTGGAAAGAGAGAGATCTGAGTATGGTGGTACAGCTTGTCCGAGCACTCAAAATTCTGCAGTAATGGTCACTAGAGATATGTTTAAAATCACATAAATGGTGCAAGCTCATCATAGATTAATGTCCTAATTCCAACCAAATTCTTGAATCAATAAAACAAAATGACTCAAAGACACAAACTGACTTAAGAATCAAACAAAAATCAAAGAAAATAAACGAAATCAGTAACAACAAAATCCCCATAACAAGAAAAGTTTAAGTCCAAATTACGTCCAAATAAAGTAGAGTTTATGTCATTTCGATGAAACCGTAGTGTAGTGGGATGTTCTGGAAAGAGAGAGATCTGAGTATGGTGGTACAGCTTGTCCGAGCACTCAAAATTCTGCAGTAATGGTCACTAGAGATATGTTTAAAATCACATAAATGGTGCAAGCTCATCATAGATTAATGTCCTAATTCCAACCAAATTCTTGAATCAATAAAACAAAATGACTCAAAGACACAAACTGACTTAAGAATCAAACAAAAATCAAAGAAAATAAACGAAATCAGTAACAACAAAATCCCCATAACAAGAAAAGTTTAAGTCCAAATTACGTCCAAATAAAGTAGAGTTTATGTCATTTCGATGAAACCGTAGTGTAGTGGGATGTTCTGGAAAGAGAGAGATCTGAGTATGGTGGTACAGCTTGTCCGAGCACTCAAAATTCTGCAGTAATGGTCACTAGAGATATGTTTAAAATCACATAAATGGTGCAAGCTCATCATAGATTAATGTCCTAATTCCAACCAAATTCTTGAATCAATAAAACAAAATGACTCAAAGACACAAACTGACTTAAGAATCAAACAAAAATCAAAGAAAATAAACGAAATCAGTAACAACAAAATCCCCATAACAAGAAAAGTTTAAGTCCAAATTACGTCCAAATAAAGTAGAGTTTATGTCATTTCGATGAAACCGTAGTGTAGTGGGATGTTCTGGAAAGAGAGAGATCTGAGTATGGTGGTACAGCTTGTCCGAGCACTCAAAATTCTGCAGTAATGGTCACTAGAGATATGTTTAAAATCACATAAATGGTGCAAGCTCATCATAGATTAATGTCCTAATTCCAACCAAATTCTTGAATCAATAAAACAAAATGACTCAAAGACACAAACTGACTTAAGAATCAAACAAAAATCAAAGAAAATAAACGAAATCAGTAACAACAAAATCCCCATAACAAGAAAAGTTTAAGTCCAAATTACGTCCAAATAAAGTAGAGTTTATGTCATTTCGATGAAACCGTAGTGTAGTGGGATGTTCTGGAAAGAGAGAGATCTGAGTATGGTGGTACAGCTTGTCCGAGCACTCAAAATTCTGCAGTAATGGTCACTAGAGATATGTTTAAAATCACATAAATGGTGCAAGCTCATCATAGATTAATGTCCTAATTCCAACCAAATTCTTGAATCAATAAAACAAAATGACTCAAAGACACAAACTGACTTAAGAATCAAACAAAAATCAAAGAAAATAAACGAAATCAGTAACAACAAAATCCCCATAACAAGAAAAGTTTAAGTCCAAATTACGTCCAAATAAAGTAGAGTTTATGTCATTTCGATGAAACCGTAGTGTAGTGGGATGTTCTGGAAAGAGAGAGATCTGAGTATGGTGGTACAGCTTGTCCGAGCACTCAAAATTCTGCAGTAATGGTCACTAGAGATATGCTTAAAATCACATAAATGGTGCAAGCTTATCATAGATTAATGTCCTAATTCCAACCAAATTCTTGAATCAATAAAACAAAATGACTCAAATACACAAACTGACTTAAGAATCAAACAAAAATCAAAAAAAATAAACGAAATCAGTAACAACAAAATCCCCATAACAAGAAAAGTTTAAGTCCAAATTACGTCCAAATAAAGTAGAGTTTATGTCATTTCGATGAAACCGTAGTGTAGTGGGATGTTCTGGAAAGAGAGAGATCTGAGTATGGTGGTACAGCTTGTCCGAGCACTCAAAATTCTGCAGTAATGGTCACTAGAGATATGTTTAAAATCACATAAATGGTGCAAGCTCATCATAGATTAATGTCCTAATTCCAACCAAATTCTTGAATCAATAAAACAAAATGACTCAAAGACACAAACTGACTTAAGAATCAAACAAAAATCAAAGAAAATAAACGAAATCAGTAACAACAAAATCCCTCCCACCCCCCCCCCCCGCCCCCACACACAGACACACTCACACACACTTACTTCACACCATTCTTGGTTTGAAAATAAATATGAAGTCGGGTCACAAAGAAAAGTAAATAACAGCGAAATAATACAATGGTGAAAGAGAGGTGCTACTAGCGATCAGCGGCTGGTGTTATCAGGACTCTCGCTCCGTCACATCCAGGGTGCTTCCTGCCCCGGGAAGGCTACTCCGATGGTCTCGGAGTCTGCTCAGTGTGGATGTCTCTCGACGCTGTGGTGTGGTGGTGTGGCACCAGCCTCGGGATAGGATCTGCGTGATGCCCTGTAGGACATTGTTGTTCTTCCACTGAGAAGCGATCAGCCAATTCTTGTACTCAGCTGTAGCAGGCTCATCAGAGATAGGGGGAGATCAAACTCACCCTGAGTGGCGGTGGTGTGATAGGGCAGAGCCAACGTGGGTTAAGCGGCATGAGGCGTCTCCTCATCCTCCAGGTGAGGCGGTGGAGTTCGGGAAGAGTTAGCAGTAGTAACAGGAGTGCGCCGAAGAGGGTCTGGGCAGAGGAAATTCGCGTGTGGCATAAAGCGGAGATCGAACTCGGAATTTAGCCGGGTGATCACTGGCTGTGGGAGTTTGCAGAAGAGTGTCTCGCCATTCTCGCCCTTTGAACTGATGAGGTGAGCTGTCCATCCTCTCGATCTGAGAAACACATGTGGTGGAACGGAGGGTTACCTTGCAGAACTGGAAGAGAATGGTGAGGAGGCTCCATATGCGCTGAATCTTCCCTGTTGCTTCAGCGCGTGTCCTGTCCTTTGCCTCTACAATCATCTCGGCGAACTGAAGCCCGATGTTAACTTGGTGCACCGTTGGATGTGGTGCACCATAAGAATCAGCAACCAAATCCCCACAGCCATAGTAAAACATCAGAAGCTCATCGAGATGTATATTGTTGCCGATGTCTTGATCGAAGAGGAGTTGGCTGTATAGTCTTGTGCAGATGCGCACAGCGGGATGACGGATCAAGGACTGACAAGCTAAGCGAGAGGCATAAGGGACAGATTCAATCGTCTGCCAGAACTAGCTAGAAATGAGGAACCGCTTCGGAAAGATGAGATCCTTGTCTTCTGAGTGAAAGCCGTAGATGTCGCAGAGGTCCCCTATGGTGATGACGTACTTCTTTCCTCCAACAAAGAAAGAGAGGGACACCATGTCAGCAACCGGGTCCTGTGGGTTGTCGTAGTGTAGCTTCGCTGTCGCTAGGCACTGGAGAGTGAGTTCAGGGTAGATGACATCACTTTCCAGAGCAAAACCCATTAACTTCACGCTGAGGAGAATTCAGAAACCTCCTTGTCTATTCTCAGCCTCTTCAATGCGTCAGTGCGCATAAACCGTGTGGGTTCTATCTTCACGTCAAGCAGTGCATTGCAATATAATCAATCTGTTTAGTCCTACTTCTCATCGGAGTGCAGAGGGATGCGATCATCCGGAAGCTCAAAACTTTTCCCTTCAGACCGTGGACATGGTGCGGTTTCAGCATCAGCTTGAGCTAAGGTGCTTGCTCCCTTGCCTTTCCATTCGTGTAGTGGATACTCTGGGGCGACATTATCTACAAAAGACATAAGAAACCAATCGAGAATGAGCTTCACACAAATGAAATCCAAAAAATTCCAGCAAAAACTTTTTGTCTCCTCAAAGTTAAAGCATATAAAGCAAATTGTGGCTCATTCAAAGATTTAAACACATAACTCAACACCAATCCAACATGCAATATGATTTTCACCAAAGATGAGTATTCAAGCTTTTTCCAAAAATTGCATGTGAATATTTTGAGCTCAATTCAAGCTATAATCACACAAATCATCATGGAAAACAACAAGGACAGTTCACGCAAACAGTTCAGAGAGAGAGAGCACAAAAGCTCAAATCCCAAAGTTGTGTCATGACTGTAAAAAGGGCTTTTCGAGCTCACAATTTTGCCTGTTATTGAAATCGATGGCAGATATGAAATGAGGGAAAAAATTCGAATGGGTTAGGCTAAAAAATCACTGAATTTGGTTAAGTTTTGCAAAAGTTAGGATTTGAGCTAAAGGCAAAGAGAGAGGGGAGGTGGTGTCGCGAGGAAGAAGAAGAAATTGAGAGAGAGGTATTGTTTTTAAAGGAAAAAATCGGTTCGTTTTAGGGTTAAACCCAAATAAATTAGAAAATTTTGACTAAAAACCGATTTAAACCAACCCAAAAAACTTACTTGGTCGCAAATTTTAGAGCACCCCAACAGAGTATGTGCTCCGTTTGTGGCTGCGGTTCTCCGTTCGAGTGATTTACGCATGGAGCACCCTAAGAGGGAAAGGAGCATGTGCTCTGTTTTGGTTTTGGGTGCTCTATTTGAGTTTCTCCACCTGGAGCACCTCAAAATGCTCCGGAGCACGTGCTCATTTCTCCTTCTTCACCTGATCGCCTAGAAAACCTTAGACCTCGCTTTTTTTTAAAAAAAAAACATTGAGAACTAAAACTAAAAGTTAGAATGAAGAAAAGTTAGATTAAAGTTAGAGACTCTTACCGGTGGGTTGCCTCCCACCAAACACTTGCTTTAAATTAATATCTTGACTTGGTTAGCCATTTAGGCTTGAGGAGGATCACCTAAGGGAAATGATCACGTTGTGCGAAATTAGAGTCAGCAAGATATGACTTGATCCGCTGACAATTGTCAACAAGCTCTCCCCCATTGGTGTCCGGCAACACCACAGCTCCATAAGGTTTAACCTCTTTGAATGTGAAATGGCCTGACCATCTCGACCTCAACTTCCCAGGAAACAGCTTTAGCCGAGAGTTAAAGAGCAGTACTTGGTCATTTGGAGGAAACTTCCGGGTGAGAATTCTCTTGTCATGGTAGGTGTTGCTTCTCTCTTTGTAGATCTTCGAGTTGTCATAGGCCAAATGCCTAATCTCTTTTAACTCATGCAGCTGCATCATCCTCCTTTATGAGGCAGTATGGACACCGAAACTGAGCATCTTTACCACCCATTCTGCTTTG
The DNA here is from genome assembly GCA_900108845.1 of Iljinskaea planisiliqua. Classification (NCBI taxonomy): domain Eukaryota; kingdom Viridiplantae; phylum Streptophyta; class Magnoliopsida; order Brassicales; family Brassicaceae; genus Iljinskaea; species Iljinskaea planisiliqua. The sequence continues at coordinate 11,653,953 of FNXX01000003.1, read as the reverse complement.
AACTCAAGCTCTACAGGAAGGTGACAAGCTTTACCATATACCAAGTGAAATGGTGTTGTTCCCAATGGTCCTTTTAGGCAGTTCTGTATGTCAAAAGAGCATCATCAAGCTTGGAAGCCCAATCATTCCTTGTTGTTCCCACAATTTACTGCAAGCTACTCTTGATCTTCCTGTTGGAGATTTCAACTTTCCCACTAGTTTGAGGATGGTAGGGATATCGAACCTTGTGTTTCACACCATTATTTTTCAGAAAACTTTCAAAGATCTTGTTTATGAAGTGGGATCCTCCATCACTAATGACCACTCTAGGTACACCAAACCTAGGGAATAAGATGGATTTGAACATCTTGATTACCACTCTTGTATCATTTGTGGGACTTGCCAAAGCTTCAACCCACTTGGACACATAGTCCACAACCACTAAGATATACTCATTCCCAAAAGATGATGGGAATGGGCCTATCAAATCAATTCCCCACACATCAATAACTTCAACTTCCAGGATGAAGTTCTGTGGCATTCCATTCCTCTTACTTGTATTACCTTGTCTTTGGCATGCATAACACCTAGAAACAAGTCGCTGAGCATCTCTGAACATAGTTGACCACCAATATCCTGCTTGTAGCACCGTAGAGACTGTCTTGAATGTGGCAAAATGCCCAACAATTGATTTCTTCAATACAAAATTCTTTCTACTGTTGATTAAGAATTACTCCTGATTTCGCGTTTTACTTTGCCCAAATTTCTGAAAGTTTTCTACATCAAGTGCTAATGCCAGCGTTAGGTGTGGTGGTTCGACATTGAATGATGGAGCCGTTATTTCGGCGGACATCACTTAATATACCCAGCCGGGGGATAATTTTGTTCCTTACTATCATACACTCTCCACTCTCAACTCTCTCAACCGGCTTCGGAGCCTTTGTCAGGTTCCTCCGGAGTTTGACTTCATTCTTCTGGGCCCGACAAGTGGCCGGAGACGGTTAGGGAGGGATATTGTTGTGCTTATGAGATTTATTTCAAGGGTTGCGGCTTGTTCTTTCCGCTTCGAGAGGTTTTGATCTTATACGTTGTTTGGCTAGGAATCGCTTTCCCCTAGACAGACCCAAACTTCCTCCGCTCGGTTTTATGTTTTCTCATGGTGGCAGCGGAGGCGGGCTACACCATAAGCATCACTGAACTCCTTAAACTTCTCCATATCCAAGAATCCTGGGCAGCCGGAACTTTTGCAGCGTACCAAAATTTTGAAAAAAGTTGATTGAGGGGCTCCCACAGCGTGACAATGAATGGTGTCGATATTGATTCCTCTTCCGGATTGACAATGCCTCCATCAATGGGCTTACTGACATGCTTCTGAGTTCTTGGTCTCGGAATATTGGTAGATATTAGGGTTTTAACTATAAATATGCATATTTTTATTTCTGATATGGGCTCACTGGCCGTTTGTCTGCTTTTGTTTTGTAACCAAACAGTCTCGCCCCGACCCTTCTATGAGCATTCTCGATTTTTACAGAGTTGTATCTGAAGCAGAAGTTATCTGGAAGTCCTTCTCCTTTCATCGTATTCATAACGCCAGCCAACAAATGAGGATGGAATACACAAAGTGGCTGAGCACTCCTGTTCAGTATGAAGGTCCCCGTAGAATCCTACCGCGGAAAAAACTTACTCGAAAGGCGAAAAAGAAAGAAACTAACGACTGAATCTTCGCGGTTTACACAGAGAAGAAGCAGATTTTTTCGTTTCTTCCTTTGCTCACTGAAAGGTATCTCTGGTCGATAAAAACCCTGCAGAAGTTGCTCGGGCGACCCCTAGCATCGATTCACCTCCTGTTCAACTTGTAGATGACTCTCTTCTTGATGATGAGCCAATCTAAGACCTTGTTAGTAAGAAGAGAAAAGCTAAAGACTGATCATCCTCTCCTCTGGGAAAAAGAAGTTGTGACGAGAGGGTGATCCCTAAGCCTGCGGACTCCCAAATTGCTGCTTCTTTGCAACCTGCTGTCGGTTCCCGAGAGGCTGATGTTTTTAAAGTCCCCTTCAAGCCTCCTTGAGTTGCTGACAACTGAGGTGGTGAGGCTCGAGTCGCGGGATCTACCAGCACTCGTAGTGATGTTAACCAAGGGAGAGATCTACCAAGGTTCGTGCTTCTAAGAGGCCTTCATCCCAAGGGAATGGGAACTCGTCATTCATTCTCATTAAATCTCAAAAAGGTTAGTGTTGGTTTCAGAGCCTTAAGTTGTTACTTTTATAGTTCCTTTCATCTTTTTATCCTTCTTGTTCCCTAGAAATGAAAAAGGTTGGGGACATCTTTAGATGCTTTGGTTCCTCGAAGGGATCAAAGCTTCTTGAATTCTTGATGTGGCAGCCACCTGTACGCGAAGCATACATTTTTCATGCTCGTCACGCTGCTCAGGTAGGTTGTTTTCTGTTGGCACCCCCTTCACACTCATATGTCCATTCGAATTTTACTCCCTTTCTAGTGAGATGTGTCATTGGATTGGACAGACTCAAAAACCTCTTTACAAACTTCCAGTAATAACCCACTAATTAAAGAAAACTACGCACCTCTGTAACGCTCATACGTTTTGGCCAATTGGTAATTGTCGAGATCTTTTCTGAATTCACAGCAACTCCAGCGTATGTCCCAATAATACAATCATCCTTCTCAAGAAGCTACTCTTATTTAATTTTTCATATAGCTTTTGTTGTCTTAACTTGTTCATGAAAACTCTCAAGTGCCAATCATGCTATCCCTTGCTTCTTGAGTAGATCAATATATCGTCAATGAATACAATCACACACTTGTCCAAATACTTTCGAAAGACATTATTCAAAGCTGCTAATGCATTAGTCAAACTAAATGACATCATTACAAACTCATAGTGTCCATAAAATGTCCAAAGTTGTTTTTTCCTGGTGGCATCCTGAAGCTAAATCAATCTTTAGAACCAAAATTCTCCTTGCAGTTGGTCTAACAATTTGTCAATCCTCGGTAGCAGATACTTATTCTCAATGGTAACATTATTCAACCGAAAATAGTCTATGCAAAGTCTGAAACTCTAATCATTTTTATTGACAAACAAAATCGATGCTGCCCGCGTCGAACTATGATATATCATGGTTTTTCTGGGTTTCTGACCATGATATAGGTTTGTTTATATAATATTTTACGTGTTTTTCGAGTCTCTCTGATGTGATCATGGAAGGCACCAAGGATGGAGAGCTTGAACCAGAACCAGAAGCTGAGCTTAAGGCCGTGGAAGAGCATGGACCAGAAGGTCTGGAGCTTGTAGCTGAGGACGCTTTGCGAGTACCGGCCGGAGCAATGACCAGGGCGCGGACCAGGCAGCTGTCTCAAACGCTAAGTTCTTTACTTAGTTCTGCCAATGTTCAGTTCAACCTTAAGGAGTAAGATGTGCAACACACGACTTTAGTAAGGTTCAAAGAAGATTCGGGAACCCCTTCCTAAAATCGACTTTTTAGTATGGTTTCATGAAGATTTAGGTGGACCTTCCTAAATGGCGATTCGCATAGCACCCAGGCCGCGTGTTCACATCAGTTGAAGAGTCATTCAACTTGGAATCAATTCAGTCAAGTCTTTACTTCATTAATGTATTGTTTTCCGTGTTGTCTTGTCTTGTTTTCTGAAACACAAACAGTATATATGTATTTCGGAAACCATTGACTGAATAAGAAGTTTAAGTTTGATCATTGCGATTGTCTTGGAGAGTGAATCTCTGTTGTTCCTTGTGAACAAACCCCTGTTGCTTGGTGAGTCATATCCAAATAACAACCCCTCTTCGGTCGTCTAAGTGAGTCATATGTTAGGACTGCTGAGGTTTGGAATATCAAGGGCCTTCTGCATCCCTTGTGCGACCTAACGATCCATTCCTTTGTTCTTGAGAGCTAGTAGCTCAATTGAGTTCAAAGTTTATCCAGACCAACTTCGAAGTGTAATCCGTGGGAGAGAGTGATCCTCGTATCACTCTCTGAGTCTTTTACAGGTTCAGGGATGTTAGGGAGTTATTTGGAGACATTGGAGCATTATGGAGCCAAACAAGAAGTTGCATTGAAGAGTTCAACTCGGAGACCGCTTTCAGACATGGTGTCGGTCGACACCAATCAATGTTTATAAATTCCACACGAGTTTAAATATTTTTGAAGAAAAAGAAGTAGGCCCAGAAGTTTCCACTTATATGCAATTAAGTTCTTTTCGAGTTTTATACTATATTTAGAACTTTTAAGTTTATTGTTAGAAACTTACGCATTATTTTATCAAAGAGATTTTGTGAGCTCTTGGGGAGACATATTTGAGACTTGTCTGTTAGAGATAAGATTTCGAACCCCAGTTTTTATTTATCTACGGATCTTATTATATCCTATTTAATCATGTTTATTGTTTCAATTTCCATATCTGAGTAGTTTACCTGTTAGGGTTAGGGATTTTCAAAGTTGAAGATTAATTGTTAGATTTAATTGATATGTTAGGTTATCGATAGAGTTCTTTATCTGAATTATGTTTAATGCTAATTCTAGTCTGATCATCTATAATTCATCACCTAGGTTTATGAAAAGATGCAAAAGTACCATTGATTGTCTGAACTATCTTAGAGAAAAATACATATCCTCAAAGAAAATTTGTTTAGGGGTTTAGTGAACAATTGAACATGAACTTTACATGCTTTTATGAATTACTGAATTTGCAAAAACAAAATTGAGATTCTATGATTTAAACATTGTGGATCCTGGATTCCATACCGTATATTTGTATTGATCAGAGGGATTTAGCTTGTGTATTGAGACATGACTGAATAAAAAATACATATAAGAGACGTATTCAGAAGAATCTCACCTATGAGTTGTTGAAAAATGTGTGTATGTTGATCTACTGCTTGAAATGTACAATGTTTTGTATATATACAGATATTCACATTTAATTCGCCTAGCTAATAGAATTATTTCCCTTAAATGTGTTTGTTTTAATCTTGTAATAAATGTTTAAAAGTTTTTATAAAAACTCTTTGAGCTATCTGAGTATTTGTCTTACATTAATCTTTGTATTCTGTGTGAGCCCTCCAGCTCAAGCTCTTCGGCTCGCTTTGATGGCTTCCCAAGCTCCTCAGTTCGTCTTTCCATCCCGAGCTCCTTAGTTTGTCTTTCCATCCCGAGCTCTTTAGTTCGTCCTTCCATCTAAAGCTCGATTGGGGTAATGTTGACCGTTGACCTCTTTATGATGACGTGCTTAAATGAAGTGGCATTCTTCGCTGGGATCCGAACCAGGAGTTCAGGATCCGACACAAACATTTAGCCCCCCAAGTCCTTCAAACTATAGCTCCAGTTCAAGGGATTAAAGTTTCGAAAATGACCTTTTTATTTAAGTGTGTTGCCGTCTCTTTAATTATTTCCATAATTCTTCATCATATCCCTTTGGTTATAGTGGCAATAATTTGATTTCCTTAATTTACTTTTGTGATAAATATTGTTAATGCCCATTTTTAAATTAATAAAACGGGAAAACCATCATGTTCTTCATTTTTCTCCAAGCGGTGCATAATTTCGCCTTAAAGGTACGTGTTTTCGCTTTTCATCTTGGTTTTTTATATATTTAACTTACGCAGAATCGACTTCTTTAATAAAAATTACATACTACTGTTAACCATGAATTACACTCGATTTCGCGTTTTACTTTGCTCAAATTTCTGAAAAATGTCTAATTGAAGTACTAACGGGGGCGCTGAGTGCGGTGGTTTGCCATTGAATGATGGGCCGTGATTTTGGCGGACGTCGCTCAATGTACCCAGCCGGGAGATAATTTTGGTCCTCACTATCCTATGCTCTCCACTCCCAACTCTCTCAACCAGCTTCGGAGCCTTTGTCGGGTTCCTCTGGAGATTGACTTCGCTCTTCTGGGGCTCGACGAGTTGCCAGAGACAGTTAGGACGGAATATTGTTGTGCCAACGATATTTATTTCAAGGGTTGCAGCTTGTTTTCCCGCTTTTAGAGGTTTTGATCTTATACCTGGTTCGGCTAGGAATAGCTTTCCCCCAAATGGTGATAAACTTCCTTCGCTCAGTTTTATGCTGTATCATGGTGGTGGTAGAGGACCGCGGAACTCCTCGAACTTTGCCATAGATGGGAATCTCGGGGAGCCGGAACTTTCGCAGCATACCCTAATTTTGAAGAAAAAAAATTGATTGAGGAGCCGCCGCAGGGTGACAACGAATGGTGTCGATCTTTGTTCCTCTTCCGGATTGACACTGCCTCTGTCAATGGGCTAGCATATATGTGTAACACCCGTCTCATCGACACTCGAGAACGGCGTGCCACTAACCACATCACATAACTCAAATACTCTAATCCTCAATGTCTCATAACTCAAATACCTCAAATGCTTAATGTATAAAATAAAATACGAAGAAAACGTAAAATCCCAAAGAAGCACCCGTATCGTCATAAGCATATATCTACTCGTCAGTCTCACCTGAAAAAGGAAGAAAGAGGGGTGAGTAACAGGGGAGTTACTCAGTGAGGTATGGGATGCTAATCACAGAAAACGCAATCTGGTCATAGCACTCCAAACACGGAAAACAGACTAAACATGCACAAACACGGTACCTAAAGTACCCAAAGAACAGTCAATGTCCTACTACCGGATCCAGTGACCAGCAGCACCCTCCTCCCAGAAGGACAACTTATGGGATAGTGCCCAATCACGCCGCCCGAAGACGATTTATCGATCTCTAATGGTACTAGACAACAGATCGACTGAGCTGCCAGCACCACTACGCACACAACACGCGACGCAAGTACAGAAGTCACGTCTCTGTACCCCCGCAATCCTATCGACTCACATAGTCGACTAATCCTAGCTCTAGCAAGATTAAAAGACTCAATTAACAATTTCATGCACAATCAATGAGTTGAATCATCTATATTGCTAGGTCCAATTTACAAGCAAAACTACCTAGACTCGATCAAGAAAACGGAACACATTTAGTACTAGATTCCATCTATGGCGCTTCTTGACGGAAAACACGGTAGTCTGCGAAAAAGCCCTCACCTTCGCCAAAACAGATGATAACTGCGGCTTCTGAACTCTGAATGCTCAAACGGATGCTAAAATAAAAGGCTCGCAAGAACTTCCCGGAAACTTGACTGGAAGCTCGCCGGAAATTTAGCAGAACTCGCCGGAAAAAAATCACTAAAAAGATTTATCAGTGATTGGTCGTCGGATGATCCGACAACAACTGACCACTGGGCAAAGCACAGCTTTGACTTGGAGAAGAAAAAGAGAAGGGATGAAGCTCCTTATATAGGGAAGGAAGAGAGAGGTAAAAATCATAAACTTCCAATGTGGGACGTTGTTAAAAAAAGGCTTTTGGGCTTTTTATTTTAATTGGGCTTGAATTGAGCAAAAGAAATAATTAAAATGAGATGGGCTGGGATAGGGATGTTATAATTCTTCCCCACTAACGAGGAATTCGTCCTCGAATTCAAGTTCTGATCCGACCGGCTGATCTGCTCCTCAAAGCTCTAGGTATAAAACCCTCATCTGAGTCTTGGTCTCAGATACTTCCTCCTGAGTTCCGACTCTCTCCCAACAAACTCTGACCATCAAGTCATTTTCTCCTCAATTTTCATTTCCTGACGCTCCATAACCGCCACTGGTTGGCTAGACACAAACAATTTTTTTCTGATATCACTTGGCGGCTGCTGCAAAATTGGCTCTGACCCTCTAACAAACTTCTTGAATGCAACACGAATATAAAGAAGACTCTCATGCAACACAATAATTCCATCGGCCCTTGGGATATGCACTCTTGCTCTCCAACTCCACTCAATTTCATGGTAATTGTCCCGTCCTTAAAATCACAACATGGTGGTTTATCTCCATTACTACTAAGTTTCTGATAGAAAAAAACAACTCCCATGAATACGACAGATACAACTCGATGAATGCTTCAAGCTCCCTGTGTAAATCGACTGCCTGACTCTGTCTACTCTTCGGCTCGAACACATCTTGGATAACCAATACTCGACTAGACCCAACATACAAAACTATAAGTAGCTCCAATATCCAATAGGGTATAAGCTGCCCCACCCCAAGCGACAAACGACCAACACAAGTACTAAATCTATGGCTCCCACATAAGCGACAGGCTCAAAACCACAAACTCAAATCCACAATCTCAACATAAACAATCTCAGCTCTCTCGTGGTCTCCAATAACAAATACTCGCGACAATAGCTTAGCGCTTGGGTGGTTGCAGAAGCAACCCTGAACTCACTACGAACAATCCCTGAAAAAAAAATATGAACCTGCTGACCACAACTGAAACAACTCTTGGTCCAACTACTGGCGCTGCAACCTGACTGTCAAACGACACATCCACTGACATAAACTGACAGTTACTTATGACACGACCCAATTGTTCGAGTGAACAACACTGCACATACCCTCCTAAAATGATGATGGTGATAACAAAAACGATAAGGTGTAAGTCCCGACAGCTCCGACGCTCTCCTATGTCTCGAATAAGTCTTCTCAAGCTTTGACTGAGCACTTTGTAGAACTTCTGTTTCTCCACTATCCTTGCCTCCTGAACAAAAGTCTTCTCAAACAAGTTTATCAAGTCGGTGTAGTCTGGCGCTACATAGCACTTGCAAATATCCACTCGCAGACCATTCAAAAACCTCCTGACCAAGTCCTTATCGGCTGTGAAACCCCCAACAAATCTGTGCAGACGACTAAACTCTTACTCGAACTCCCTGATGGTCTCAGTTCCTTAGGAAATGTGATCAAAAGAATTGGCATTCATGTGCCTGACTTCACGAGGAATTAACGTCCTATCGAACTCCCTTTAGAAGTTATTTCCGCTCAACAGATAATGGTCGTGCGCTGCATCTTCATCTCCCTCCCACCTGGATAAGGTGTCATTTCTCAAATACTGGGTGGCAAGTCTAAATGGTACTCCGCTGGGCATCTCGTATGCTCCAAGTCACGGTTCAGTTGCTTCCTCCAATCGTCTACGGTGGTGGTATCCAGCGCCCTCCCAAATTGATCCCAACCCAAGTCCTGCATCTTTCTCATTAGCTTCCAATATGTGGGTCCCTCTCTTTCTCTTGCAGATACTGGCGGTGGCGGTGCTGGCGGAAGATCAACAACCTGGAGCATGCTGCTTTCCGCGCCTCTCATGGTACCTCTGAAGCTCCATCCACATTTCTGCATTACTAATATCGGTTGTACTCCCTGAACCTCAACCGATGGTGCATCAAGTAGTGTTGGCGGAACAGCGGTAGATGCTTACGCTGCTTGAAGAGCTAACCGGCGAGCAATACACGGTGCAGCTATCCGAACAACCTTTTGTGCAACTGCTGCATTGCATCCTGAGTAACTTACTTAACTGTCTCTTGAGCAATCTGACTGATGACATCCTGATTAATCTGTTGAACTTTGGTCTCCACGGCCATAACCTACTGCACAACGAGCTGACAAACTTGGCGCAAACAATAAACTTTCCTCGATGGCAATTGAAAAGGAACAACCTGGTTAAACTGCGGCTGAAATGACACCAACTTATAATAAATTAATACGAGACAGAATGGGTGCCCCTTTGTTTTTTTTTTTTTTTTAAATAGTCAAGTCCCGGGAATTTTTTTTTTTTTTTTTTTTTTGAAAACCATTGAAAACCGAATATGCAATCATGCTTCCTACTACCGTCTCTCGGGTCAGAACTGAGACAACAAAACCTATGCTCTGATACCAAAATGTAACACCCGTCTCATCGACACTCGAGAACGGCGTGCCACTAACCACATCACATAACTCAAATACTCTAATCCTCAATGTCTCATAGCTCAAATACCTCAAATGCTTAATGTATAAAATAAAATACGAAGAAAACGTAAAATCCCAAAGAAGCACCCGTATCGTCATAAGCATATATCTACTTGTCGGTCTCACCTGAAAAGGGAAGAAAGAGGGGTGAGTAACAGGAGAGTTACTCACTGAGGTATGGGATGCTAATCACAGAAAACGCAATCTGGTCATAGCACTCCAAACACGGAAAACAGACTAAACATGCACAAATACGGTACCTAAAGTACCCAAAGAACAGTCAATGTCCTACTACCGGATCCAGTGACCGGCGGCACCCTCCTCCCAGAAGGACAAGTTATGGGATAGTGCCCAATCACACCGCCCGAAGACGATTTATCGATCTCTAATGGTACTAGACAACAGATCGACTGAGCTGCCAGCACCACTACGCACACAACACGTGACGCAAGTACAGAAGTCACGTCTCTGTACCCCTGCAATCCTATCGACTCACATAGTCGACTAATCCTAGCTCTAGCAAGTTTAAAAGACTCAATTAACAATTTAATGCACAATCAATGAGTTGAATCATCTATATTCCTAGGTCCAATTTACAAGCAAAACTACCTAGACTCGATCAAGAAAACGGAACACATTTAGTACTAGATTCCATCTATGGCGCTTCTTGACGAAAAACACGGTAGTCTGCGGAAAAGCCCTCACCTTCGCCAAAACAGATGATAACTGCGGCTTCTGAACTCTGAATGCTCCGACAACAACTGACCACTGGGCAAATCACTGCTTTGACTTGGTGAAGAAAAAGAGAAGGGATGAAGCTCCTTATATAGGGAAGGAAGAGAGAGGTAAAAATCATAAACTTCCAATGTGGGACGTTATTAAAAAAAAGTTTTTGGGCTTTTTATTTTAATTGGGCTTGAATTGAGCAAAATAAATAATTAAAATGAGATGGGTTGGGATAGGGATGTTACAATATGCTTCTGAGTTCTTGGTCTCAAAATATTACTAAATATTAGGGTTTTAGCCGTAAATATGCATATTTTTATTTCTACTTATAAGAGTTTTTTTATTATTCCTTATTTTCTTTCTTCATAAACGTTTTTCTATATGGTTTCTGACAAAACACTTCTATTTTCAGACCCTAATCCCCTTCCCATAAGATCTCCTCCATTCCTTTCCGGTGATGGGTTTAAGCCCTTGGGAGTACTCTGCCAATACGAATCTAAAGCAAAAATCCACTTTCCATACGTAAACGATTGTTCAAACACCTAATCCAGAGAAGAAACAGCGAATGCTCGATTTTCAAGCCCTAGTGAGTAAGCGAAGCGAACCTGAGAATTGTCCTTGGCTGAATAATAGGACCAGGACTGGACCGTTCAAGTAGACTTCAAGCACCATTGGAGCGTGGATTGCATTGGCAGAGAGGGAGACAGCTTTGGTATGACTGAGAAAGAATCTGAGATCGCGAAATCAGAGGAAGTAAGAGGAGGAGGAGATACGTGATTCCAAACGCTAGAGGTTGAGCTTTTTTTTTAGGATAGTTAATAAAGCAAGGGGAAATAACAGAGAGATGAAAAGAGAACAGTAAAGAAGAAGAAAAAGAAAAAACATTTGAAGAAAAAAAATTTGTTAGATAGGTTGGAGAAAAAGAAGGATATGATCCGATTTTGTTCGGGTTTGGGTGGACAATCCAATTAGTAAGTTGGTTGGGTCTTAATTTATTAAATTCATTAATTTTTTTAGTGGCTTTTCATACATTTTGGGTCAAAACAAAAATAAGAAAAAAATAATTTTTATAATGAGGATATATTAGCTTTTTTGAAGTATGCAAGGCGATTAATGTCCCACTTTCTTTACTTTGGGCACTTTATAACCGAAAAAGTTAATAAAAGATACCTCATATACAAAATGTTAGCTGACGCACACAAAAATGACCACGAGAATTGTGGTGGGAACAAGGTCAAAACCTTTAAAAACCCATGGTCATAAGAAATTCTCCAAGAAAGTCTCTCGACTCTCAAATTCCTTTTAATTAGAAAAAAAGCAATCTTTAATTTAGTAAAATAAAAAAAAAGCTATTTTTGGTAAGAGCAAGCCTAAACTTTGCCAGCTAACTCCATCAAAGACAAGAAAAAATGTCTCCCTTTTCTTTTGAATCCACAAAAACAATGTCCAAACTTTTGAACAATAATCACAATCCAAGCAAAACAACATTCATAGACGAAGAGACATCACCATACATCATCATTATCAACATCATCTTTGAGATCCGAATCTTCATAAAGAACAAAACAACAACAACAACAACAAAGAACAGCAGTTCCTTTTCTTCTCTTTAACCCATGACTGCTGTTCTATTTATCTGCCTCCTATTCCTCTGTTTTTCCTTCACCCCTTCTTTGCAACACGTCAGCGAGTCTGAGCCGCTCATGCGGTTCAAAAGCTCGGTGAATATAACAAAAGGGGACCTGAATTCATGGAGAACTGGAACCGATCCCTGCAATGGCAAATGGTTTGGGATCTATTGTCAAAAGGGTCAAACAGTCTCAGGCATTCACGTCACCAGGCTCGGTCTCTCTGGGATCATCAATATCGATGATCTAAAAGATCTCCCAAACTTAAGGACAATCAGGCTCGACAATAATCTTCTCTCCGGCCCACTTCCTCCTTTCTTCAAGCTTCATGGCCTGAAATCGCTCTTGCTGTCAAACAATAGTTTTTCTGGAGAGATTGCTGATGACTTTTTCAACGATACGCCACAGCTCAAGCGGGTGTTTTTTGATAACAACCGTTTCACAGGGAGAATTCCCACATCTGTGATGCAACTCGCGGGACTCGAGGAGCTTCACTTGCAAGGAAACCAGTTCTCTGGTGAGATACCCTCGCTTACAGATGGCAACAAAATTATGAAATCCCTCGACCTCTCCAACAATAACCTGGAGGGAGAGATCCCAAAGAGCATAGCAGAAAGAAAGAATCTGCAGATGAACTTCCAAGGGAACCAAAAGCTTTGTGGGCAGCCGCTGAATATCAAATGCGATGATAAACCGCCATCAGGGAAAGACCCGAACGAGGTCACGGGCAAAGCCGTATTTATGGTCATATTGTTTCTTTTGCTATTCTTGGTTGTGGTAGCGATTATAACAAGATTGAAGAAGAAGAGGCAGCCGGAGTTCCGGATGCTCGGCAAGGACCACCTAAGTGACCATGAAAGCGTGGAAGTCCGCGTGCCAGACTCCATAAAGAAGCCTATTGAGTTAAGCAAGAAGCGGAGTAGTACAGAAGGTTCCTCTAAGAAAGGTTCAACCCATCATGGGAAGGGTGGAGGAGGTGGTCCTGGAGGAGGCGGCATGGGAGACATTATAATGGTGAACAGCGAGAAAGGCTCCTTTGGTTTACCCGATCTCATGAAGGCTGCGGCAGAGGTGCTAGGCAACGGCAGCCTTGGATCGGCCTATAAGGCCGTGATGGCAAACGGATTATCCGTGGTTGTAAAGAGGATTAGGGATATGAACAAGCTGGCACGTGAAGCATTCGATGTCGAGCTGCAACGGTTTGGGAAATTACGACATCCTAATGTTCTTACCCCTTTGGCTTATCATTATCGTCGTGAAGAGAAGCTTGTCGTCTCTGAATACATGCCTAAAAGCAGTCTACTCTACGTTTTGCACGGTACTGTGATGCTTTTTTTTTTCTCTATTGATTTAGAAGCATGCATATATTTCCCAATTTTAATTTTGCCTTTTAAAAACAAAACAATTTTGTTTTTGTTGAAAATACTAAAAATCACGGTTCCATCTGAAATGTAACATTATTAGGGATGCAAAAACTAGTTAATCCAACCCATTTAACTCGCACTACTAAAGGGTGTCAAAGACTGCGGCTGTAAAAACACCAACCCTATCCCCTTTTATGAATGCAGATTTTGCTAGTCGGCCACTAATTCTTTAAATATAGATGTTTTCTTGTTTAGTTCTTTACCAAAAACAATTGATAAAATATATGATCAAATATAATTATGATACATTGTAATTAGTTTTCAAAGAAAAGTCCATATTACTTTCTAAATTCAATATATAAACATAAGTATCTTTTTTTTTTTGGTTGGAATAAACATAAGTATCTATATTGAAAACTAAAAACTAATAATTTTAATTAAAAGTATTACGTTGCAAGTCAGTCTATATTGTCAGCGCGGGTTTAGCTTGTTTTAAACCTCTATTTCTAGTACCGCTAACCCGCATGATCCATGTTTTTTTTTTTTCTGTTGTTTTGTATTTAAAACTATAGTCTTAACCCACCTCATGGCGAGACAGTTTAGGCACTGTCCCCGCAGACTCTTGGTCCAAACTGATGTCCCTACTCACAACGAATGAGGTTAATGTTGATCTATATAGTTCATTTTGAATCTCTATTTTTTAATTTCAGGAGATCGTGGGATTTATCATTCCGAGCTAACTTGGCCAACAAGGTTGAAGATCATACAAGGAGTCGCACGTGGGATGCAGTTCTTGCACGAAGAGTTTGCGTCATACGACCTTCCACATGGAAATCTTAAATCCAGTAACGTTCTGTTAAGTGAAACTTATGAGCCACTGATCAGTGATTACGCATTCCTTCCGTTTCTTCAGCCTAGCAACGCCTCGCAGGCATTATTCGCTTTTAAATCCCCCGAGTTCGCTCAAAACCAGCAGGTTTCGCCAAAATCAGACGTCTATTGCCTCGGAATTATCCTTCTTGAGGTGATGACAGGAAAGTTCCCATCGCAGTACCTAAACAACGGTAAAGGCGGGACGGATATCGTTGAATGGGTGCAATCTTCAATTGCGCAGCACAAAGAAGAAGAGCTTATTGATCCGGAGATAGCGAGTAATACTGATTCGCTTCAACAAATGGTGGAATTGCTGCGGATTGGGGCTGCTTGTATTGCAAGTAATCCAAATGAAAGAGAAACCATGAAGGAAACTGTTAGAAAGATAGAACAAATAACTATTTGACGAGATTTAAGCTAAAGAAAAAAAGTCTTCCGAATCTGTAGATAAACAAACATAAAAGGAAAGGTATTTACATAAATAGGAGTGAAGGTAACAAAAAAAATTCATATTTTCCTTTTGTGTTTATTAGAAAAAGGCGAAGATAAAACCACCTTTTTCTTTTGATTTGTAGATTTACCTCTTTTTCTTGTCTTTTTTTTCTTTCATTTTTCATTGTCTAAATACTGTAAAAATATATTAGTAGTTTATGTTTTTCAAGGAATGTTTGTATATAAATCCATGTTTTCGTTACATAAGATGGATTTTTACGCAAAAGAATTATGAATAGGTATTTATGTTTTGTTTCTTGAATTCTAAAATTCAATATTCAAACACATTTTATGGATTTACTATCATAAAATATTAAATATTGTAAAATATATTTAATTGAGAAAATCTTATTTGACAAAATTTAATTTTATTACTTAATACAAAAATTGTTACTAACAACTTTTTTCTATTCTACAATTTGTTTAGAAAATTAATCTAAAAAATGATCGCAATAATTGTTGTTGTTCCATTTATTGGGGGAAAAAAATAGAGTCAATTAGGTAAATAACCATGATTTTATAGGAGATTAGCAAAATGGTCATTTGACACTGTAGAAGAGAAATATTGAGTTGTGCAAAGTTTTTGTTAGCTTTCATAATTAGATACCTATTATGATGTCACCATATTTTGTTTAAAAAGTTTAAAAATGTTAGTTAAACCACATCTACTAAATTTTCTTGATAAAGGCAATATCATATCTTCTTTCTCTCTCTTCATTTTCTCTCTTTTTTCTTTAAAAGTTTTTTTTATTCTCCAACAATTGTTTAACTTTTCCAAATTTGACGGGCTTGTTGAATCATCATTTTTTTTTCTAAATTTCACATATAGTTTGGCTCTATTGCATTTAAATTCCACTTATATTTTTCTGTTTTAAATGCTCTCTCCTAAATCTGGATTTTTTTTTTTTGATTTTGCAGATTTTGATCCTCCTCAGATATGTTCAAATCTGCTATTCTCAGATCTACTCTTCTCCAGCAGTTTATTGTTACCAGCTAACAAGAAAAATTTATGTCTAACACTGTAGTTACCCAATATGAACGTATAAAAAGATTGTTATGCAAATATTTTGTTGTCGCTGCATATATACTATGCAATGTGTGTGTGTAATTAGATGTTGTTATTCTTCTATATATATGTATAGTCAGCTGAAAGATTAAACAACTTTTTATTTAACCGGATAGTATGTAAGTTACTCAGACAAAACTAATGATGCTCGAATAGATAATCAACAAGGAAGATTTGGTTGTGGTCACCAGATTCATATTGAGATAAACAAAGAAACTACAGTTAAACCTACAAATACAAACAAATTTATGCCCAAATAATGCAAATACTATATATTTTAGTCACTCGGATAATATAAAAAAGTTTTATACTAAATATCTATACTATTAAAACAGGAAACATTATAGAAAAAACCTTTAGTCATGTGTTATATTACATGTAATGCCACTGTGTTTTAGTGATTTTTCAAATATTCATTAATGGTATTTTAGTCAAATGATATATTCTAATTATGATTAAAATTTAAATAAAAACTAAATCAAACCAAATCATATCATATCTTTTTTAATTGCAGAATATCTATTTTAAACAACCATTAAAAATCTCTAAATAATTATGGAAATAAATTATCTCTACTAAACATATTTCCAAACAATACAATAATTAAATATGTATCCAAATAATCTAAAAATAATAGGTTCCACTTCCCTAATTAATGAAAAACAAAAAAATAGATCTTAAATTAAAAAATCAAATGATAAATATAATTAAGTAATTTAGTACGTTAATTAATTTTACAAATCATAAAATCAAATTTAATAAACATATATATAAAACAATATGAGTAAATAAATTTTTGAACATATTTTAACTAACAATAATATGAGTAATACTCATATGTGTCTAATTTATAAAATGTAAATTTTTATATTTGAAAAAAATAATTTAAAATAGGCTAATATATTTTTAACTCAATAAATTTAAACATTTAAAATTATTCAATATATATATATATATAGAGTAAAACAGGTGTAAATATTTAAAATTAGGTTGATATATATTTTTTTTTTACATTTTGTTTCATCAGAATATGTAAAATATTTAGACAATTGCAAAATAGTTTAAAAGACACGATTTGATTATAAACAGGCGAAGAAGAAAATTTCCGTCCTTATGGACGGGCCGGAATCTAGTTATCTGTTAAAAAACTAAACCCTAACCCCTGAACTACTAAACCCAAATTCAAAGTCGTAAACCCAAATAAGTACCTCGTTTAGACTATAGTGGTTAGAGTTTATAATTGTGAAATTTGGGTTTAGTGTTTAGTTTTTTGAGAATAAAAATATAATTGAACCCTAAACCCTGAACTACTAAACCCAATTTCAAAGTTGTAAACCCAAACAACTACCGGGTTTATACATTACAAAAAACAACTGTGGA
This sequence comes from Iljinskaea planisiliqua, assembly GCA_900108845.1. Classification (NCBI taxonomy): domain Eukaryota; kingdom Viridiplantae; phylum Streptophyta; class Magnoliopsida; order Brassicales; family Brassicaceae; genus Iljinskaea; species Iljinskaea planisiliqua. The sequence continues at coordinate 11,636,589 of FNXX01000003.1, read as the reverse complement.
AGAACAATTTAAAGAATCTGCAACGATGGATCGTCATCTATGGGCCCGAATCGTAAAAAATAACATATCTTCTTTCATTAGATAACCCAAATTTCAGTTATCCGAATAATGTAATCGGCAACCGACCTATATTAAGTTAATTGACTCAATTATAAAGTATTTGCATCATTTGGGCACAATATCTTCTTTTATTAGATAACCCAAATTTCAGTTATCCGGATAATGTAATCTATAACCGACCTATATTGAGCTTATTGACTCAATTATAGAGTATTTACATCACTTGGGCATACATATGTTGGTATGTAGGTGTAACCGTACTTTTTTGGTTTATCTCAATGTGAATCCGGTGATCACAAGCAAATCTTCCTCATTGATTATATCTCCGAGCATCATTACGTTTGTCTGGTTAACTTACATACTATCCTGTTAAATAAAAAGTTGTTTAATCTCTCAGCTGAATACACATATATATAGAAGAATAACAACATCTAGTTACACCCACACACACATAATGAATACGACATATGCAGCAACAACAAAATATTTGCATAAGCGCGGGTTGTTTTAATATATTATTTTTAATTTTTTATATAATGGTACAATATTATTTTAATGTAATGTATTTTTTATAATTAGATATAAGGTGATAGTAAATTAGAAAATTTGAGTTAAATATATATTAGCTTAAAATAGATTATTTAGATATGTTAGCCGATGTTGGATTCCTGTATCACCTTTGTTTTTCAGATATGTTATGTTCAAGTTTATCGTGTTCTAACAACATAATATTTGTTGAAAAACATACCGAAAACGGAAAAGATCTGGCCTAACAACAAGTTTTCACAAACGACACAACTTCATTGGCCTTCTCATCGTCGCTTACAGCCATTACCAAAACGACACTATAAAGATCATCACAATTACAATGCTTTTCTAACTCTGCCATTGTTTTATTTCATTTACTTAAAATCTTTATACAGTGGTTATCCATTTCATCTCTTAAACCATTTCATAATTGCTTTTAACTGATTCTCTAAATTTCAAAGGTTTTTTGATTAATATAAATATGAATTGTTTGCAAACTTTAGTTAGTTATTCAGTTCATACACAGTTCTATTTTATCTTTTCAATAATATATCTCTTCAACCTTGTTAAAGATTATTTTCTCTTTATGGCTCTTCAATAATCTTTAATTCTATTGTGCCATAAGTTTTTACAATATATCACATTCTGTTCTTATTCTTTGTTCTTTAACATAAATTTTATCGCTGTAAAGTCATAAATACACACAGACATATCAAACGTAATCTTTATAGTTGGTGAAACAATGCGAGAGAGAGACAGAAAGCAAAAGAATAAAGAGCTATTTTATTTAATTTACTTAGTAAATTGTCCTAATCATAGTTCCTATATATGGCAAAACTTATACCTGAAGAAACATGAACTCCTTTAAAAGAGTGAAAAGTTTTGGTAAGCCGTAGTAAATGTCTTTAAATTTCACCCGTAAAGCTTCTTCAAAAGTAACTACTCTACTTGTTTGCGTGTGTTTACTTGTCCAAATCATTTGTTAAGAAAAATAACTTCATTAGGCATAGCTTTTGCTTGCATATTGAAACCAAAAAGTAATAACAGAGGAAAAATCTGTTTGTATTGCAGAGCTTCAAATACAAAACAAAAACAAAAGACCTTAACAAAAGAGTTAGCTTCTTCTACTCATCATCAACTTTCTTTTATTTGAGCTTCTAAACCAAATCCTATTTCCAGCTACTTACTAATGTACACCCCCAAAAAAAATCCTTAATGTAATTTGCGATTGCGGTTTTTGCTTTGTGTTTGCATCTTCCGCAGCAACTCTTCCCTCATCTGTTCAACACAAGGAATAAGTTAAGAATTTATATATAATCGTAGAGAAGGATCTGTTGAATCATGTCTGTTCATGAATCACCTTGCTTTTGCGGCGATGATCTCCTCCAGGACCAAATTTAGCAGCAGCACCAAAGTCTGTTCATTTGTCATTGGTGTAAAATTTTAACATTGGTACCCTATATATATATATATATATATATATATATTTGTTTTCTTAAATGTATATAGAAACTTACCTTGGGGAGAGAATATTAGCAGGGGCCTTGGATATTCAGCTGGTTGCAAGTGTGGTCTTAGAGAGCTGATGTCAGGACTTGGCGTAAGCTTTTTGCATAGCTGATGCTGCCATTATAAACTATGAGAAATTTCACTACATTCCAAGTTTTAATTATTTGAGAAAATGTGTTTAGAATTTTTAAAGAAAAGATAACAGAAAATTATCTAGCACCTCTGGTATATTAGAGTCCGCAACCTTAAATTCTTCAAACTAGGAACTGAAGTTTGTCACAGAAAAGTGAATTGACCTGTATCAGCTTCTTTATTCCACCAAACATGCTCCTTGCCAACTTTGTATGCCTGCAATTGGAGAGCTTATCATTGGCTCTGAAAATTGATTTGTCAGTGAATGATAAATATCTCGCTAATATGTAAGAATCTATGGCAAAACAATGTTGTACGTCAAAGTTCTGAATACCTAAAGTGATCCAGCGTCATAAGTAGGGCAATTTCCTTGAAGATATATGTGTTAAAACCTGCAAACACCTTTAGATAAATTATTAAAATGTCCACTGCTTTTGAGAAATCACGCACCTACCTATTCCAAAAGAAAAAAAAAAACAGTGAGACACAAACCACTTAGCTAGCTAAAATACTCAAGAAGGGAATACCCATGATACATAACTTACTTATCTAAAGCTTTGAGATACTTTTGCTTTTGGATTTGTAAGAAAATTTTCATGGAGTATATGTTATCCTCACCCTTGGAAACCTTAAAGTATATGCTATGGCCCTGCTCGAGGTGAAATCGCTGCGGCAGCGTCCGGTGATCCAAAAACTAAAACACGGACGGAGGTAAACAACGCAGTGGAAACAGAAAAGGAGTCGCTGAAGATGAGAATTACTGTTGTAATTTGCCTGCGATTCCAAAAACTCATAAATCGAAATGATCATTAATCGTATATAATGCTTTTAATTACCAAATTTGCAACCTCTTTTTTTCCTTACGCTGAAGCTAACAACTTTTAGGGATTATATGTTAGTGTTAACAACCAAACATTTGGGCGACTTAAACTTCTGCAAATCATATGGTGAGGGCCTTACCTCTTGAATCTGGATCGTTGGGCTCCTTGTGGTGATGTATGGGATTCCATTTGTGTTTCTCCTGATTTCTTTACTTGCATCAGAAAGAGGTGAGCGTTATAAGTAAGTAAGATCAAATATGTTTGTTTGCGACGCAACAGGGGAAAAGCCCGGTTTTGAGGCGAGATTATGAAGGAGAAATTGCGTTAGATTGTTGTTATTTGTAACTTCTAAGAAAAAGCAATTGGAAGGGAGTTTTCTTTGTTTTTATTTCTTGTCATTTTTGGTTTTTTTTTCTTTGCTTACATTAAAGATTTTGCTATATATGAGAATAGATAACAATTTAATTATAAAATATTCTCTTATTTAGTTTGTTTTATTGTTTTATTCTTTTTTGATTTTTGAAGTTTTTTTAGTCATCGAAAAAGCTATAAGCAAGAAAAGTTTGAGAACATCGTTAAAGCTCCAAGATATTAAAATACTTTATGGATGAGTTGTTTTGTTTTGTTGTTATATCAAAATACTTAATGATAACGAAAATAGAAAATTAGAATTCAATTCTTTTTAACATTTGAATGATGATTAAAATATAAAACCGGACTTTAACTCTTTGAAGGAGTTGTTTGCGATTATTTTGATTTTTAACAATTTATTTGTTACTGTCAGCACACATAACAAACATACGTTTATGCTTGGGATGCAATATAATGAGAATTTGTGAACTATTTTTAGACATTTAAGATGGTTCGCTCAAAAAAAGACATTTAAGATGACCATATGCACATAATGCATTGACTTCTTAGACATTGTGAATGACTTTTGTGAGGGGAGTTTCTTCTTTATATTGCTAACACTGGTTAAAGGAAATTGTCTCTTGTTGACCTCAAACAAATAAAAACCAAACTGAAATAGAACTTTAGTGTGATGAATCATGTACGTGGAGTCGTAATCAGAAGCCAATATAACTCGCGAGAAGCAAAAAATTATTAGTATCAAGTAAACTATAAGCAGCCACAATAAGGAGAGATTATCTATAACGACGTTGTGATCATACTCACAACATGCATGTTTAAAGTTACGACAACTGAAGGAACAGAAATGTTTGACATCCAAAGTTGAACAAAACTATCGAGAAATCTATACCACATACTATTTGATTGATATGATTTAGCACATACAAAAGGCGAAGAAAGGAAGGAAGCAAAACCTCATACAAAATTTAATGTCCCGTTTGATTTGTGCTCCAACATGGCCTTCTCTTATGCTATTGACAAACTGAAGCCACTTCGTATCACTCGAGATATTGACAGGATGTGCAGGCTTCTGACTGATTGCTACTGCTGTTGGAGATGAACTTTATTCTTCTGACAAGGCCCGCCGAACTCATGATCGGTCCGGTTCTACTCGGTCCAATTTGTAAATTATTAAATAAGTTATATTTGGAGGTTTATGCCGATTTAGACAAGTATATAAGGATGATGCGCCTCCTATTAAAGGACACACAAAAAATCAATAACAAATGTCTAAGTTTTAAAGGGGAGATCTCCGAACAAAACCCTAGGTTTCCACTCTAAAATTGACGACCAAAACATCCTCCGACGACCTAAAAACACTGTCTCCGCCGAACAAATAAACTCTAAAAGCAGCTTTATCAAACCCTAAACCTAGTTTCTTGCCATCCGTGGCAAGATCTACAGTTCAACAATTGGCGCCGTCTGTGGGGAAGTTATCATAAAGCTTTCTTTTAAGAGAAAAAGGAGATCAGATGACGTCTGTACAACCGGATGGCAGTGATCACCGTCCGTAAGAAGAAATAGTGGTAGCCGCGCAGAACCAAACCGGGGAAACCACTGGAGGATTGATTCAACAACCAGTTACAGATCAAACAGCCATAACTTCACTTCTGGAAAGCGTGCTTGCTCGTCTTGATCGCCAAGAGGCACGTCTGGAGTTGATCAACTCTGTCCGTACAAATCGACAGAACAACCACGAACAGACACCACTCAGACAAGAGCCGGCTTTACGCCGACCGCTTTTCCCGAATCCACTCAACTCTGAGTATACGAGGAGATCTACGGAAGCGATCCCACCTCCGCAAGCCCTCTATTATGGCGATCATCGAGATCAGGCAATCGAGAACCTGCAAATAAGCTTACAGGACATCAATTCAAAGGTGCACAGGGCTATTAGCTCGGCTCCTGAGATAGAACGTGTTCTTGAGGACACCCAAAAGACACTGTTCACATCTATAATCACACATGCCCCTATTCGTCATATGGATCAAATCAAACTACCGACCTTTGAAGGAAACTCCGACCCCACTCATTACTTGACCACTTTTACAATTGCGATGGGCCGTGTTACCTTCTCGACCGAAGGACGAGATGCCGGTCTTTTGCCAACTTTTCGTCGAGGGATTAAGCGGATCAGCGCTCAACTGGTTTTCAAAACTCCGAGCTGAGTCAATCGACAATTTCAAACAGCTGACGACTATGTTCATGAAGCACTATGCTATTTATATCCAGCAGAAAACTTCTGAAAGCGACCTCTGGACAATGATTCAAGGCTTGAAAGAACCACTGCACAGTTTTTTGGAACGTTTCAAACAAGTGTACTTTCAAAGTTCTGTCGACGATAAGACCGCTATTGGGGCTTTTCGTAATGCCCTCGTGATAGACTCGAAGTTACGAGAAGATCTCCATCGGAATAAGCCGCTCACAGGATGACGCCTTCCACTGCGCATACAGTTACATTGACATAGAGGAGGAACAAGCAGCCTACACAAGAAGACATGGTTCCAACAAAAACTCAAATAAACACAACGACGATTATTACGAGCCACGGCAACACTACGAAAAACCTGATCGTGGTAAAAAATCAGCAGCATACCTCGTAGCTGGAGTCGAGGAACATGTTCAACGGGAAGCAGAGAGCAAATACAAACAACAGGCCGACCAGAAATCCGCTCAAATGTGTAACAAGTATTATCGGAATCCAAACAAGCGTCAGACGATTACAACCCAAATAATTACTGTCATTATCATCGGAGGAAGGGACGTGATACAGCGGTATGCAGAAACCTCTGCAATGATCTCGTCGCTAAGTATCAAAGTGGTGAAGTCAAAATCAGCCGATCAAAACCATATACTGACCGCCGGAATAGTAACCAGCAGATGGGAAGCCATCAACAGGCAGCGAATGACGCCCATGAGCAAGCACACCCACTACCTGCGAATACGGACGCTCCCAAAAGACCGTGGGAAGGTCAGGATGATTATCCCCGACCTGCAGCTACCCGGCGTATCAATATGATAATGGGTGGTCTTCAGTCATGCAATGATTCTGTATGGAGTATTAGAGAATACGAGCGACGAGCAGCCACGGCACAAAAGAGGCCGGTGATAATACTAAGTGATCCCGTAATAAGTTTTCATCAAAGCGACGCTGACGGGGTACATCACCCTCACAATGATCCTATGGTCATCAAACTCTTAATAGGAATGTGCGAAGTCACGCGCATCCTGGTCGACACAGGGAGTTCAGTTGATGTAATATACAAGGAAACCCTTAAAAAAATGGGAATCCAAGAATCTGAAATCAAGGAGACAGTTCAGTCTTTGACCGGCTTCAACGGAGCTACAACCACGACTATAGGAACCATTAAATTGCAAACTTATGCTGGAGGAGTGACAAAGATGACCAAATTCGTGGTCGTTGATCGGTCTGCTATATATAATGTTATCGTCGGGACTCCCTGGATACATTCAATGAAAGCAGTGGCGTCCACCTACCATCAATGTATCGAATTCCCAAACTCCAATGGAATTTTTACAATAAAAGGGAATTAGTGCATTTCGCGCATGTGTTTCGTAACCGAGAAGAAACTCCGATCTCCATCCACATACGTAATTGGAACAGATCAGCCGAGCACGTCAACGGTCGAGCAGGTCAACATCGACGACAAGCATCCAAATCGACAAAACAGTATTAGGACATCACTCCCTGATGAAATCGACGATGAGTTGGTTTCCCTCCTTAAGGGAAATGTCTCAACGTTCGCTTGGTCTATAAAGGATATGAAAGGAATCGACCCTCTCTTCACAACTCATGAGCTGAATGTGGATCCAACCTTCAAGCCGATCAGACAGAAGAGACACAAACTTGGTCCTGAGCGTGCGAAGGCTGTGAATGACGAAGTCGAGAAGTTGCTCGGTGCGGGTTCAACAACAGAAGTGAAATATCCAGATTGGGTGGCTAACCCAGTGGTTGTCAAAAAGAAGAACGGCAAGTGGAGAGTTTGCGTAGATTTCACTGATCTTAATCGCGCATGCCCCAAGGATAGTTTCCCTTTACCTCACATTGATCGCCTTGTAGAAGCGACTGCTGAGAACGAGCTACTATCCTTCATGGATGCATTTTCGGGGTACAACCAAATTTTAATGCACCCTGACGACCGGGAAGAATCGTCATTCATTACTGATCGCGGGACGTATTGATACAAGGTGATGTCATTCGGATTAAAAAACGCTGGAGCAACATACCAACGTTTAGTAAACAAGATGTTCGCCGAACAACTTGGAACCACGATGGAAGTCTACATTGATGACATGCTGGTCAAATCACTTGTTGCCAAACAACACGTCTCTCACTTGAAGGAATGTTTCACCATTCTCAACAAGTACGGGATGAAGCTCAATCCAGCTAAATGTACATTTGCGGTGACATCTGGAGAATTCCTCGGGTACGTAGTGACAGAACGAGGGATCAAAGCTAATCCTAAACAGATAACAGTTATACTCGACCTACCGTCACCAAAGACAACTCGTGAAGTCCAACGATTAACCGGAAGAGTGGCCGCACTCAACCATTTCATCTCTCGTTCAACCAACAAGTGTCTGCCGTTCTATCAACTCCTGCGCGGCAACAAAAAGTTTGTATGGGACGATCAGTGCGAGGAAGCCTTTCAGCAACTAAACAAATACCGAACAACTCCCCCGATATTGGCAAAACCAGAGCCAGGCGAAACACTCCTGCTATACATTGCCATCTCGACCACAGCGGTTAGCAGCGTTCTCGTCAAAGAAGATAGAGGCGAGCAAAGGCCGATATTTTACATCAGTAAAACGCTAACCGACGCCAAAATTCGTTATCAAGTACTGGAAAAATTAGCACTCGCCGTCGTCACTTCTGCGCGAAAACTCCGACCATATTTTCAGTCACATACAATAGCTATTCTCACCGATCAACCTTGAGGACCATCTTGCATAGCCCATCCCAATCCAGATGCATGATGAAATGGGCAGTCGAGCTCAGCAAGTACGATATTGAGTACATAAGTCGACCAAGCGCCAAGTCTCAAGTCCTCGCCGATTTCCTACTCGAGTTACCTAAAGAATTTAATTAAAATGTGGTCGAGGAGCAGCCTTGGATGCTACACGTGGACGACGCTTCTTCTCAAAAGGGCTCAGGTGTCGGAGTTCAACTCAAATCACCAACAGGAGAAGTTGTTGAGCAATCATTCATACTCGGTTTCGCGGCATCCAACAACGAGGCCGAGTACGAAGCTTTAATCTCCGGACTTTGCCTTGCCAAAGAAATCTGTGCTCGGCGAATACAAGCCTATGCAGACTCGCAACTCGTCACTAATCAGTTCAATGGAGACTATGAAGCAAAAGACGAGCGCATGGAAGCGTACCTTCACGTCGTACAATCGCTAGCTAAGCAGTTCAAGCAATTTGAGTTAATTAAAATTCTGCGGAGCGACAACACCTCGGCCGACGCCCTGGCAACATTAGCCTCAACTGCAAAGTCTAAACTAAGACGAGTGATCTCTGTGGAAAAAATTGAGCAACCGAGCATCACACTTCAGAGTGAAATCTTCTTCATAAATCAAGATATGCTGGAGGAACCTGAAGACGAGGACACTACTTTAGTAGCACCAATCGCCGACCAGAAGGACTGGCAGATAGAAATCAAAATGTATCTGGAAGACGGAGAAATTCCAGAGGATAAGTGGGAAGCTCGGCGCCTCAAAGAAAAAATCTCTCATTAAACTCTCATGGATGGCAACCTTTTCGATGGAGTGCCAACCGGACCCTTCTACGCTGCATCCATGGCAATGAAATCCGACGAGTCATGGAAGAGACCCACGAGGGTGCAGGAGGCAATCATGCAGGTGGCCGAGCATTAGCATTGCAAGTAAAGAAACAAGGTCATTATTGGCCTACCATGATTAGCGATTGCGAACAGTACGCCGCGCAATGCAAAAAAATGTTAGCGCCACGCACCAATGATCCATTCCCCAACCGAACTACTTAAGACGACGACCGCGCCGTACCCGTTTACGCGTTGGGAAATGGATATAGTCGGCACACTTCCTGCTTCCAACCAGCGACGATTCCTGCTCGTCATGACAGACTATTTCACGAAGTGGGTAGAAGCAGAGGCTTACGTTCGCATTCGCGACCATGAAGTGCAAAACTTTGTTTGAAAATACATTATCTGCCGACATTGGCTTCCTTACGAGATCGTCACGGACAACGGCTCCCAGTTAACTTCTCGGAAATTCGAAGGTTTCTGTAAATGGTGGAACATTCGTCTCAGCAAGTCAACACCTCGTTACCCTCAAGGGAATGGCCAAGCTGAAGCAACCAACAAGACAATCCTGGACGGCATCAAGAAGCGACTCGAAACTAAGAAAGGAGTATGGGCTGATGAGCTCGACGGCGTTCTCTGGTTGCACCGAACAACTCCACGATGGGCAACGGGAAAGACCCCATTTTCCCTGTCTCATGGTGTTGAGGCAATGGTACCTGCTGAGGTGAACGTGCACGCGCTACGCCGAGCTAAACTCCCAGAACAAATTGAACTCAACGAAAAGATGCTATTCAACGCCCTTGACTCCCTCGAAGAACAACGCGACCAGGCACTTCTACGTATCCATACTTATCATCAGTTAGCTGCTCGATACTATAATAAGAATGTCCGCAACAGGGAGTTCCTTGAGGGCGGCCTCGTGTTACGCAAAGTGTACGAGAACACAAAGGAGTACTGCGCAGGGAAGCTCGGCGCTAGCTGGGAAGGACCTTACAAAATAACTAAGGCCGTCAAACCGGGCGTTTACAAACTCCAGACGACTAAAGGCATCGCCTTACCCCGCTCATGGAATTCCATGAGCTTGAAGCGATACTACAGTAAAAAAAATAAAAACTTGAACTACGAACGACTTGATCCTTCTTCGAAGGTACGTAGGCGGCCCATTCTTAAAACCGCGCATCGACTCTGCATTATGCTCATCTCGAGTTCTTTCCTCAAGCGTTAACTCGTCTTAAAATCGAGTACCGCGCATTGACTCTTCAAGGTTGCACCCTTGTTCATGAGGATCTGGTTGTCGGCTCCGAGTGGTCGTCTTAAAACCGACTTGTTTATGCTCGTCTTTAAAAAGTCACAGTCGATCCTTCTCATCTTAAAATCAAATTCCGTGATCTGGCCCATCACGATGGCTTAAACCTAGCAAATAAAAGCCGAGCACTAAGACTCGCCGAGCAAAGCTGGAGGAAACAGTCCTACACATTCAACTAAGGTATTCTTGTTGAATCATAATAAAATTGAAAGCATTGAAAGATGATCATTTCATTTAAAGCAACAAAAAACAGTTGGAGGGACCAAACGGTCCTGTCTACAAAAAAAATATATAAAAAAAAAGCGAAGACAAAAAGGACAGAGAAGCCGAAAAGAAGATGACTACAAAGCTAAACTGAAATAATATCAATAGGCTCGCCGACCAACGCTGCCGCGTCTTCAGACGAGAGCACCCTGTCATTCGACCCGAATTGATCTATGCCTGGAGGGACACCTGGAGAGTCAGTCACCGGCACAGTTTGGGAGGATTCTAGCGGCGACAAAGAGAGGTCGCGATCCTCAAGTTCGACCACATCCATCTCCTCAACTTCTTTTTCAAACTTTGCCTCATCCTCCTGAACGGCCTAGAGCTTGTCCTGCAGATTTACTACCCCTTCTGATATCAGTAGCTCCAAACACTTTCGTGTGCCCGAAGCCTGACTCAGAAGAGAGAACCGGTCATTGATCTGCTCCTACTCGGCAAGATACTGCTTGATCTTACCAAACTTGGCCGAGCATTTCGGTTTCAACCCAGACTCAACTCTCACCCTCTCCTTCTGAACGCATTAATCTCTGGAGAGCCTCAGCCGCGCTGATTCAGACTTCAGCCTTTCCTCCAGATCTTTGTTCTTCTTCTCCGAAGCGACCAGGCTCTGGAGATCGTTGCTTCATTTTCTTGCGAGGTTTTGAGATCGGCCTCGGACCGGTCTTTGCCGTCTTTCAGTTTACGGAAAATTGCTTAAATTTTATCGATGTCCTCCTTCATCTTCTGATGCCGGGATTCTTTGGCCGCCTCTTCTTTCTTTACCAGTGACATGTCCGTCCAGAGTTGTTTTAGCCTCGCATCATACTGCCCAATGATGCGATTCGAGTACCCCACAACCTGCGAGTAAATGCGTTCAGCAAGCTGCTCGAAGGAAGTTCTTAAAACGAAATGAAGGAAAGTAAAAGAGTTACCATCGCCTGTGCTCATGCGAGATCGCGATACCCTTGGGGGTCGAGAAGCGAGTCCACGTGAGGTAGTCCGGCAACCGACCCTTTCACCTGACTGAAGAGCTCGGCACAAGCGTGTTTATCGTTGAAGAAGGGAGTGTCTCCTCGGTATAGGAAGGAGAAGTTGTAGTTTCCGCTGACCTTCTGTCTTTTCGACTCAGAGTCTCCTCCCTCAGCCCGGTCGGCGGATGCACGCTTTGGCCGGCTTTCCTATGCGGCAGAAGTGTTTTTCTTTTTGGTGGTGCGCCCTGAAGACAAGGACACAACTTTCTTCCCTTCTTTCTTGTCTAACCTTGCTGGAGGGAGACCGGCAGCAGGCGGAGGAAGAGTCGCCGGTGCAGCAGGGTCGAAGACGATCATTGGAACTCCACCAACTAACTGGGTAGCCTAATCGTCATCATCACGTCTCGACGATTCACCTGACTTCGACTCCTCTTTTCTGTCTTTCGAGCTAGGAGTCCTCTGCAGCTGATCGGCATAGTTTGGCATCTTCCTCTTCACCTTACCCATCCTCGGTTTTCTGCCTTGACGAGGAGAACACGGCTCTTTGGTATCCCAGTTAACTGCAAACAAAAAGGACTTGAGTGTTTAGATCGAAAAACCTCATAAGTTAAAGTTCTAAGACGAAAAGAACCATACCAAGTATGCGGGCAAGACTTCGCCGATAACGATCTGCACTTATGTCTGGCCACCTGCGATGCCCGGCAACTCTGAGCTTCTCGACGTCTTGAAAGAAGTTCTCTGGGTGAGCAATGGAAAACGGATGACGAACTGCAGAAACAGAGAACTTTAAACATTAGAAACATGCGAGGCCGAACACAGGAACACTAATAATACAGCAACGATCATCTACCAATATCCGTATTCCACATAATTTTATAATCCCTGTCCGGCTCGGCGACTGACAGTTCATAAAATTTTGTAAAAAAGTAATATCGCTGCCAGTGATGAATCTTGTTCGGCATTCCTGTGATCAAGCAGTGCTCGGATTTCATCTTCACATAGTAGCACCCAGGGCTCTCTTTACATATGCTCAGACTAGACATCTCTTCAAACTGACGAACACTGATCGACACATCACACTCGGCACCTAAGAGGAGAACGCCGGTCATGTGGCGAATCGCAGATGCAGTCAGCTGAGAAATAGCAATTCTTCGCCGATCACAGTACGCAGCTAGAAGATGAGGAAGCGGAAACCACAAATGAGCCTTCCGGAAATACGATTCGTATACGCAGATATATCCTCGCGGAGCATTCCATGGACGCTGGTGCCTCTTCGGCACAAAAATATTAATATCATCCGGAGCATTGCATAAATGCAATGTCTTGTTGATAGAGTCCTCAGTCGACCATGTCGCTTGAACCCCAAGCCATGGATCTTTCTCGGCAGCAGGTACGGCAGGACGATTATCTCCACTAGACGCAACTACCTCGTGCTCGGCATGTTCAGTACTGACGTCCTCAACATCATTCTCGGCACCACTAGCTGGTCGATCATCTACTATTTCATCTCGTTCAAATACGTCATGAACGGCACCCATTGATGATTAACCACATCTCCGGATTGAAGTCATCTCTCTTACAAACTTTTAAACGAAAGTACAGAGATTACCTTTCGATATGAAGAATAGAAAAGAAGAACAACCGAAGAACAAAATCAAAGCAAAAGAGAGATAGAGCAGAGATTACCTTTCGATATGAAGAATAGAAATGAAGAGCAAGTGAGAAGAGGTGGTTTATATAGAGAAAATGGAGCAATTTTCGAGGAAACATCATCATTAACCCTACGCGACTCTTCGATCTCCACAGCTACTTCGATCCCCATTGGGCCACGTGTTTAACCGAAGGAAAATTCTGCGGCTTCGTAATGACGAACTGGGGGGGGGGGCTTATTGTTGGAGATGAACTTTGTTCCTCTGACAAGGCCCGCCGAACTCCTGATCGGTCCGGTTCTACTTGGCCCAATTTGTAAATTATTAAGTAGGTTACATTTGGAGGCTTACGCCGACTTAGATAAGTATATAAGGATGTATGCGCCTCCTGTTAAAGGAGGCACAAAAAATCAATAACAAAGGTCTAAGTTTTAAAGGGGAGATCTCCGAACAAAACCCTAGGTTTCCACTCTAAAATTGACGACCAAAACATCCATCGACGACCTAAAAACACCGTCTCCGCCGAACAAGTAAACCCTAAAAACAGCTTTATCAAATCCTAAACCTAGTTTCTTGCCATCACTCGGTGGCAAGATCTACAGTTCAACAACTGCCACAGAAGACAAAGTCGAAAGTCCTGCCGCAGCTCTATAAGCATTAAATGCTCGAGAGTGTAGATTTTCATTTTTCTTGGTGTCTCTTGAACTTGTGTAGCTGCCCCTTAAGATCCATCTGAAAGTTTTTACAGAGGAAAACATAATCCTTAACCATCAGTTATTAATTTAGTATAGTTTGATGAGACCGTGTACAAAATTTTCGAGAAAGTAACTAATAGTTTGGTAATTGGATGAGTCTAAACAAAATTTCAGAACGGTGTTAAATTTTCATCTGAGAATCCAAAACTACATATGGAACCAACCAAATTTTTTTAAGTACATTCAGTTAAATAACCAAGAAAGCTATCTTATTTGTATCAACCAAGACGGGAAGTAACAGAGAACACGATACGACTTCATAACTCATACACGAGAAAATGGAGATCTAAAGATTTCAGAAGATCGTGACTTTAATCAACAAAAGTAGAATTTGATCATGATTAATAAACCCCTAAAAAGTTAGGCTTTTGAGCGATTTTCAATAACCACAACCTGAATATGACAATTAATTTATCATTTCTCGATCAGATTAACATGATGGATACAAACGTTGGAGAGAATGACAGAACAATTTATATAAAAAAGGGGAACTGCAGTCTCTATATATAAGAAAGAGATTAGAAACGATATTGTGATTGTGTTATAGATGATAGTTGGGTTGTCTGCAGTCTTCATGAAGACAGTAAAATACCTCGAGGGAACTGTCAACTTCTAAAGAACTTCGTGATGTTTATGAGATTTTGATATATGATTGCTTTCCAATCCGTCTTTCTCTCTTACTTCATGTTCTTGTCACCACCAGGATGGTCGTTGAAGAACTTTGTCTCATCATTGACCTATATACCATCAAAATAAAAACTTAAGTGATCTTTCACCATTATCATCCCTAATTCCACACAATTTAATAAACAAATTAAGTGAGTTTTCAACTTTTCACATATCAAATCCTATAAAAGATAGGAAATCAAACAAACATGGAGTAGTTTCGTTTTATAGGCAGCACCCATCAACATTTCAGCAGTCACATTGAATTAAGAATCTACGAAGAATAGGCTTTAGCAAACGGATACAAATTTTCTGTAAATTTAGACTTAGCAAACAAACATAACTCACGCAAAGTAGATCAGATATGCGTTACAGCATGAAAAACTTGAGATCGTAAATCGAAAGTTAGCACTCGAGAATTCTGAGAAGAATACAGATAACAAACAGGTGCAAGCAAAACATGGTCAGACAAGGAGAGAGCAGACATGGTATAGCAGGATGGAGACAATTACAAGTCGATTACTGAAAATAGATGAATCGATACAAGATGTGGAATTGAAAATGATGTTATTAAAAACAAAAAGATGTTAAATAATGGCAATCATTGGAAGATGTAGAGGCAAGAGAGAAGTGGGAGACAAAAGGTGGGAGGTTTTTTTTTGTTTTTCAAAGTTTTTTTTAAAAAAAGACAGCTGTCACTTTTACATGACAAGTGTCCTATAAACATCAAAATAATAAAATGATGATGTAGCTTACTTCCAGAGTCTCAATGATGATGTGACAGAAGGAGAAGAGAAACCCTTTTTCAGAATCATGTAAATTTGAGAATACTCTAGAAAATAATTGTATAGGCAGTGTGAAGATTCGAATGGGGAAAGTATATACATGTGAAGATTCAAGAGAGAGAGTCAGAGAAGTTTACAATTTCAAACCGTATGAATTGAATGAGAGATGAACAGAAAAGGGAGATTAACAGTTAGACTTCGTAGGATGAAAATAAGGTGACTTCAATTGGAACGATTACAAAGGGGATAGTAGACGAATCAACATTTTTTATTTAAAAAAAAAAAAGCTAACATGGCACAATTCAAAGAGTACTCTTTTTGCTGATGCGGACACATCTTCGAACCTCAAATAGTCTCTTTTATTAGTATTATTTATTTTCTCTCTCTATTTTATTGTTTTTAACTTAATGACTTTTAATTAATAAGATTTTATCTCAAGAGAAGCATTAAAAGGTTGTCATGTGTTCTTCAAAATTTTAACATTTTATTTTTTTATTGTTTATAAATTAATGACTTTTAACTTATATTAATTTATTCACACGAAACACATACTGAATATACTTTTATCATAAATTTGTAATAAAAATAGCAAATGAATCACTTTTTGCCAATAAATCTGTTTCTTATTCTTAGTTTTAGAATAATGATCAGTCATTAATATTAATTATTATGTATTTTCTAATATTTGAACATATATATATATATAAAGTAAAATGTTCTCTCTTCTCATGATGCCACCTCATCAAGTGGTCTCTGAAAGATTGACACATTAGCTAACTATTAAAATTTAATAATACTATCACAATATCTATGAAGCCTATTTATAAAATTAATCCATTTGTAGTATATATGATCCATTAAAAAAAGAATATGAATATGCATTTGTTATTCTAATTTATATAAATTATAACGTAAAATTTAAATGAGGAATACCATAAAATATACTGTTTTGAAGTTTAACTGACCAAAATGAACTTTATGGGAGAATTGGACAAAAATGTTTCATTAAAAGGGATAAAAGACTATTTACCACTCATTCCCATATTTAAGTAAAAAAAAAACAAATTTAAAATTCCAAAAATTAAATTAATGCTAAATTCGAGATATATTTTTTCAAAACTTTTTTTTTTTCAAATTTTTTTTTTCAGAATTTTTTTTTTTTCAAAAATTTAGGAAACGTATAATAATTTTTAGTAATAATTTACATACTTAAAATACATAAAATATGTCCTTAAAATTTTAGAAAATGCATACTAATATTTATGAATGATTTACATTTTTGTAGGAAATAATTCCTAAAACGATTTTTGAAAAAAAAAATAAAATATTTGGAATTGTTTACATATTTTAGGAAAATATTTCCAAAACATTTAAAAGTGTGTTTAACATACATAAAACTATGTTCTTAATATTTTAGGAAATGTATACTAAATATTTAGGAATGATTTACATATTTATAGGAAATTGTGCCTAAAGTTTTAATAAACATTTAAAAATGGGTTTCACATAAATATAAGAGCTCTAAATATAACTATGTTCTTCAAATTCTAGGAAGTGTATACTAATATTTATGAATATTTTATATATTTTTAGGAAATGGTTCATAAAACTGTTTTTGAGAAAAAAATCTTAAAATATTTAAGAATGGTTTACATATTTTTAAGAAAATGTTCCTACAACTTAAATAAACATTTAAAAATGGGTTTAACATATATAAAACTATGTTGTTTAAATTTTAGGAAGGGTATACTAATATTTATGAATGATTTAAATAGTTTTAGTAAAGGGTTCCTAAAACTTTAATAAACATTTAAAAATAGATTTAACATACCTAAAAGTATGTTCTTCTAATTTTGTAAAAGGTATAGTAATATTTAGATTTCTTTTACATATGTTTAGGAAAGTGTTTTTAATACTTTAATACATAAAAATATGTTATTGAAATTTTAGAAAGGGTATACTAATATATATGAATAGTTTACACACTTTTAGGAAAGAGGTCTTAAGACTTTAATAAATATATAAAAATACATTTTACATATAGAAAATAATTTTAAATGTTTTGTTTAAATGTTTTAAAATGATATATTAAATATATATGAAATGTTTGGAAGATTAAAAATGTTCTTAAAATTGTAGGAAATGTATAATAATTTTTAGGAATTATTTAGGTATGTTTAGTAAAGGGTACCTAAAACAGGTTTAAAAAAAAAATCGAAAAAAAGAATTTCGTAATTTTTTTTTAATAATAAAATTGAATAATGTTTTTCTAATTTAGTTATAAAGGAGGGATAGAAAAGTCAATTTTCTTGTTTAATGAAACATTTTTGTCAATTTTTCTTTTCTATTTTATTTTGGTCACATAAACATCAAAATGTATTATTTTGGAGATTTGCCCAATTTAAATTTGTATTTGAAAATTAAACTAGGGTAATGAATTTACTTAATCGAAAATCTTAAAATTATGAATTACAAAATCAATATATAAGCATTATAGAAGAAATTTATAATTATATTTTAAAACATTTATAAAAATTTAATGGATAAGATAATACAATAGATATCATTAATATAGAAGACTATTTTATTTCTAACATAATCAGAAAATTAAGATAAAAATATAGGAACACTAAATAATATAGCATACATTTAAAATTCAAAAGTATCTATATATTATGGTTTACAGTTACTAATTTCTTAAAATATTTGTTAACCATATTAACTTTCAGAATTCAAAATATATAATACTAATTTTATGCATAGAAGCAAGCAAAATTCTAGAATATTATTAAGAAATAATAGAACACACTAAAACGTTAAAAAATCATTCTAAGATCATCCATATCTTACAAAACGTTAAAAAAATATATGCGATTTATAAAAATACTAAATGTTAGTGTTGATTTTTTTATTTTATTTTTATTTTTTGTTTTTACTGCTAAAATTGTTTAGAGTTCACTATCACTGTTTACAAAAGACTGAAGGAAAGTCAGACAATTATGAAATAAACACCATTGATGGGGAGAAAGAATGGCTCGTTTAGCTAATAAATCAGCACATCGATTACCATATCTTTTCCTATGTATAAACTTGATCTGGTGGAACATGGCAGCCCAGGCTTTGATAATTGAGATATAGTGTTGTATCCGAAGGTTCGTTGTTATTCATTGAATGACGTTAATGAGCTCTAACTAACTCCCTCAAATTCCCCTTTGGTATAACCTAAAGACCAACAAGCTTGTAAAACCCATATGAGCGCTGAGGCTTCTACTTCCAGTGGTGTAAATCGTCATTCAAACTGACCCATACCACAGTCCAAAAATTCTCCCACACTATTGCTGAGTATCCATCCCATTCCCAAAGTTGCTGTAGCAGTATGTGTTGCATCATAGTTACATTTGATCCACCCATATTCTGGGTGTGTCCATAGAGAATCTAGATGTGGAGGGCCATGGTTGATATCTGTTAGAGGAGGAACTGTATCTTCAGAACTTGCCATCCACTCTGTAACATCATCTTTGGCTCGTTGCAGGGTTAGGTGTTCTGAAACTACTCTGTGTCTGAATTGCAGTTCGTTCCAACTCTTCCATGTGCGCCACAACAACCAGAATGGTAGGAGACGAGATTCCACTGTTGATCGCTGATCTTGGGACAGAGTAAATAAGAAACATAGCTTGTTTTCTAGAGTTATAGTAGCATCAGTTACCAAGAAGGGAAGCAGACCAGATAGTCGCCAAATTGCTACTGCATAAGGACATGTGAAAAGGACATGGTCTCCCGTTTCCACCGTACAACACCGAGAACAAGTAGGATCATTGATAACTTTCCGATGACATAAAGATGCCTTTACTGCAATACACCGTGAAGCAGCCCGCCAAATAAAATGTTTAATTTGGGGGGGGGGGGGGCGATTTGCAGACTTGATGGACTTGGAAATATCAGGGTGTGTACGAAGTGGTGGTTGATCCAATTGTTGAGTTGTTTTCGTCGCCAAGTGGTAACCAGATTTGACGGTATAGATACCATTGCTGGTATAGACCCATATAGCGGAATCCGGTAAAGACCAATGAGGCAGAAAAATTGTTGTGATGATATCATGATCTTGCTGTTCAATAAGTTCAGCCATTTTCTTAGGACACCAGTGACGAGCTTCTGTCGAAAATAAAGTACACACCGGAAGTGACGGGTTGGTATAAGGGAGAAGTTTAGGAGCTCTAGGAGGCGTTAATTGGAGCCATTTATCGGATAATCTTGTTGCTTGACCATCTCCTATTGATACCAAGAGGCCTTGGTGTAACAATTCTCTCCCAAACATTAGGGACTGCCAACCATAGGAGGGTTGTGAAACTTTTGTAACCTTTAGAATAGTCGTCGTCTTGAAGTAACGATGCTTTACAGCTCTGTAAAGGAGAGTCGCTGGTCGGCGTATTAATTTCCAGAGATTATTAGCTAACAAGGCCTGGTTAAATTTGTGCAGGTCTCGGAATCCAAGTCCACCGTTTTTTTTGGAGACATCCATCTTCTTCCACGAAATCCATGCCATTCTACGTTGGTTTGAATTTGCTCCCCACCAAAATCGAGCCAGTCTACTATCTAATTCAGAACAAAGGCCAAACGGCATTTTGAAGATATTCATAGAGTAGACTGGCATAGCATAGCCCACTGCTTTTATAAGTGTTTCTTTTCCGGCCATAGACAAAAAACGTGTTTGCCATCCTTGGATTTTAGTAAGTACCATCGTCTTCACATATCAGAACATTTCTGTTTACTTGCTTCCAAACTGTTCTGGTAAACCAAGATACTTACCACCACCTCCAACATTTGGGATTTTCAAGACTGACTGAATACGATCACGTGTAGCCTGATACACACGGGAACCGAAAGTGAAGGAAGATTTATCGAAATTAATTACTTGATCGGAAGCCTTCGCATACAGCTCGAAAATCTGGGAGAGATTTACACTTTTTTGTAGATCAGCCCGAACAAAAAACAGTGAATCATCCGTGAACAGTAAGTGTGAGATAGACGGTCCGTCGATACTCAATCTTAATGGTTGGAGAGATTGATCTGTCTCCGCCTGAACCATCAAGGAGCTGAGAACATCAACACACATAATGAATATATATGGAGAAAGTGGGTCACCTTGTCGAATGCCTCTAGAAGCCTTAAAGTGACTATATGGGCTTCCGTTAATTAATATTGAAAAGGAGACCGAAGTGATACACATCATAGTCCATTTAATCCACTGTTCACTGAATCCTTTCTTCCTTAGTACTGTCTCTACAAATTTCCATTCAAATATGTCGTAAGCTTTGCTTATATCGGTCTTTACTGCCATAAACGAATTTGCAACACGACGGTGTACCTTAAGAGCGTGAAAAGCTTCATGGGCCAGGAGGACATTGTCTGTAATTTGTCGAGTGGGAATGAAAGCCGCCTGGTTTCCAGAGGCGATCGTTGATAGGATGGGTTTAAGTCGATGTATCATAATTTTGGACACCACCTTGTATAACACATTACAAAGCGCTATGGGCCGGAAGTATTTACAGGTTTCAGGACAGGTTTTCTTTGGTATAAGACATAAATTAGTGTGATTCAGAGTCGCAGGCAACTCTCCGGTAGAAAAAATATTGCGAACAGCATCAACAATCGTTGGACCCACAACATCCCAATAATGCTGGAAGAAATGACCAGTGAAGCCATCCGGACCAGGAGCACAGGATGCTCCAATAGATAATCCTTAACCTCTGTCACAGAGATTGGCGCTGTAAGCAATATATTCATTTCCGGAGTGACAACAGCATGGATGTTGTTTAAAGCATCCGAGATATTCTGGGGATCAGATGACGTAAATAATGAAGTATAAAAATTGGTAGCCCTGCAGCAATGTTGCAGTTACCATATATATCCTCCCCATCACCATTTTTAATGGACAATATCTTATTCTGAGCTCGGCGATTCTTAGTAATGGCATGATAAAAACGAGTATTTTGATCACCTTCCCGTAACCAGCGATTTCGGCTTTTAAGTTGCCAGTAAACTTCCTCATCCTTGCATGCCTTGATTAAATCGAGACGTAGTCTGTATAGTTCGTCAGATGAAACGTGAGGCGACGTGTGAGCCTCGTTAGTGGTGTGAATCAAATCGTTGATCCTCTTGGCTGAATTGGTGGGATTTTGTATCTTCCAAACAGAGATGTGATGACGACGACGTTGAACTCGCTGAATTATATCACTGCTCTGATTGTGAGAGTCAAATAACCACCCTGAGAAAATCACATCTCTAAAATCTGAATTACGGCAGAGTCGACTATCAAATTTAAACATACGTCGGCCTTGTTCTGGTATCTTACGAATACTGATGATAGCAGGGCGGTGATCAGAACCAAACATTTCCAAATATTGCACTTGAGATGCCGGGTAAGTTGCTTTCCGTTATGCATTGGCCATAGCTCTGTCAATCCAGCTCTCAACAGTAAAAGAATGAGGTTTTCCACACCATGTCATATTATTCCCTATGAATGGGAGATCTGAAACACTACACGTCTTATCCATATTATTAAAATCCACAAGACTCCATTTCTCTCGTACACAACCACCTAGTTTATCAGTTGCATTTAGAACTTCGTTAAAATCACCACACATGAGCCAAAGACCTTTCTTATTACTTGAAATACGCTATAATGTTTCCCAAAGTATACTGTGATGACGACGGGTAGGATGACCATAAATGCACGAGAAGTAAAAAGTAAAAGCTTTATTCATTACTTTGCAATCAATCAGACGTTTATCAGCAGAAAGAAAAACAACATTTACATCCTTATTCCATATCATAGCTAAGCCACCTCCAGTTCCTACAGGAGATACACAGTGCACGTAATCATAACCAAGTTGTGCTCCAATATCTCAAACAATGTCATCTGGATTTTTGGTTTCATCTCGGCTTGTTGTGGTTGATGCTTGGTTATCTGGATACGTGTTGTTTGAAAAACATTTACTGGGTATGGGCGAGTATACCAATAACGTTCTTTACGTATGCCTGCATGGACTCGCTGTTTCTTGGAGTTGTGCTCTTTTGACTCGTCAACTATCAGAACCTGTCGTAATTCTTTACCTTTCAAAGCCACCTCAGGAGCCGGGGACTCTGTTTTACGCCGTTTATGTGAACCAGAAGGGGACTCAGTGTCTGGGTTGTCAGAAGGATATTCTTGATCGGCAGGATCATGTCTTAACGTTGAGGGGAACCCAGGGGGATGTTCATCAGTATGATCGTCATCATCGTCATCAAGGGGCTCATCGGGGGGGGGGGGGGGTGTCGATCTGAGTCGTTGGACAATCATGATAATCGTGCGTCATCATGCCACAGAGTGTGCAGAAACCATGAAGTTTTTCATATCTGAACTTGAGAACAGACGTCTCGTCTCCGAATTGAAAGATACGTTGGAAACGTAACGGATTGTCAATATTGCAGAGAAGGTGGACTCAAACATAATCCACTTGAAGGGCTCCATCTCCTTGAAAGTCAGTTTCCAGAAAATGACCAATCGGTGTCCGATAAAGGTAACCATGCAAAGCATTAGAAATTGAATCAGAATTCCACGTATTTATACCCAGAAGGAAATGTGCTTCAGATCCCCATCACTATGGAGTGGTGTCCATTTCTGTAGTGAACACATCCATTCGTTGAATGACCATGGGCCACGACATAAAACAGACAACATGGCTTCCTCAGATTGGAACAGAAATTGCACTTTCTGGTTTTGGAAGATACGCCCAGAAACTTCTTCACTTACTCCCCAAAGGCGGGGAAGGGACATCATCATTGCTCTCAAATTCTGTTTGCGTGGGTTTACGGGGTTACCAATTAAACTGAATCGGGTTTCATAAACCACTTCCTGGCAGAGATCAAAAGGGACGGAGACGATATCATCGTCAATGCCCAAGGAAATATCTTGCATTTGTTTTTGGACGGATTCAGACATGATCAAAAGAAACATGGAAAAATGAGTTCCTGAACTTAGATCGATATAATAAAGACGAAGACCCACACAAGATATAAATAACAGAGATTGAGTAACCGTTGAACAGTTTTTTCCAATAGAACCGTTTTTAGATCCTGACAAAACCGTCGGAATAACTTCCCGTAGAGAGAGAAGAGCGGTTAAAAACCGGTAGTTGCGATCACAGTAAAAGTCACCTTACAATCGCATGAGAAAGAAACATTTTTTGTTATATGTTAGTGTTGATTATCTAGCTTAAGTTGCTTTATGCATTATAATAAATAAATTATTTCTTTTATACTTAAAAAATAGTATACAAATTAATCTTTTCTTTTAAGTAAAAGGGTATGAGTTGATTAAAGATATAAATATACTAGAGAGAAAAACATTCTAGGTATCCATGTTGAATATGAACTGACTGCATTTCTCAAGAGTTTTATTATATTATTAGAATCATGATAATGTAAACAGTAAGAAAAATATATAATAATTAGATATTTAGGAAAATTTTTCTTATAACACTATAATTTCTAACAAAAATAACAAAATAATAATAATAAGGTTAGTGTTATTTTTAACTAAAAGTAAACTAAATATTTTTAAATATTTATTTAAAATTTAGAATATTGTTTTAAATTAAAATCATCTTTGTGTTATTTATTTAGCTACTCACCCGTCTGTAGGACGGGTTAACCCCTAGTATATATATGCTTGTAAATATAGTGGATGTAGTTGTAGAGTGTATGTGTATTGCATATGTAGTAGACGTAGAAAGATAATAGGATTAAAAAATATAAACAATGTCAATAACCAAACACTTAAATACCTATAATTTTATGTCAAACCACTTAATTATTTCAAAAAACTAATTGAAATTGGATTAAAAAAAAACTTAGGTGGTGCGTGTAACATAAAGCGGAAAAAGGTAAAATTAAATTAAATTATAATAAAATAGCTTTTATACCAAATTAATTATTGTTTGAGCTGTGAAGTTTTTGGAACCAATTTGAAAGTCGGTTAAGCAATAGGATACACAAAAAATCTGGGTTCACCGCAATTAGTAGACCCAAGCTCCTATGTTGATTAAAAAACTTGCTAATAAGTATCACACTTGGATAAAGTTGCTATCATTAAGTACCAAGTAAAAAAGACGTTCAAAACTCTGAAATTTCAAAAAAAAAATGATGAAAGATCTGAAGAAATCCAAAGAGTTACATAGACACTTCAATATTTAAAATAAGTTTTTGACTTTTACTAATTAATAATAGCTTCATTATATAGTAAAATTATAATAAATTTCATCCATAAACAATAGTCAACATAGAAAAAAGGGAAACCAGACTCTAATAAATATAGAAGATAAAATAAAAGACTAAAATGAATGCAGCCTTACACCATGGACGAAAATGATTCTCACAAGTAGTGAATGTTACTTTTTTGGCAGACTGAATATAGAACTTTGGTAGATAAATAATAGAATTAAAGAAATTCGTTGACAGACCTTTGTTAGAATAATGTGACAGTCAGTCCGTTCTTTTCCTCTGCTCCTTGTGTTACTTCCTTAACTTGCACCTCTGCACAATCTCCTCAGGTTCGAAAGAATCTGTCCTCAAATCCACTAATTCATCATCTTCAAAATGTGGAGAAAGATCCCCAACATTGAATGTGGCAAAAATTTCGTAATTACATGAAAGTTTTAGTTTAGAAGTATTTCATCGAATTTCGCAAGCACCTTGAAAAGTCCTTGATCTCGACTTGAGTTTTGACTTGCACTTGCCATGCAACATCTCCTTTCTTAACGGAACCAAACCATATCGCACGGTTCAAATGACTTAGTACAACATTTTTTTTAGCTTTCTTCTGGTACTTCTCATTCACCTTCTCAATATTAGCTCTAACATTCTCATGCAGATTATTTTAACACGCTTTGCTGCTTCATCGTTTGCTTTGAACTCACAAGGAAATGGAATCCAATCAATAGGAGTAAAAGGATTCAAACCATACACTACCTCAAATTGAGAACGTTTTGTAGTATACCTTGCCGAACGGTTTTAAGAAAGCTCCACCTAAGCCAACTTCATATCCCCTTCCTTTAACTTTTTCTCAAACAAACCCCTCAGAAGTTTAATCAAATTTCTGTTTGTTACCTTCCTTTGTCCATCAGTTTTTAGATGGAAAAAAGTACTAAAGATCAGTTTAATACCCAGTAATGTCCACAAAGACTTTCAATAATAGTCCATAAACTTTGAATCTCGATCATAAATAATAGTCTTTAAAAAATCCATAAAGACCGAGAACCTCTATAAAGTAAGAAACAGTATCCTGACATGCATCATCTATTTTGTGACAAGTAATAACATGTGTCATCTTACTATACTGATCAAGCACAGCCATGATAGAATCCTTGCATTTATGCATTCTTGGTAATCCCACAATGCGTTCCATATTCAAATAATCCCAAAACTGTGTAAGAATACACAAAATAAAGTTCATGTTGGTAATAATTTTTCATCGTTTGACAAGTTGTTCACCTCTCGGAATAGTGGTTGTTTTGACTCATTCTAACCACTGTTTCAAGTCTTTATCGAATCTTTATGGGGACTATCGAGTTATTTCAGGTCAGTAGGAGGTTATAGATAAATATTTGACTAATTAGGGCCCCTGAAGCAAAAAGGAGTTGAAATGGAAAAAAAGAGCTTAAGTTTCATGCGGATCAGTCTCTCTGGCTTCGAAGGACCCGCTACAGACGCAGAGGACTCTACGGAGCACCTACTACACTTTGGAGCACCTACTCCACTTTGGAGCACCCACTCCAATTCAAAGAGAAAATAAGGAAACTCGACTAACCTAATTTTGGGACGAGAGGAAGAGGAATAAGGCATGATCCACCCCCTGAAACATTATCAACGATCAATTTTCTGAGTTTTGAGATCTGCATAAGATTTTCATTGAGTTTTAGAGAGTTTTGCTTGTAAGATTTGGAGAATAATCTATGCAACACTTGATTAGAATTTTAAACCCTTGTTATTTTTGATTTATATTTCATGGATTCCTTTCTATCTATTGTTGTGTTTCATATCTCTATGTCTGAGTAGATTCTCTAGCTAAATTAAAGATTTCAATGGTATTCATGAGTTAATGGATTGAACACAAATAGGGCTTAAATCGACTGTCTTCATCATTATTAATCTTAATGCTTGGATTGAACTGATCACTTGATCACTGATTTTAGGCTAATCTATTCATCAAAAGTATAATAGGTTACTAGAAGAAACTTTGGTGAGCGATTTTTCCTTAGCCAATGACAACTGATGCTAAAGTGAATTGTGGACAAATCAAACCTACTCGATATTACTTGTATGTGATTCTAGATTCAAACGACAGTTTAGGATTTTAGGCCGAAACAATCAACCAATTTGATTTCTTAGCTTCCTTTTAATTCCTTGCAGAAACATAGTGTAACGTTGGTCCTTTAGAAATCAATCTTTTTGTATTACAATTATAAGTTGTGCACTTACAATAGAAATTAAAAGCACTAAATCCGGTTTATCAAGTTTTTGACACCATTGCGACGGCGACCAAAGCGTTACCTTTGACTCTTGTCTAAGATTTTTCTAACTTGGTTTTCCTCTCCTCTCTTGTGTGTACTTCAGGTGTATGACCACAAGGACCAAAAAGCAAACGATCTGTAAATCTCATCACCTAAAGCAACGAAGAGTTAGCAAGAACAGAAAGAGCAAAAAGACAAAACATGCCTAATACCGTCAATATGGGCGACAGAGACAATGCGGAAATGGCTTCTAAGTTGTAGAGGCTTCAACGGCAGATGGAGCAAATGCGGCAGTAGCAAGAAAGGCAGCATCAGCAGCTTTCCATTGGAGTCAAGGACAATCTGCATGCTTTCTATCAAAATAGAGCTGTAGTTGTGTCACCCACGATTCAGAGGCAAGACTTTGAGGTTAAGCCTCAAATGATCACATTGGTGAAGCAACATTTGTTCCATGGGCTTCCTACAGAAATTCTGATGGACCACATTGAAAATGTTGAGGATATCTGCAGCACAACTGCTTCAAATGGGCTACCACACGATTTTCTGAAATGCAAGTTGTTCTCATTTTCTCTTGTGGACAAAGCTTCACACTGACTTAAGTCATTACCACCTGAGTCTCTTACAACATGGGAAGAGTGTAGATCATCATTCTTGGTTCACTTCTACACCAAGTCAAAGACTGCATCTCTAAGAAACAAGATCTCTTCATTCCAGTAGCATTCTGGAGAAACTTTTATGAGGCTTGGGAGAGGTTCAAAGAATACCAAAGAGATTTTCTTCTTATGGGTTCACTTATGAACAAATTCTAGGCATCTTTTACGATGGTGTTGATTGGGAATATCAAAATACCTTGAATTCAGCCACCAATGGCGATTTCATGACTAAGACTAAGAGGGTGCCTATAAGCTGATTGAGAACTTGGATGCAAGGTCTCCTGAGTATGAAAGGTCCAGGAAGGTCAGTAGTGTTGAAGCACAAAAGATTGATGAGCTGACAGCCAAGGTGAACATATTGCTAAAAGGAAGTCAAAAGTCAGTCCATTTTGTTGATGAGAATTGAGATGTACATCTCTCGCAAGAGTTTGGGAAGACGAGGATGATGATAAACAAGAGGTTAGCTATGTCAATGGGCA
Source organism: Iljinskaea planisiliqua (assembly GCA_900108845.1). Classification (NCBI taxonomy): domain Eukaryota; kingdom Viridiplantae; phylum Streptophyta; class Magnoliopsida; order Brassicales; family Brassicaceae; genus Iljinskaea; species Iljinskaea planisiliqua. The sequence goes on along the minus strand of FNXX01000003.1, from coordinate 11,608,269 downwards.
AGGCTTTTTGAAAAATTGCGGCTTCAATCAAGCCTATTGGAGCCATCCAAACTTGTCCTTTAAAAGCACTAATCTTGAGAATCCTCAGAACCAAGTGTATCCACAACAATGAGGAGGAAAAAATCAGCTGTCAATTTGGGGTTTCAGAAAAACTACTCCAAAAACTCACAAGGGAAGCAGTTCATCACCAATCAATGGCAAAACCAATTTCAAGGAGGAAACCAGCGGAAACCACAGTTCATCAACATGCAGTCTTCTTCACATGGTGCAAATAACTCTCAAGATGAACTGAAGAATCTCATGCAACAGCTGCTGATTAATCAAAAAAAGTCAGCCACTAAGATCAATGCCAATGTTGGTAGCATGTACAGGGATCTAAATGGTAACTATGAGGCTGTGTGGGCTCATATGAAGAAGTTAGATGTCCAAGTTGCTCAAACTGTTGAAGCTGTCAAGAGATCACCTGGAACTCATCCTGGGGAGGCAGAGATGAATCCTAGGAATGAGTAAGTCAATTTAGTTTAGTTGAGAAGTGGAAAGACACTACATGTTGCAGCAGCACCCATCAAAAGTTCAAAAAAGGGAAAGAGCCAGCTGAGGAGCACTCGCTCGAGTTGGAAATGCATGCTCTCAGCGTATAAATGTCGACAGAGCATGTCCCACTTTCTGGAGCACCTGCTCCATGTTTAGGTTTGGTTTCTCTAGGTGTAGAATTCCCGATAGAGCACCCCAACTCGTCGCCAAAGCATCTTCTCCAATAGGGTGCTCCAACTAAACCAGCAGAAAATCTTCCAGCGAGGGTCTATAATCCTAATGTTCCCTACCAAGTTCCACCAAAGAAGTCTTGCAAGGACATAGAGAGGCCAAAATACAAGAAGATGCTGAAACACATGACCACTAAACCCCCATTGGTTGATGCTGCACAAATGATTCTTTCCTTAAAGAGGGACTTGAAGAAATTGGTTGCTAGAAAAGTCACAGATGACAAGAATGTCATGCTGATTTCAAAGAATTGCAGTGCTGTACTGCAGAATAAGATGCCAAAGAAGATGAGTGCTCTAGGAAGATTTGTTGTATCTGTGCAAATTGGATCAAAATCCCTTTGCCTGTTCTGTTTGCGATCCTAATTCAAGTTCGAATCAGATGCCATACTCTGTGTCTAAGCGTTTGGGTTTCATTAAGTTCAAGCCAACAAGGATATCCTTGTTGCTTTTTGATAGATCAACACGTCTGCTTGTTGGAATACTTGAGGATTTTCATGCGAAGATAGGTAACACACTAATCCCAGCAGACTGTGGTTCTAAAACTTGATGATGAACCCAAAAATCCATTGATTTTAGGCCGTCCACCCCTCTACACAGTTGGTGAAATCATCGATGTGAGGAGAGGAGCAATTGATCTAGCTCCATCTACGACACATTGTCATGAAGTTTGAGATAAACTAGTTGCTCAAAAAGCCCATGCTGGATGGACAAAACTGCACCATTGAGGATAATTCTGATATCTCATAAGAAGTGGCTGAAGAGATCCTAGCAATTGATCCTTTTGAAGTTGCTTTAACTAAGGCTAAAGGAGAGCATGATTTTCTGAGTGAGGATACTGAGGGGTTAGCAAAGATGTTAGTTCGAGCCTTAAAATGGAGAAGATGGTAGCTTACATGAGTTTGGCAGAGGGACAGAAATCGGTTGCAGACGTCAGTAATAGAGCACCCGCTCTGAATTTCGGAGCAGCTGCTCCGAGCTCAAGTTCTATTGTTGGCCCTTGGAGCGAGCTGAAACCTCCATAAATTTAACTGAAAGCACTTCCTACCAGGCTAAGGTACACCTTTCTTGAACCTAACTTTACATACCCTGTGATAGTAAACTCGGAATTGAACAATGTAGGGATTGCCTTGCTTTTGTGTGAACTTAGGAAGTATTGTAAGGCTCTAGGCTACTCATTAGAGGATATCACTAAAATTTCTCTGGATCTTTGCATGCATAGGATACATCTAGAAGATGAATCAATGACTTTTGTAGAACATCATCGGAGGTTAAACTAAAATCTAAAAGATGTTGTTAAGAAAGAGATAATGAAACTTCTAGAGGCTGGTGTGATCTATGCTGTTACTGATAGTACTTGGGTTAGTTATGTTCAAGTAGTTCCTAAGAAAGATGGCATAACTGTGACAAAAACTGATAGGAACGAAATGATACCTACTAGCACTGTTACAGGCTATATGAGGTGTATAAACTATCAGAAATTGAATGCTACAACCCCTAAGGATCATTTTCCTCTATCCTTTATTGATCAAATGCTTGAGAGATTGGCTAACCATCCTTAACACTGCTTTCTAGATGCCTATTCTGGTTTTTTTCAGATCCCCATCCAACCAGATAACCAAGAAAAAAAAAACATTCACTTGTCCTTATCACACTTTCTCTTATTGACGAATGCCATTTTGCTTGTGCAATGCCCCAACGACTTTCTAGTGCTGCATGATGTCCATTTTTACTGACCTCATCGAAGACATAATGGAGGTTTTCATGGACGGTATTTCTCTCTATGGAAGCTTATTTGTTGTCTATTTGTCAAACATGTGCAGGGTACTGCAACGATGTGAGGAGAAACATCTGGTGCTGAATTGGGAGAAGTGCCATTTCATAGTGAGAGATGGGACCATGTTGGAACATCGGATTTCAAAGCAAAGCATTGAGGTGGATAAGAAAAAAATAATCAAGGTGATGATGTACTTGCAACTGCCTACTTCACAGAAAGGAATCTGCAGTTTTCTGGGACATGTTTGGTTCTATAGGAGGTTTATCAAAGACTTCTCTAAGATAGTAAGGCTTTTAACTCAGCTGTTGTACAAAGGGGTGAAGTTTGATTTTGACAGTGCTTGTTTAGATGTTTTCCACACGATCAAAGAATCATTGGTCAGTGCTCCAATTGTGCAACCACTATACTGGGACCAACCTTTTGTGACCATAAATGATACCAATGATTATGCAGTAGGAGAAGTGTTGGGTCAGAGGAAATAAAAGAAGCTGCATGTGATATATTATACGAGCTGAACTCTGGATGAAGCTCAGTGCAGATACGACACTACAGAGAAAGAGCTTATAGCGATTTATTTTGCCTTTGAGATGTTTTGATCCTACCATATTGGGTCAAACGTTGTTGTACACACAGATCATGCTGCCTTGAAGTACTTGCTGACCAAGAAGGATGACAAACCGAGGTTTAAGATGGATTCTTTCGTTGGAAGAGTTCGATTTGGAGATTAAGGACAAAAGGGGGTTGAAAATGGTGTTGCAGATCATCTATCTTGATGAGAGTAGAGACTTATGTACCTCTAGATGACAGTCTCCATGATGAGCATGTTTACGCCATAGGTGTTTATCAAGTCGCGGAGAACCCACTCCATTTTGGAGCACCTGCTCGGAGCAACTTCTGTAGCCAAATCGACAAGGAACAACAAACCAAGTTCCCCTGGTTAGGAGGGATATCAAACTTCCTTGCTAGAGAGTAAGAACCTGTAGAATTTGTTTGCAACAAAATGGGAAGTTTTTGCGGGACATAAGCATTATTTATGGGATGAGCCTTACTTATACAAGCATTTCTCAGATGGAATTTTCAGAAGGTGTGTATTTGAAAAATAAATCTCTGAGATTCTGTTTCACTGCCATGGTTCCTTATACACTAGAAACTTTGCCACCTTCACGACAGTGTCTAAAGTGCTACAAGTAGGGTATTGGTGGCCCACTATGTTCGGAAATGAACAGAGATTTGTGTCTAGGTGTGATTCATGCCAAAGAGAAGGGAATATAAGCAAAAGAAGTGAGATGCCACAGAACTTCATACTCAAAGTTGAGGTCTTTAATGTGTGGGGAATCGATTTTATAGGATCATTCTCATCATCCTTTAGAAATGAATACATCTTAGTGGCAGTACACTGTGTCTAAGTGGATTAAAGCTCTGGCTAGTCCCACGAATGGTGAAGGTGTTCAAATCTGTCATCTTTCCAAGATTTGGTGTACCTAGAGTGGTGATAAGTGATGGAAGATCTCATTTCGTCAATAGGATTTTTGAGAATCTGCTGAGAAAAAATGGTGTAAAGCACAAAGTATAACTCCTTACCATCCCCAAACAAGTGGATAAGTAAAAATTTCCAACAGGGAAATCAAGAGCATACTGCAGAAAATTGTGAGCACTACAAGAAAGTATTAGATTTCCAAGCTGGATGATGCTCTCTGGGCATATAAAACTGCCTACAAAACATCTTTTGGGACAACACCATTTTACTTGGTGTATAGAAATGCATGGCACCTCCTTGTAGAACTTGAAACAAGGCAGTCTGGGCAGTGAAGAAGTTGAATTTAGACGTTAAGTCTGCTTTTGAGATGCGGTAAATGAAGTTGCATGAGTAGGAAGAGATTAGGCATCTGGCCTATGATAACTTGAAAATCTATAAGGAGAGGACAAAAGCTTATCATGATAAGAGGATACTCACCAAGAATTTTCTCCAAATGATCAAGTATTGTTGTTTAACCCTCGGTTGAAGCTGTTTCTTGGGAAGTTAAGATCAAGATGGTCTGGACCCTTCACCATCAAAGAGGTTTGGTCCTATGAAGCTATAGTGTTGCTGGACACTACCAGAGGAGAATTTGTTGTCAATGGTCAGCGGCTCAAACCATATCTTACTGAGCCCAATATCGCAGAGGGTGAAGTTTATCCCTTAAGTGATCCTCCTCAAGCCTAAATGGTTAGCCAAGTCAAGTTAGTAACTTAAATAAAGAGCTTGGTGGGAAACCCACCGGTAAGTGTATATATCTACCATTCTTTGTTTTCTTTGTTTCTAAATATTTGGTTATAGTTTTCTTTGTTTAAAAAAAAACAAGAAACACTGGCCTAACTGCCTAAGGGTGTTATCAACAGCCAGCTAAAAAGAGGAAGAAGAAGAGAGGGAGCACCTGCTTCGAAGGAGCACTTGTTGCTCCAAGAGTAAACAAAGACGATAGAGCACCGCATCGCAAAAAGGAGCATCTCCGTTTTCCCTCCAGGTTGCTCCAGGCGTAAAAAAATCGAAGGAGCACCCCAACCCATGTCGGAGCACCTGCTCTGACGGGGTTCTCCACGCAAGAAGAATCAGGTAAGTTTTCTGCTTCTTTTCTAAAAGGCGTTTAACCGGTTTTTGATTAAAAATTTCCTAATTTTTTGTGCCTCAAGGTAAACCAAAACCGCTATTCCCATTTAAAAAGCCTTCTCTCCTTCTCCTTCTCTCATCGACGGTTTTCACCTTCTTAACCGTTTTGCTCAAATTCTAACTTTTTCAATTCTCAATCGTTTTGAGTGAATTTTGGGTCTAAATCGGGTGAAAGTTTTCCCTCTATCTGAATCTTCAGTCAATTCTGACACCCAGCCAAGGTAAGCTCACAAAAAACCCCTTTTACAGTCGCGACCATGGATGAAAATGTGAGGTTTTGTGGACTTTTCCTTCTTGAATTGATTGCTCACAACTGTTCTAAATACTTCCTATGTCGATTTAGTTGAATGTGGCTTGATTTGTGGCTTGATTTCACACATGAAATTTAAGACAAAAAAACTTGAAATCCAACAATGGTGAAATTCGTTGTTTTCTGAATTGATAGTGGGATTTGAGTTGGGTTCTCTAAACAAATGGCTATGTGAACATCAAGTTGGAGTTTTCAAGGAACAAAGCTATCTCCATAGATTGCAAAATTATTTTGAGTTCCTCTTTCATTAAGCTCACCTTGCTTTAATGTTTGTTTCTTTTGTAGGCAATGCCTCCAAAGAACATCCATTACACAAACCGCAAGGGCAAGGCCACAAGCAACTCATCCCATGCTCCTCCCAATACCGCACATGGCCAAGACCCGAGGGCGACCATTTTGAGCTTCCCGATGACAACCCCTCCACGTAATCCGATGACAAGTGGGATCAGACAGACTCTTTCTACTACAATGCTCTGCTTAGAGTTGCCATGAAACCAACCTGGTTCATGTGTGACAATAGTCTGAAGCGGTTGGGGATCTACAAGGCCGTCGAGAGCATTCTCCTCAACGCCCCACTACATGAGCTTCACTTTGGAGATCGATATCCTGTATCATGAGTATAGGCGCTGGATGATCGCGTCTCAAAGGAAGAACAACAGCCTCATGCACCAAATCATGCAATCGCTGTCTCGAGGATGCTGCCACACCAAAACAGCGAGGGACGTCAACACCGTGCACACTCTGGGACCATCAGAGTGATGTTCCCAACACAGGAACCGGATTGGACGTGATGGGAGTGAGAGCCCCGATGCCACCACCACTTGATAATCTCTAGTAGCACCCTTTTACCACCATTGTATTATCCGCTTTTACCCTCTTTAGTGTTCCAACATGCCTTCTATTTATCTTCACAGCGGGGACGGTGTGAAGTAAGTCTGTGGCAGGGTGTTTATAACTAATAATTCCGTTTGTTTTCTTTCATTTTCTTTTTTTTTTTTGGGTCAGTCTTGAGTCATTTTTGATGTCTTTTTTAAGTTAGTTTGTTTCTTTGAGTCAGTTTGATTCTTTGAATAAACAACTTGTGGGAATTAGGACATAAATTTGTGATGATCTTAAATCACTTGTGTGCATTTGATTATCTTTCTAGTGACCATTACTGCAAAATTTTGAGTGCACAGACAAGCTGGAATACCACCACATTCGGATCTCCCTTTTCCAGAACATCCCATCCTATTGAGGTTTCATCGGAAAGACATGAACACTGTTTTATCTGGACTTAATTTGAACTGAAATTCTTATTGTTATAGACATTAAATTAAGGAAATAAAATCATATTCAAGACTTCTTATTCTTTTACCACTCTTGCGGATCCTGAATAGTTAGCTCATCTTAAGCTACTACCCACCTTGAACCTAATTTTCATTTAGACTGCATGCATTCTCATTTTTCAGATTCATATGTGGAGATATGTGTTTCAGATTCATATGTGGAGATATGTGCAAAAGGGTTGGACAGAAAATTATTGACACAACCTCTAACTCACTCTTGCTGAAGATGTCGTGAGACAAGAAGAAGAAGGGACAAGAGCACCTACTCCAAACAAGAGCACCCACTCCAAGCATCACCTGATTTGGAGCACCTGCTCCAATAGGATGCTCCAATTAGTCCAATGTAGAAGGAAGTCAATCACCCGACTTGCTGGGGTATGTGGATCCATAATTCAAAAGAATTCATGCTTAAGAGACACACATCAATGTAAATACCCTCCTTATCATCTAAAAAAAAATTCAATCAATGATTAGGAGTAGGGAATTAGTAACTCAAGGATGTGTCCCTCAGTACATGGCAAACCCCAAGGAAGAAAGAAACAGATTTGAGGAGTTAGAGTTTTCAAGAGAAGAATAGTGCTTCGAGATTGTGGAACCTCAATGAGTCCATTCTTTCCTGCCATTTTGTGCGATATGATGCATCCTCTACAAACTCTGGTAACCCCTAAACACTTTGAACTCCACCGCTAGACTAGCCTTTTTATTCCCTAGCATCGTCTTTCCTAGGTAGTGTTCATATTGAGAAGCTCATGCCACCTTTAAATGAATGTAAAGAGTTTATTGTTTGGAAGTTAGAGTTTTTGTGGGTTTGAGGACACAAGTATGGAATAGGGTTTGAGAAGATGTTGGAGGCGTCTTGGTAAGGATATGCTACTCTTGTCCTAAAGGATGTGGTCTGCAGGTTTTAGTCGAAGTCACGATTGCTGAGATTTTGAGAGTTCCCGCTTTTTCTAACCTCTATTCCTCGGCTTAGGCTTGATTTTGTTTAGGATAAACAAAGGTTTAAGTACGGGGAAGTTGATATGTCGCGATTTTGGGTCATTCTAACCATTGTTTTCGAGTCTTTATCGAGTTTTTTTTGTATTTATCGAGTCATTTCAGGTTACTAGGAGGCTATAGAAGATGTTTTGAGTGATTGGAGCCTCTGAAGCAAAAGGGAGTCAGAATGGAGCAAAAGAGCCTATGTTTCACTTAGAGAAGTTGTACTGGTTTTGGAGCACCTGCTCCAAACGCAGAGCACTCGACAGAGCACCCGCTCCACTTTGGAGCATCCGCTCCAACCGCATAAGAAAATAACTTACCTAGTTTTGGGACGAGAGGAAGAGGAATAAGGTATGACCCGTCCCCTGAAACATTATCAACGATTAAATATCTGAGTTATGAGATCTACACAACATTTTAATTGAGTTTTAGTGAGCTTTGCTTGTAAGATTTGGGTGAAGAATCTATGTGACACTTGAGAAGAATTCTGAACCTTTGTTATTTCTGATTTCTCTTTCATGGACTCGTTTTCATCTATTGTTGTGTTTCATTTTTCCATGTCTGAGTAGATTCTCTAGCTAGATTAAAGATTTCATTGGTATTCATGAGTTAATGGATTGAACACAAATAAGGCTTAAATCGATTGTCTTCATCATTGTTAATTTTAATGCTTGGCTTGAACTGATCAGTTGATCTCTGATTATTTTAGGTTAATATATTCATCAAAAGTGTAATAGGTTACTGTTTCTTTGTTGTTCTTCATTTCTGCATTTTTGTTTTTGTTGATCATCTAAAAAAAAAAGCCTAGTTTAATTTCCTGTCCATTTAATTTTGAAGTTGATTGTGTTTGCAATCATTTAGATTAAACAAAAAAATATCATATCATTCCATACTTGATGCATTTTCGAAATTTGACTGCATCTAAATTAAGAAAAACCATAAAACTATTGTTGACTTTCCTTAAACCTATTTCATTCTCGAATTTGAATTGTTCTCATTTGGACACAGCCATAGTTTCCATATCTATTTATTGCATTGACCACTTCATTTTTGCATACTTATATACAAAAAATATGTTCAAGTTAATTGCATTTAAACTATCGGTCCAATTTCATTTACTCTTATAATCTTTTGTTAGAACCCATTCATACATTTGTATTTTTTTTCAGGTACCAAACCAGGACCACATGGGTGAAGCAATAACCACCAATCAATTAGCTCAAATGATGGCTACCTTGCAAAACATCCAAAACTGCCTTTATCAAGTGGAACAAAACCTGCGGACCGAGACAACCGCTAGCAGTTCCAGCAACAACAATGATAACCGGCCCCAGACCAAAGGCAGAATGGGAAAAACCCCGCCCACAACCAGGATGGTAAAGCTCGAGGCCGAAAAAGAAGCCAGGACCGAGGCCGAGACGAAGGAGATGAGCCACCTTGGCAAGGAGGCAAAGGTCTCAAACTGCCTCCACCAACCTTTGCAGGCAAGCTCAATCCTGAGGTTTACCTGGATTGGAAAAAAAGAATGGAGTATATTTTCGAGTATTATCAATACGCGGATGCAAGGAAGTTGACCCTAGTTGCAGCTCAACTCACTGATAATGTTCTAGCATGGTGGGACCGAGATGTAGCTGATAGAAGAAGGCGCATGCTGCAACCTATTAGCTCATGGGAAACATGAGTTACCAGCTAAGGAAAGATATGTGCCTTCCTACTTCCACCGAGATCTCCAGAAGAGATTCAGGAGACTAACCTAAGGAACCCGAACCGTGGAAGAATATTTTGAAGAGTTTGAAACCATGAAGAACCGACTAGAAGTGGAGGATTCACAAGAAACTCTCATGGTCCAGTTCCTTGATGGGCTTAATGCCCAAGTAGTTGGCAAGGTGGAACGGCAAGCCTACCAGGACCTACATGAGCTACTACAGTTGGCCATCCTAGCCGAACAACATATCAAGAGGAAGGTCTCAACAAACCGTCCCAAGTCAAACTGGACACCCCCGGTCCAAAGAAGCATTGACAAAGGAAAGGCTATCGCCACGGATTCTAAGTTCAAGAAGCCTTTCCAAGAAGGCAACAAATCCGGTTCAAGTCCAACTCAGACCCAACGAGCCAGGGACATAACATGCTTCAAGTGCAAAGGCAAATGACACTATGCCAGAGACTGTCCTAACCAGCGAGCCATGATCCTCAGAGACAATGGCGAGAATGAGTCTCAAGATGAAGTTGAGGATGAACAGAAGACTCCGAGGAAGAAGTAACCGATTACCCAGACGTAGGAGAAATCTTGGTTACCAGGAGATCACTAAGTGCCTTGTTTGAACCCGAGACCATTCAGCGAGAAAATATCTTCCATTCAAGATGCACCATAGACTCCAATGTATGTAGTCTAATTATTGATGGGGGGATCTTGTACTAATGTTGCTAGTAAATATTTTGTGGACAGGTTAGGTCTTAAAAAGACCAAGCATCCGAGGCCATACTGACTTAGATGGCTTAATGATGAAACCGAGCTCAAAATTGGAGAACAAATCCTTGTCCCATTCAGCATTGAAAAGTATGCCGACCAGGTCCTTTGTGGTGTTGTCCCTATGCAAGCCGGCCACACCCTACTAGGCCGACCATGGCAGTTTGACAAGGAGACACTCCACAATGGCCACACCAACTACTACAGCTTCATTCATCAGATGCGTAAGCACAACCTATCCCTGTTGACCCCAAAAAAAGTTCATGAACTTCAAAAGGCCATGGACAAGGGAGCTAAGGCAAGTAAGTCCGAGAAAACTACTCTCTATGTATCACCTAGCAAAGTAAGTAAGACTTTAGAACACAAAGAACATGTGCTACTCATGATCTTTAGAGAAGGGTATTTTTCAGGACCCGAGGAGGATCAGCATCCGGAAGAAGTCCTTAAGCTATTGGAAGACTTCAAAGATGTCTTTCCCGAGGACATTCGAACTGGCTTACCACCAATCCGAGGAATCGAGCACCAGATTGATCTCGTACCCGGAGCACCAACACCCAACCGACCGGCCTATAGAGTCAACCCGGAGAATTCTAAGGAGCTAGAGAAGCAAGTTCAAGATCTGATGAGCAAAGGCTATATCCGAGAGAGCCTTAGTCCGTGTGCAGTACATGTACTCTTGGTTCCCAAGAAGGATGGTACATGGAGGATGCGCGTTGATTATAGAGCCATCAACAACATCACTGTCAAATACCGGCACTCAATCCCAATGTTAGACGATATGTTGGATGAGCTGAGTTGTGCTGAAACACCCCAACCCGGATACACGACCCGGATCGGTTGTCCCACTTCTTAGTACTAAGGCCCTATCCAAACATCTTAACAATACTATTTCAGGAGGTTCCTCTATCTACCATTTATGCGGAATTTAAAGGAGATAGATAATAAAAAGGAACTCTTATTGATATAAAAAGGATTCGATACATCATGCTAAAGTTTGCTCGAAGGCTTTACATGGACCGATCATATTCTATCCAGAGCTCCTAACACACACCACACGTCATCAGGCGGCCGCCGGACCATGCACCTAAGCTTGGTCCATACTTGGACCAACCTCACGTCCTGAAAAGATATAAGCACGTTAGTAACAAGACTAGTCCGTAACCGAACTATGCATATGCTTCCCAGAACCCTTATGCCCGGTTAGTATAGCCGAAGCCTATCCTAACACATCCTAAGACTTTCCCCAGTTGTACTTAGTCATTCAACCAACCACCCCACAGACCAAGTATCAACTAAGTAGCCTTAGGGACAAACGGACGAACCGTTTGTTCGGAGGAACCATCGGCTAAAGACCGTGGCACTCCTTGGCACGTATCGGCCTTTCGGCCGACCGCGACACTGCTCCGAGTTCTCGCAACCGGACCACCTGTACTGACCATAGAGGTACGGTCATCCAAGGACATGTTCTAACACGTCCAAGGCATGCCGACACTCACACCAGTTCTGTGGGTCCAAGTTGGGACTCGGCCGTGATGGAAATTGACCCAAAGGGTGTAATTCGCCGAACAGTCGCGATGGTTCGCAAACGGACCAGGCTCACCGACCGAAGAGGTTTTACCGGCCGAGGACACGCGTTAGCATGCCCAAGCTATGCTTATGCACCCACACAGGTTCACCCTATCCAGAAGCGACCGACCGTTAGGCCTTTTGCCACCAAAAGGTGCAACTCGCCGAACGGACGCGATGGTTCCCAGGCCGTGTCTATCCGACCATAGGCCCAACCGACCATCCCGTCTGGATTCTTTACGAACCAGTCGATTTCCCATATGAAACCAGCGAGATTCTGGGTTGCATCCGCAAATGGCACCCATTCGTTCTATGCATGGCCGAAGGGTCCTTTAAGGATTAACCTGGATAGGTTCTTACTCCAATCCGGTGCAATATGCGACCCGACCCTCATCCCATTCACATGACCCAATTCGGTGACAAGCCGCGACCTATGCCCAGAAATATCGCTTACACATAAGTCTGGCCGAAGCCAAAGACTCATGGGATCAGCCGTAAAGAAATGTAGAGAGGGAGACAAGACAAAGGTTGCGAGACTAGGCCCAATCAGTCTGGTTCCGGGATCGCAACGGTTGTCACCGGCGATCCAGGATCGACGGTTATACATGGGTTAGTCAGACATACCTTTGGGAACTGATCAGGATTGACAGGGTCTTTCCCCTTGCCGATGGTCGGAACTTCTCCTTCCCCGGACATCTTTTTCGGTTGCAGTCTCTCCTATTTTCACTTTCCGATCACAATCGGTTTTCTCTCTCTTTCTTTCTTACTCACGGTTTTTCCTCTGCAAGAACTGATGCTAAAAACAAGGCGTGAGGGTCGGTATTTATAGGCGAGGCCTTGGCCTGTCATACAGGCACCAGCGAATGGTTGCATCCATTCGAGAAGGGTTGCCTTGGTTCGTGGTGACTCTTCGACCAGGCACCCTTTCCCCATCCCCTTTCGCACTCACACCCCTTCCCCTGTCGCACCAGCTCACCTCCGGAGGTGACTGACACTCCCCGGTCACTAGCTGACCCAGCTAGCTCACTAGGTCACCAGCTGGTCCCAGCTGCGGGTCACTCTCTCCAGCTGGCTGAGCTGGCCGTGAGCTGAACCAGCTGACCCAGCTGGAGTGTCACTGTCCATACTGGACCGTGAGCTGCCCCAGCTGTCCTCAGTTGATGTTTCACTTGGGTCTAGCTGATTCCCATCATTTCTAGCTCGGATAGGTACCAACGTCCTTACCGGCCATTACCCTTCCAGACCATGTCCCTTACGACCAAGGTATTTTGACCCGGTCCTTCCCTCTGGCCTCATGGTCTGTACTCAGGGCCTTAGTGAGAGTTTGGGACGTTACAGGTGCCATTATCTTTTCATAGATACATCTAAGGAGTGGATACCATCAAGTCCGAATGAAGGAAGGTGATGAGTGGAAGACATCATTCAAGACCAAGAGAGGTCTATATGAATGGCTAGTCATGCCGTTTGGACTCACCAACGCACCAAGCACCTTCATGCGGCTCATGAACCATGTTCTAAAAGCCTACATCTATAAGTTTGTTGTTGTGTATTTTGATGATATCTTGATATACAGCACCTGGTTATATGATCATCTTAAACATCTTGAGAAAGTAATGGAAACTTTCAGATTAGAGAACCTTTATGCTAATCTCAAGAAATGTGTTTTCTGAACTGATCAATTGGTATTTTTAGGCTTTGTTGTTAGTTCTCAGGGTCTAAAGGTGGATGAAGAGAAGATCAAAGCCATCCAATAATGGCCCACGCCTACCACCATTGGTCATGTCGGGAGCTTTCACGGCCTAGCCAGTTTTTACCGGAGGTTTGTCAAGGATTTCAGCACCATTGCTGCTCCTTTGACCTCGGGGATCAAGAAGGATGTTACCTTCAAATGGGTACCGAACCAAGAGCAAGCCTTCCAGAAGCTTAAAGAAAGCCTCACAAACGCACCGGTTTTGGTATTGCCTAACTTTGAAAAAACTTTTGAAGTTGAGTGTGATGCTTCAGGTACAGGAATTGGAGCTGTCCTAACCCAAGGAGGGAAACCAATGTGGCCTACTTCAGCGAGAAATTAACTGGAGCTGCCCTCAACTATCCTACTTATGACCAGGAGCTCTATGCCTTAGTCCGAGCATTGGAGACTTGGCAGCATTACCTCATTTCCAAGGAGTTCGTGATCCATACTGACCACGAGACACTTAAGTATCTATGAGGCCAGACTACCCTAAAGAAAAGGAATGCAAGATGGCTCGAGTTTGTGGAGACATTTCCCTATGTAATCAAGTAAAAGAAGGGCAAGGAGAATATTGTAGCTGACGCTTTATCCCAGAGACATGCCCTGATTTCTACAATGGAGGCCAAGATCATGGGATTTGAACATCTCAAGGAGCTTTACGAAGCAGACCCGGACTTTGGAGAACTCTACAAGCAAGCACAAAAGGCGCCATGGGTCCTTATTATAAACATGATGACATTCTTTTCAGGGACAAGAAGCTATGCATCGCACAGAGTTCAATGAGAGAGTTGATCCTAAGAGAAGCCCACAGAGGAAGCCTTATAGGACATTTTGGAGTAGCGAAGACCAAGAGAATCCTTGCAGAACATTTCTTCTGGCCGCATCAAAAGAGGGATGTGGAACGGGTCTGTTCCAATTGCACTACAAGCCTTAATGCAAAATCCAGGTCACATCCTCATGGTCTCTATATGCCTTTACCTATTCCTGACATGCTTGGGTAGATTTTTCTATGGATTTGTTTTTAGGATTGCCCACGATCAGGAACAAGGACTCCATATTTGTGGTAGTAGACAGGTTCAGCAAGATGGCCCATTTCATTCCTTGCAACCGAACCAATGATGCTACACAAGCCACTGACCTGTTTTTCAAAGAAGTGGTGAGACTGCATGGCCTACCAAGGACCATTGTATCAGACCGGGACAACAAGTTTCTCAGCCATTTCTGAAGGACTTTGTGGAGGAAGCTCGGAACTAAGCTCCTCTTCTCTACCACTTTCCATCCGCAAACCAATGGTCAAACCAAGGTCGTTAACCGCACCTTATCCACCCTTTTGAGGGCCACAATCGGTAACAATCTAAAGAATTGGTTAGATTGTATTCCATTTATTGAGTTTGCTTATAACCGTGTGCCACACTCTACTACGAAGCTCTCTCCCTTTGAGATTGTATATGGGTTTAAGCCGCAGACTCCATTGGACTTCACTATTCTACCTCAAAAATAACAAATCAGCCAGGATGGAGCAGCCAAAGCTGAGCTTGTCAAGAAGTTATTCGAAAAGGTCAAAGAAAATATTGAGAAGAAGAACGAGAAGACCAAGAAGTACACCGACAAGAACCGCAAAGCAGTTCACTTTGAACCAGGAGATTGGGTTTGGCTACACATGAGGACGGAGAGATTTCCAAGCGAGAGAAAGTCAAAGCTATCATCCAGGGGAATTGGACCTTTCCAAGTCGTCAAGAAGATCAACGACAATGCCTACCAACTTGATATTCCAGGTGAATTTCAAATATCCTTTACATTTAATGTTTCTTACTTGCTTTCCTTTGATGCAGATGAAACCGTTCTGAGGTCATAACATCCATAAGAGGGAGAGGATGATGTGATCCTAAGAACAAGGTCACTCAAGCCGGTTCCAGCCATGTACGAGCCACCTTTAACGAGAGCTGGAGCTAAAAGAATAAGAGATGGCTTCAATTAATCTGTGGAGACTCTAATTGCCGAGCAAGAGGTTGACAACATAACCGACCAGCTGACCAAGCTCAACATTTCAACCGATCAAGATCAAACCAGACAAATTGAAGACGAAGATCAAACAAAGCAGGCCAATGATCAAATCAAACCGGTCCATTCAAGGGAGAATCAAACCAGGGTCGGGCCAAATAATGTGCATGAAATACCAATGCTAAGAGAAGGCCACAGACTAATTATCTTTAGCATCACTCCCTTTAAAGACTGAAGGTCGCACCAAGCCAGGAATCAGTCTACATCCTTCTCGCCAATCAGCCAAGGTTAGCCTGATTTCATATTTCAATTATTGGACTAATCATTATTGTGTTTGGTATGATTTTCTTTGATTTCTTTGTCAATCTTTGAATTTTAATAGGTAAGGAAATTGTTAGCCATTTCAATCCCTTTGATTTAGCTAGAATAAATGTAATCTCTTTAAAGACCCCTAGAAGGGCATAGCTGTTTAGACTAGTATATAAAGTCCCCTCACAGCCTTGTATTTTTCACACCATCAATAAACAACAAGCATTTCTTCTAAGAGTTTTCTCTCAAAATCGTTTCTTCTTTAGGCTTTTGTGATTTCTGCCTTTGAAGTAACTTGTCTTATAATTGCCTCCATCACCAGGCTTTGTGGCGACCATCGATCCACCATCCTACCATTCTCAACCGATCAGCCATCTCAGAGGTGTGACCTTAGTCCTTTCGAGTCGGCACCCTCTGACCACTTCAACCAGTCCCATCCGACTTGTCCAAGGTGAGTGACTTTAGTCCAGCCTTATTCACCATCTTCCATCCTTTGTGAAACTCAGCTTTAAGGATTACATTAGGGTCAAAATCCGCTTTTGAGATGAACGGCTAAAAATCCCATACTTCAGAAGAAATCTAAGAATCAGAAGACACGTATTTTCAAGTCAACTTCCGTTTTCGAATAAACCATGAACTAGACATTCAAGACGAAAGATGCCGAGATGACTTCACTCGAGACCGTAGCTGCCGAGATTAATTAATCTCAGCCGAGTTGATAAACATACCTTGCCGAGATGAAATTCATCTCGGACGAACTGATTCAACACTCCTTGCCAAGATGAAATTCATCTCGGCCGAGTTGAGTAACACTCACCAAGATGAGGAACACTCCTTGCTGAGATGAAATTCATCTCGGCCGAGTAAAGGAATACTCCTTGCCGAGTTGAGGAACATACCTTGTCGTGATGAACCATGCCGAGATGAATTCACAGCCTTGTCAAGATGAATTCACATCGGCAATGCTGAACAATATCACGTTGCCGAGCTTAATCTTCACGTATTCTCCGAATCGAATCTTCACACTTTCTCCGAGCTAGATTTCTGGCCATGTCGCCGAGTTAGAATATTGATCATTGCAGTGTTGCACCTTGTCTTCTGAGCTGAATGATCAATATTGCCGAGCTGGCTTCGTGACTTTTCGGAATCAATTTGTACCAATTACCCCAACTTACTTTAATATTTTCCAAGATGTATTTCGTAACCTCAGAGTGGAAGATACTCTTTGTATAAGTATTCTAACTAAAAACGATGTCTTTTGTCTTCGAAGATTTCTTCCGAAACATCGTGTCGTTTTACTGAAAACTTTGTGCCATTTTACGGAAAACTTCGTGCTGTTTTGATAACCAAAACTGTCGAGAAATTTGCATATAAAAACCAAGTCAAGACATTAAACCGCGACTAAACTGAATGAATGATCAAACCAAAAGAAAAATATCGGATTGGGCCAAATCGGAAGGAAGAATACTTGCGGGCCAGGCCAAAATTAGGTCAAAGACGGCGCCAAGGAGAAATGTCCAACATCCCACATCACTTTGATTTCTTTTCGAGGGTTCAGACCTCCTAGTATATATAAACGCCATTGCATTATCTTTTAAAGTATCCCTACTTCTCGTACTTACGGCTTAGGCACTAGATTACTTTCGCTTACAAATATTGTACCAAAATACTATTCGAAAGCAAGTCAACAAATTTTGTTTTACGATCTATTTTCTCTAGTTCTTCCCACAAAGTTCTTTAGTTGTACGAGTTTTGATTCCCACAATTTGGTGTCTGGGCGGAGGGGGGGGGTGGGGGGGTCAGATGACTGTTGATGGGGTCGGAGGTCGCGCAATGAGCAGAGAACTCGAAGCAAACCCGTACTCGAAGAATGCAGGCAATGCGGAAGTAACTGAGACTTTGATGGCAGAGCAGAGCAGCATGACAAGAGCCCCACGAGCTAAGGGGAACGGAAGAACAATTGTGTTTGGAAACTTTCTTTTCGAATGAATCGGAAACTTTCCTTTCAGAAAAAATCGGAAAGAATCCAACTCGGACCAGCAAAGATATCGGGATCCGAAGTTCAAACCCTCAGATATCTCCGAACCACAACGAAGTGAACACGATCATCGGAGGTCCTCAGTACTTTGAAGATATTGTCGCATCGATAAAAGCCTCTCAGCGAAAAGCTACGACAAATATTGATCACCAGGAAATGGAAGGAGAAGGGGATGGATCAATCACATTCGAGGAAATGAAGGCAGTGGGAATCGATCGACCCCATGATGACTCACTCGTGATTGAATTAACCATAGACAATCACAACGTTTCCCAGATATTGACTGACACCGGAAGCACGGTGAACATCATATTTAAGGAAACCCTCCTGAGAATGGGAGTTTGCACGTCGAGGCTGTTGGAAACTCGGGGGCCATTGACTTGATTCTCCGAACATGTGAAAATGACCTTGGGGACGATCAATCTCTCTGTAGAAAGAAAAGGAGGAACAAAAATCGTACGATTCTCGGTGGCCGATCATCCAACACTCTACAATGCAATTATGGGAACACCACGGCTGAACGCAATAAAGGCAGTCACGTCAACCCCCGACGGGATTAAAACCATTTGGAGAAGGCAAAAAGAATCGCGAGCTTGTTTCTTGATTGAACATAAGCTCTGGAAGCTGGTGGCTAAGTCAGAGTGCAGATGAGCAAAGCAAAGCCGTAGTCGAAATTTTCTTACTCTTAAGAGTGAGAGATTACGATATCAGGAGAGATGACTGTTGATGGGGTCGGAGATCGTGCAATGAGCAGAAAACTCGAAGCAAACCCGTAGCCGGAGAATGCAGGCAATGCGGAAGTTTCTGAGACTTTGATGGCAGAGCAGAGCAGCATGACAAGAGCCCAACGAGCTAAGGGGAATGGAAGAACATTTGTGTTTGGAAACTTTCTTTTCGAAAGAATCGGAAACTTTCCTTTCAGAAAAAAATCGGAAAGAATACAACTCGGACCAGCAAAGATATCGGGATCCAAAGTTCAAACCCTCAGATATCTCCGAACCATAACGAAGTGAACACAATCATCGGAGGTCCTCAGTACTTTGAAGATACTGTCGCATCAATAAAAGCCTCTCAGCGAAAAGCTACGACAAATATTGATCGCCAGGAAATGGAAGGAGAAGGGGATGGATCAATCACATTCGAGGAAACGAAGGCAGTGGGAATCGATCGACCCCATGATGACCCACTCGTGATTGAATTAACCATAGACAATCACAACGTTTCCCAGATATTGACTGACACCGGAAGCACGGAGAACATCATATTTAAGGAAACACTCCTGAGAATGGGAGTTTGCACGTCGAGGTTGTTGGAAACTCGGGGGCCATTGACTGGATTCTCCGAACATGTGACAATGACCTTGGGGACGATCAATCTCTCCGTACAAACAAAAGGAGGAACAAAAATCGTACGATTCTCGGTGGCCGATCATCCAACACTCTACAATGCAATTATGGGAACACCACGGCTGAACGCAATAAAGGCAGTCACGTCAACCCCGACGGGATTAAAACCATTGGGAGAAGGCAAAAAGAATCGCGAGCTTGTTTCTTGATGGAACATAAGCTCTGGAAGCTGGTGGCTAAGTCAGAGTGCAGATGAGCGAAGCAAAGCCGTAGTCGAAATTTTCTTACTCTTAAGAGTGAGAGATTACGATGTCAGGAGAGATGACTGGTTATGGGGTCGGAGGTCGCGCAATGAGCAGAAAACTCGAAGCAAACCCGTAGTCGGAGAATGCAGGCAATGCGGAAGTATCTGAGACTTTGATGGCAGAGCAGAGCAGCCTGACAAGAGCCCCACAAGCTAAGGGGAATGGAAGAACAATTGTGTTTGGAAACTTTCTTTTCGAAAGAATCGAAAACTTTTCTTTTAGAAAAAATCGGAAAGAATACAACTCGGACCAGCAAAGATATCGGGATCCAAAGTTCAAACCCTCAGATATCTCCGAACCATAACGAAGTGAACACAATCATCGGAGGTCCTCAGTACATTGAAGATACTGTCGCATCGATAAAAGCCTCTCAGCAAAAAGCTACGACAAATATTGATCGCCAGGAAATGGAAGGAGAAGGGGATGGATCAATCACATTCGAGGAAACGAAGGCAGTGGGAATCGATCGACCCCATGATGACCCACTCGTGATTGAATTAACCATAGACAATCACAACGTTTCCCAGATATTGACTGACACCGGAAGCACGGAGAACATCATATTTAAGGAAACACTCCTGAGAATGGGAGTTTGCACGTCGAGGTTGTTGGAAACTCGGGGGCCATTGACTGGATTCTCCGAACATGTGACAATGACCTTGGGGACGATCAATCTCTCCGTACAAACAAAAGGAGGAACAAAAATCGTACGATTCTCGGTGGCCGATCATCCAACACTCTACAATGCAATTATGGGAACACCACGGCTGAACGCAATAAAGGCAGTCACGTCAACCCCGACGGGATTAAAACCATTGGGAGAAGGCAAAAAGAATCGCGAGCTTGTTTCTTGATGGAACATAAGCTCTGGAAGCTGGTGGCTAAGTCAGAGTGCAGATGAGCGAAGCAAAGCCGTAGTCGATCTTACTCTTAAGAGTGAGAGATTACGATGTCAGGAGAGATGACTGGTTATGGGGTCGGAGGTCGCGCAATGAGCAGAAAACTCGAAGGAAACCCGTAGTCGGAGAATGCAGGCAATGCGAAAGTATCTGAGACTTTGATGGCAGAGCAGAGCAGCCTGACAAGAGCCCCACAAGCTAAGGGGAATGGAAGAACAATTGTGTTTGGAAACTTTCTTTTCGAAAGAATCGAAAACTTTCCTTTTAGAAAAAATCGGAAAGAATACAACTCGGACCAGCAAAGATATCGGGATCCAAAGTTCAAACCCTCAGATATCTCCGAACCATAACGAAGTGAACACAATCATCGGAGGTCCTCAGTACATTGAAGATACTGTCGCATCGATAAAAGCGTCTCAGCAAAAAGCTACGACAAATATTGATCGCCAGGAAATGGAAGGAGAAGGGGATGGATCAATCACCTTCGAGGAAATGAAGGCAGTGGGAATCGATCGACCCCATGATGACCCACTTGTGATTGAATTAACCATAGACGATCACAACGTTTCCCAGATATTGACTGACACCGGAAGCACGGTGAACATCATATTTAAGGAAACTCTCCTGAGAATGGGAGTTTGCACGTTGAGGTTGTTGGAAACTCGGGGGCCATTGACTGGATTCTCCGAAAATGTGACAATGACCTTGGGAACAATCAATCTCTCCGTACAAACGAAAGGAGGAACAAAAACCGTACGATTCTCGGTGGCCGATCATCCAACAATCTACAATGCAATTATGGGAACACCACGGCTGAATGCAATAAAGGCAGTCACGTCAACCCCCGACGGGATTAAAACCATTTGGAGAAAGCAAAAAGAATCGCAAGCTTGTTTCTTGATCGAACATAAGCTCTGGAAGCTGGTGGCTAAGTTAGAGTGCAGATGAGCAAAGCAAAGCCGAAAGTCTGAAAGATCTCGTGAAACTTCTTCATAAACTATAAATAGAAAAAAAAAACTCAGAGAAAGAGAAACAATCTCCATGTGAGCCGGTCACCTCAGTTTGTAGTGACGAAAAAAATACAGAAAGATGTGTAGAAATCGGTGCTAAACTCGAGGATCCCATAATATCGGAACTCATCTCATGCCTCAAGGTAAATTTGCCTGGGCCGCGGAAGATATGCCTGGCATTTACATTGACATCACATGCCACAAGTTGAATGTGGATCCAACATTCAACCCCGTAAAGCAAAAAAGGCGGAAGCTAGGACCAGATTTGGCCAAAGCCATGAACGACGAGGTAGATCGCTTACTTAAAGTGGGATCTATCATGGCAGTCAAGTATCCAGGTTGGCTCGCAAACCCAGTGGTTGTAAAGAATGGAAAGTGGTGAGTTTGTGCAGATTTTACGGACTTGAACAAAGCATGTTCGAAAGACAACTTTCAACTTCCTCACATCCACATATTGGTGGCAGAACCGAATGGCAATAGGTTGCTCTCATTCATGGACGTCTTTTCCGATTATAATAAAATCATGACGAACCTGGACGATTGCGAGAAGACATCATTTATAACGGACCGTGGAACGTATTGCTAATAAAAGATGGTCACACAGCAGTTGGGGAAGACCATGGAAGTCTACATAGACAACATGCTCGTAAAATCCTTGGAAGAAAAGGACCATGTCAAACACTTGTGCAGTTGTTTCAAATGTTTAATTAGACACAATATGAAACTCAATCCGACAAAGTTTAGATTTGCAGTAGCTTCAAGAGAATTCCTTGGCTACCTGGTTACGCATCGAGGAATCGAGGCAAATCCCAAGCAAATTGACAGGTCTCATAAAGATAGCATCACCAAAATCTTGACGAGAAGTCCAGCGACTCACCGGGCGGGTAGCAGCACTGAACCAGTTTATCTCCCAGTCAATCGACAAGTGTCTTCCCTTCTACGACACTTTGCGCGGGAATAAAAAGTTTGAATTGACGGAAAAATGCGAAGAAGCTTTTTTGCAGCTGAAGATCTATCTGGCAAGCCCTTCGGTGCTCACGTAACCCCTTCAAGGAGTGTTGTTATACTTGTATACAGCAATCTCGGCAACAGCGGTGAGCGGAGTACTCATACAAGAGGAACAAGGCGAGCAAAAGCCAGTTTTCAACATAAGCCAAACATTGACAGAGGCCAGGACAAGATATCCGTAAATGAAGAAGCTAGCATTGGTCATGGTGATGTCGGCTAGGAAATTGAGACCGTATTTCCAATTGCATTCCCGCTTCAAACAGTTCTACATAGTCCAAGCCTCTGCGGTGATAAACTAAATGGGTAGTACAACTCAGGGAATACAATATAGAATACCGAGGCAGCACTTGCGCAAAATCACAAGTCTTAGCCGACTTTATGGTGGAACTCCCTGCCACAGGAGGAAGTGAACCGACCACAAGCCCCACTTTGATGCTGCACATGGATGGATCTTCGTCAAAGCAAGGATCAGGAGCCTGGATTCGATTGACTTCACCAATGAGAGATATCCTGGAGATATCTTTCTAACTCACATTCCCGGCCTCGAACAATGAGGCAGAATACAAGGCCATGATCACAGGATTAAGACTTACAAGCGGGATTAAGATTCAAAACATCTACGCTTTTTGTGACTCGCAATTGTTCGTAAACCACTTCAGGGGAGAATATGAATACAAAGATGATAGGATGAAGTCCTACCTCAAAGTCGTTTAAAGCCTGGCAAAGTAGTTTACAGAATTCGAGCTTACTCGGGTACCCCGAGGCAAAATGCACCCGCGGACGCCTTGGAAGCACTGGCATTTACATCCACTCCGGGAGAGAGCAGGATTATACCGGAGGAGTTCGTCGAACATCCGAGCATCAGTCCACCCGATATAATCCGCTTGATCTATCCACTCGGCGAGGATCCCGAAAATGAAGATCTTCTCGAAGCGGAGGAAGCAGCAGACATGCAGATCAATCCACAACAAAGCAGAAGGCAAATATGGTTGCGATTGAAAATGGATGGGATTCATCCGCACCTACATTGCTGACGGAGATGTCTTTTCTGACAAATGGGCCGCCCATAAACTAAAAATCCAGGCCGCTCTATTTGTCTTAATAGATGGAAATTTTTTCAAACGGAGATTCTCCGGACCACTGATGGTATGTGTGGAAGATGAAGAAGTTCGAAAAATTATGCAAGAAGTGCATAACGGTTCATGCGGATACCATTCCGGGGGAGAGCCCTCGCAATCAAGATCAAACGCCACAACTATTTGTGGCTGACCATGGTGAAAGATTGCGAGAAGTTCTCCATGAAATACGAGAAGTGCCAGAGCCCTGATGTAACACCCCTGAACCGGTCTAGGTCAAAGTTGACTTCGTGGCCTAGCAACAATTAAAAAAAAAAGAAAAGAACATGCACGACCAACCTAAAAACATGAACCTGTCGAAAATGTCACAATGAAAGATACTATGGTCAGTCCAACCACGTCTCTAGAACTAAATCCAAAATACTGGTTGATCCATCCTTAATACTGTCACTCTCGATCAAGGCCTAAGGCTCTTCAACCCGTACCCTAATCCGAGAGTTGTGTTAGCTCGGACAAAGCTAATATCAGAAGAACTCAGTCAAATTGGAAAAATACTTATTTATTTATATAGAGGTTTTCAAAACCTACAACAAAACACTTAAGGTTCCTTAGTCTCAGGCCTAAGTGCTCCAAAAGGTCTTACATACAACTAGGAAAACAATATTTTACAAAGACAACAAAAATTGCACTGGCTGGCCTAAAGTTCCTCGCTTCCAGCTAATGGTTCCGACTACTAGTTTCCTACCAAAGAGAGTGAGGAATGAGCGCTACTCGCTCAGTGAATTATGGCTCCCCTAAAATGAAATTCATTCCCCCCCAAAACCCCAAAATAACACACAACAATCAACAATCAATCAAAGCATAATGATAAAAGCATAACCAAAATGACTTAGTCTAACACCCTGTTCTAAACATTGCGCATTTTATCTTTCTTCCATTCATGAACACCCTGCACTTGACAATCACACAGACGGTCAAGCCGGAAAATCATCAACCGAGACTCGTCAGTAAACAGCCACATCTTGGTGGGTTCCATCTCACATAGCAATTACTCGGCCATAGGCTGCAATCTCGTCTCTCTGAGTCTTCTCACCTAGGTAGTTTGTCCCTAGAGTGAGGCCCATGAAGGAAAGATTAAACCGCCCTCATCAACACTACCGCAACTTAACCCCAACTCAACCCCAAACATGAGGTATCCTCAAATGAATCTATTTACTTACCAAAAATTCAGTATAAGACGCGGAGAAACTCAAACAAACTTAACATAACAACAACAATAAATAAGCTTCCATCCCAACATGCAAATCTTAGCAAGCATCAACATAAATAACATATCTGAACACGCATCACACAATCTAACATGCAATCCTAACAAACAATCAAACATCACCACAACTTACAGTGCTTTCGGTTGACGGATTTCCTAAACTTGGATATGGACTCCTTGGCTAGACTGACGGATTTATCACACTCTCCACAAACCAAAGGATACTCTCAAATCTAATTTACTCACTAAAACATTCAAGGCCGAACTATAACGAAAACAGACTTAGTTAAGCTTTTCTCGGGTTTCTTCACAGGGGAAAGATGACAGAAGTTAAGGTTGGTAGGGTTATTTATATGGGTAGACGTCCAATGAGAGTTAAACACACATCCTTATCACTTCTCTTCCAATAAAAACACGACACCTCACTCCCCTTCATGTTTATCTCCTTTCAGCCAATAAGATCTTGATACTTCTTAAAAGGATAAGGATTATCCTTTTCTAACCAATCCGAACATGGCACCTTAGCCAGCTTCATGTTTAAGTAGCATGTGTTTAATAAGGATAAACACACATCCTTGCTTCCAGCATTAGTTGTGACCTATCGGGTTGTTGTGTCCGTGCAGTTTCAGCTGTTCTCACCTGCTTCCGAGTCCCACGAACTGTCCATCATTTCTCTCGAGTGTTTGACAATTTTCTTCGGCAGAAATATTTCTTTTAGGCTTTATTAAATCTTTCCCAGATCACCTATTTGGTTGGTCTACTCCTGACTTGATTTATTTTTTGGTACAGCTCGTTTCGCCTCTCGGATGTACCCTTAGGTTCCTTCAATTTTTACTCGTGCTGGCCATGTATTTCTTCGACCGATTTTTCTTTTATTGACTTAGGTAGGTCCGCGACTTGCTCTATGCCTATTCCCAGAATTTTTAAAATTGTGCCTGATCATTCGCTCAACCATATTCTTAGTCTTCGGTACGGTCATTACATTTCCCCCCCCCCTAATAGGATTCATGATCATGATGGGTCTCCTTATCCTGCTGATTCAGCGAGTTGTGTCTTGATACCTCCGTTTGGTACCAACCATTAGATATCACTATTTTCTATCAACACTGCGTTCTCACAACGCACACCCATGTGTGGACGGCGAGTTGTTTCTTGATACCATTATATTTTCTCCCTTCCTATTTGGAGGTTACGTCCAAACCTTAACAAATTGTTTTCCAACAGATTGGTTCCGATCTGGATTGGCTGCTAGAGAGGTTTCTCCTTGACTTCTTTTACCAACCCTATCCAATCCGATTTCTCAAATTCTAGTAATCTCCCTAACTAAGGGCTCCTAAACGATACTGCCAACCCCACAATCCAATATATCCATGCAACACTCACGCAATCAAGCACGCACACAATCATGCCATCAACCATATAAAGAGTTAGCACCCTTACTTACCTTTGCTGGGACCTTGAACCGGTCTTGAAGGTTCGGGTAAATCTATACCAAGGAAATACACACATCCCACAGCTTCTCGGTTCTTTAGTGGTGGTGCCTCGATCGCAAGACAAACTAGGAGTGGTGGAAGCAGTCAGTTCATTAAGTTGTGCACTAGGATGAGTCTTTTGACATTCTTTTGCATAGTGTCTCTTTTCTCCACATGCATATCAAGTGATATGCCTCAGAATGGATGATCGTTCTTTATTTTGACATCTCCGTGCAATGTGTCCAGTTCCTCCACACAAGTAACATACTGAAATTTCGCCATTAGGTGTGATTGTTCTAGTCTCCTGATACCTCTACATTTTGCACTCTATTCGCATACCTTTACATGATAGTTAAGGTTCATGATTTTCTTAAGAATTCATCTCATTATAGACTTAGGATGCATTAGACTAAGACTCTGCATTTCTTTGCATTGTGGGGTGCTTTTCAGGTGACCAAGGGATGATGAAGGATTACCCAGGCGGATGAACAAGGCTGGAAAATGGAGTAAAGGAAAGGTGCCTACTTGGGAAGTAACGGGATGCGCAACAGGATCCCCCGGTGCAGAACACTCTAATTTTGCACATCGGGCAGGCCGCAACAGAAAGACCCCGATGCTGTCCGCCCCAAGTCTGCACATCGACCAAGTACAACGACTTCTACCCGATGTGAAAGATCCCAAGATTTGTACTTTGTGCAATGCAACCCCCGATGCTCTACCCTGGTGGGATGAGCAATTTGTACAACTCGACCCACATAAGTACTACATGCTAAAACAGCTCAGAGGTGGTCCCAAATAAAGCTTCTTAGGGTTACTTATAAAAAGGACCGTACCCCCACGATCAGTGCCACTTCATCTTTCTTTTTTTTTTCTTTTGGTCTTTAGCCATTTTTGTATCTTCTCTCTCTCTTGAGAAACTCCATTGTAGCATTCGAATATTGCAGTTTTAATTTTTCGTTTTAATTTAATCATTTCCTTTCCCACTCAATCATGTTCGACCCTCTTACTATTTTGGGATTAGCGGTTAGACCCATGAACAGGGAGTAGATCAGTTAGGTTCTTGGGTGAGGTTATGGGGTTTCAAAATAAAGGATGGGTCTTTAATATTCATTTGAGCTTAACGATCTTAATCTCCTCTTGTTGATGCTTCTAATGCTGAATCTATCTTCACTATTTGGGCTCTGAATTCAGACCTCCCTAGGAAAACACCATGTCAGCATGAGGTCCGATATATCAACAAGGGAAGCGCCTTACTTAACCTAAGAGATTAGCATTTAAAGAACAATTTTGGTCAACAAAGTGGACTACCCATTCATGCATGCAAATCCCATATCGCTAAGCAAAAGTTAGGATAGATTGCGATTTGCATAGGGGCTCTTGCCACGAAAGTGGGTTAGTCTACCTGAACTCCCTTGCCAAGAGATTCACTTCAAGGAAATGAGTTAGTGGTTAAAGATCTAAACTTTACCCAAATCTGCCAGCTCATACCTCATTCCCATAATCGATTTAGTTCTTTTTGTATCAATTAATCTATTTCCCTGCTCTTTCATCTTGACTATTTAGATTTTGTTGCTATTAGCTCTTGGATTCTAGTTTTAAATCATAAGTTTTATTTGGTTGATTAAAATCTCATCTTATCCCTTTTCGAACTGTCTAGCTTGCTTATAAATTCCTTAGATTTAATAGCTCAGATCTCTCCCATTGGATTGACTAAACCCATGCTATACTACAACTGTCTATTAGCGGGTTATTGATTAGTTTTCCTAGAAAACTGGCTATCAATTGGCGCCATTGCGATTTCGGAACTAGTTTTTGATTATTACGTCTTGTATTTTACGCAAGACTAGTCTTTTATTTTTGCTTACCGTTTGTTTTCCATTTCAGTTAAGATGTCTTTCAGGTACCATTCGCAACTGGATATAATGGAAGAGGATCCACTTAACAATGGTGCACATCACGACGCGTTTATACAACCACAACGGGTAATCGGATATTGTGACTCACCAAGCAAGTACAAATCACGACATGGCTATACCTCATACTCACGAACCGCTTCCAGATAGGGGGAAGTACTAATGCCCACGTGAGTGCCCTTGCACCAGACATCAACCACCAAGGTGACACACAACATCCATTGAACTACACCTATGGGGCGGCAAAACACCTATATGCTGCCCAAACGACAGCAAACTATACCCTTCCACCACCGTATTACCAACTTCGTCCCCATCTCAACCCTACACTTTTCCGCCTATCCCACTATACCGGCTATGGCCATTACTCACCTCCACCTCATGAAGCAGACATCAAACACCTTCTCACTCTACTTGTTCATGATCAATCTGTCACTTCAAAGATGCTTGCTAGCATGGCAACACGGGTGGACAAATTTGAATCAGAAATTAACCTACATCAACAACCCTCAACATGTACTGCTTCGACAAGCTAGCAGCCACAAACATTCTACGTTCAAGCTGTCACCTTACGAAATGATAAAAAACTTCCACCGCGCGAACAGCCTTCCCACCTCACTGTGGATACTGAGAAGCAAGTTGGGGAGGGAAACGGGGGGGGGGGGTAATCCCGGAACCAGCTGAGGAAGAACAAGAGAGAGTAGAGGATCAGATCTACAGTCAGCTTCAAGAAAGAGACAAGGAGAGGAAGCAGCAAGAATCCCCTAAGGAGATTAGTAAGGAACCACGGTTTGTACCACCACCATAAAATTACCCATAAGAGCAGGTCACCATCTTCCTCTAGCAAAGAGTGGGCGACCTGAAAACTTGTCACCGAAGTGGTCCGCCTGTGCTTTTTAATTGGTCTGACAAAATATCAGCATAGCTTGGATTCTCCCATGGTCACATTGATTTTCTTTTTCGTAGAATCCGATGATTGAACATTGAATATTCTTGATTTCTTCGCAGTCAGCTGGGATCCTTCGGTATGTGGTTTTTCTACATGGAAACCTATCAATAACTCTTCAAGATTAAAACTTTCGAGGTCTCCTGATGTCCAGAGTTTGTTCAAGTGTGTTTTTATGACATTGCAGTCTTTTGTTGTGTGTCTATTTGCCTTATGGATTTCACAATAGGCTTTTTGTCACGTATCTAGGTGTTGGATTGCGTAGAGTTATACTTTCCACACCTGGGGGAAGGTTTTCCAAAGTTGTTAGTGTGTTGACCTGGGCTAAACCTTTTCAGGTCTTTGTCCTCCCTCAGTTTGGGTTTCCAAAGGGGTGTTCCAACATTCTGCTTCGCCGGGCGCTACTTCTTTGCGAGGCTTAGTTATTGCTTCCTCGTCTTTGATCCAACTTCCGACTCGGAATAAAGATTCTTGAATCGTCCATGGATGGTTCAGGATAAGTTCTTCGCGGAATCTTGACTCGTGCTATAGGCCCTTCCTTAATGCTGATATAGCTGCACTTTGGGGTACTCCGAGAATTTGTGACATTACGTCTTTGAACTTCGCTATGTAATGTTGTAATTGTTCATTCGGGCCTTGTGTCAGATTCCAACGATTTGCGTCAGAAATTCCCTTTTCCATAAACATTGAGGATTGTTTGTGGAAAACGGTTGAGAGCTCGTTGAAGTTTCTGATTTTTCCTAATTCAAGTTGGGTAAGCCACAATAAGGCTGGTACAAGAATATTTTGGGAAAACAGCTTGCAGTAACCCACATCCTCTTCGTGCTTCTCCAGGTCGATGTGATTGGAAAGCCGCCTTAAGGTTTTTTGTATTGCATTTCCCATCATAAGTCAGCAGGTTAACCTTTCAAGAATCTTTTATGCAAAGATTCACTAGTTCCAGAGTAAATGGCGTTCATCTTGTCTCCTCGATCACTTTATCAATCTCTAGAGCTGAACTGATATCCTGATGAAACAGTGATTCATCTCCCTCATTTCGAGACAGACCTTTTCAAACTCCCCCATGGTATCTCGTCATTTTATTGATCATCTTATTCATCAACAGGATGGTCTCCAGGCTCGTTGTCGTGCTCAACGTTAATATGATTCTCCTCATTATTTGTGTTGGCCACCTGGATTTACATTTATTGATGGGGGTTCGTATTGCAGACGTCTTGGGTAAGGGTCTCCAGATTCTGTCAGCATTTCCTGCATGCAAAGAATCTATTCGAGAAGATACAACTTTTTCACATGCGGCAAAATCTGCTTGTCAGGTTTGGAGATCGGTCATGTTCTTCTCCAAGCCGTCGAACCTGGCCGTCAATTCCGTGTTGATGTATGTCTGCTTCTTGAGGGCGACGAGTATTTGTGACTGAAAGTCCATGATTGGTAAGTTGTATTGAAGAGACTCCTGAAATAAATAACAAATTATTAAGCCAAATCACCTAGCTATAACGTCAAAATGTGGATGCTGGATTCCACAACTAATTAATTACATAAGAAATACGTATAATATATATGAATTGGGCGGAAGAAAAGAATCCATGCTACAATGCATAAAGTTTCCTATATATACAGACATTTACATTTAATTAGCCTATTTAATGCGATTATTATCTTTTAAATGTGTCCGTCTTGTTTTTGTGGTAAATACAGTAACATTCTCACTTGAATTATCCAAGCTGTCCAGGTCTTCACCTCTTATCACTCTTCGATCGTTGTGCCGGCCCCTTAGCCCGAACCTTTAAGCTCGTTTTGATTGCTTCTCGAGCTCCTTGCTCCGTTCCTTGACACAAACTCTCTTGCTCGTTATCGCGCCTAAAGCTTTGTTGGGAAGGTCGTTGACCGTTTACCTTTTAATGGATACATATCTTCATGATGTGGCGTTCTCCTTGGGATCCGAACCAGTAATTTGGGATCCGACACCAACAAGTATGTTTACCGATAAGCTCGGACGTAAATCTGATAAATGCTACTTTTTTTGGTTATCGCAAAGAAACAAAATGTTCTTACTTTAACAACCCTGCCGAGAATAAAGTGTTTTGTTGCTTGTAATGGTGTTTTTCCTGAAAGACAATTTCTTTCTAGTGGGAGTAAAATATCACTCGAAGAAGTTCGAGAGTCACTGGAGGATGTTCTGACTTCTGAGGAAGAACATCAGTTAGATTTACAAAGAGTCGTAGAATCTACACTTGTGGTACCTACGTCACGAACCTGACAGATATGGGGTTTGGGTTAATGGTCATCATGAACTATTGATAATAGAGAGTGATGAACCTACATCCTTTGAGGAAGCAATGATGGGCCCTGACTCGATAAATGGCTAGAAGCTGCATAATCTGAAATGGATTCCATGTCAATAAACAAAGTATGGACTTTGGTTGATGTACCTTATGGTGTTAAAACCATTGAGTGTAAATGGGTTTAAAGAAGAAAACAGACATGGATGGTAATATACAAATATGTAAAGCTAGACTGGTGGAAAAAAGTTACAAGCAGATTCAAGGTATATACTATGAGGAAACCTATTCCCTAGTCGCACTGCTTAAGTCCATTTGGATTCTCCTAGCAATTGCTGCATATTATGATTATGTGATTTAGGAGATGAATATGAAAACAACATTCCTCAATGGACATTTCGATGAGGATGTGTACATGACACAACCTGAAGGTTTCACAGTCCCTGGAAGTGCTGGGAAGGTATGCAAACTTCAATTTTCTATTTATGTTTTGAAGCAAGCATCACGGAGTTGGAATCTTTGTTTTAATGAGGCAATCAAATTTTTGATTTTATTAGAAACGAAGAAGAACAATGTGTTTACAAGAAGACTAGTGGGAGTGTAGTTGTTTTCTTAGTGTTGTATCTCATGGGGAATGACAATCCGATGCTTAATTCTGTAAAGACTTGGCTAGGAAGTTGTTTCTCAATGAACAAAATGGGCACATCCACATTTATTCTTGGAATAAGAATCTATAGAGATAGATTAAACAAGCTTAATGGATTGTGTTAAATACTTTTAAGATAAGGTTTTGCACAGGTTACAGATGCATGATTCCAAGAAAGGTTTTCTACCAATGTCTCAAGGCATAGCTCTCAGCAAGACTCATTTTCCTTTGACACATGATGAGCGAGAGCGCATGAATAGAATCCATATGCTTATGCTATATATGCCATGTTCTGTACTCATCCAGATGTTGCATGTGCTTTAAGCATGACAATTAGATATCAATCTGATCCAGGTGAGATCCACTGGACAGCAGTAAAGAAAATCCTTAAATATTTGAGAAATACTAAGGATAAGTTATTCGTCTATGGAAGAAGTGATGAGCTTGTTGTGAGTGGTTACACTGACACTAGTTTTAAGACGGACAAAGATGATTTCTGATCATAATTTGGTTTCATCATTTTTCTTAATGGAGGAGCGGTTAGTTGGAAGAGTTCCAAGCAAAGTACTGTAGCAGACTCTACAACTGAAACTGAAGCAGCAAAGGAGGCGTTTTGGATTTGATAGTTCATTACTGAACTAGGTGTGGTTCCTAATATTTCTAGCCTAATGGATCTATTGTGATAATAACGGAGCCATTGCACAGGGAAAGAACCTAGGTCCCACCAAAAATCCAAATCCATTCAAGGGAAATACCATTTTATTCGTGAGATTATTGATAGAGTGAAGACTAGCAGAGTTTCACTGGATGTAAATGTTGCCGATCTATTGACCAAGCCTCTTTTATGGCCTAAGCATGAGAGTCATATTGCTGCTATAGGCATTAAGTTTAGAAGAGATATTGATTCTAGTGGGAGGATTTTTCTTTTTATGATATAATGTTCATGTTTAAATAATTTTGTTGTTTTCAAAATAATGAAGTTTGTTTCAGATTTATTTGATTATTCAATGATTAAGTAATTTTCCTAAAGTAATTTCATTTCACAGGTCACCAAGTACCTGAGTTGATTATGAAACCTTATAAGTGAAAGATGACATAAATTATTGTGGTCCCTAGTCAAGGTTATTAAAATTGAACATTAATAATCCTGAATGGATATTATTTGAGGTGACTGATGGTTAAGTTTCTTGAAGCCATTTAGTATGTTGTATTAAAGTCAAACACATAGATATGTTTTGGAGAATACAGTTTTGGATTGACCCGCTATGAGAACTCTACAAGATTGTTAAATGAGTGTCATAAGAGTTTCTCATTGCAACTATGGGATGTAATCCTTCAATTTGAGTTGGTCATGATTTCTTACTTATGGATTAGTTTACTTTGATCATGTCAAACGTCAACTGTAAAAGATGATTATAAAGACATTGATTGGATGTACTATGAATTTTGTAAAGAACAGGGATGGAACATGATGAATTTGTCCCTCCTATATAATGGAGATAGATATCTTTAAGCCTATCAAAAATTTGATATGGAAAAATGCATGAGTGAAATATGAGATATATATATATCTATATATATATATATATATATATATATATATATATATATATATATATATATATATATATATATATATATATATATATATATGTGCAAATTGAATAACATGACTTGTTATTATTGTTTTGCTTGCAAAAAGAATCACGTGTGCATAAATGGGCTTAGCCAATTAACTTAACCTTACTAATATATATTATGTTACTTACATTCATTATAAAAAGTGTGTGATAAAATTGAACAAACATACATAGGTTCATAAAACCTTAAACATAAAATATTAAACAGTTCATTAAGTATATATGATTTTATCTCAATTACATTAGCTTCTCATTTGATTCAGTTTGTGTATGTGTGGATACCAGTAAAGACACGATGTCTGGATCGGTAACAACCTCGATTTGATTTATTTATTGTTCAGCTACAAAATATCTATGTATATTTGAAACTCTAAGATCTAGATTTATTTCAGTATTTTCATAAAATCTTAGCAATTGAATTAATAAATTAATTTATAGATTGTAACAAACTAGTGTGCATTCCTATACATAAACACAACTAAAATATAAAACCCAAACCAAATGAGTAACACTTACTAACCCAAATGATTCTAAAACACTCATTCCAGCAATATGACTTTCGGTTGAATAATTGATGTCTTGTATATGTGACCAACTAGGTCATTGAAGTTTTGGTTGACCACGAACGTGGATGTATCGTAGCTTTCTTGTAGTTTTCCAAGAGATTAGTGTGGTTCTACTACTAATCGCAAAACCGGACAGGTAACATTGACGCAACAAAATAGTAATAAGATAATTGGAATAGAAGACTACAAAAGCAAGCCTCGAGCAATGGCTTGATTAGTCTTCAAATCAGTAGTTTCATAAACCGGAAGTTCTTTTACGTACCGCCCCATACCGATCTGGGGATTATCGAGCTCGAACAGATCTGAACTTGAGTAACTCCAAATATCATCCTCTTCTTCTTCACCTTTAGATCTACAACTTCTCACGAAATCCTTCAAACAAATTTTTCTTGTGATGCAAGTCAACTCATTCTTATGAATATTGGTCTTAATATCCTCCTTCGGCGACGTTACTCTTCCAGCACTCTTCTTTGCCGTAAATTCTAGAATCGGTCTCTTTTCGCGACTAGTAATTCTGTGAACAGAGTCTCTGCAGTCTCCGTCGATGGTTACTCTAACGGGATAGAATCTGACAGACTTTTTCAAGTTATTGCAGCTGTTAGTGTCGGCTTTATATCTTTTTCGGCTGAAGCAAGACCTTGAGGAAGAGGATTTGATATCTGTGGTCTTATCGACAGAGCAAAGCTTCACTTTCTTGGCGTTAGATTTAAAGATGGAGTTGAGGAAGTCAGTGAGACGCGCACCAGGAGACACAGGCTGCTTGGGTCTCTTTAGCTCATCAACCATCCTCAAGGATTTATGATTTTTATCCTCATCTGATTTGGAGATTAATCTTCCATTATACATCACCGAAGTTCTCTTGGTTCTCTGTTTATCCTTACTTGATCTATTACCGTGATCCGCAAGCTTTCTTGATCTTCTCTTTGCTCGGTAAGACTCTGCCTCGGAGGAGGAAAAAGCAGAGGAATTGGACGAATTGGTAGTGCTGCTTCGGGCGTAAAGCCAGTGTTCATCGTCCACGATTACTCGCCGAAGAGTTGTGAACTTGTCGTCTTTTTTGTTTGGTGAAGATGATGACGAGACACTGTCGTTGTTTCCATTGATGGATCGTCTTAGGTTATTTTGTAGACCGTCGGATTCGTCAATGGAACGGTAAATAGAGTCAAGAACAGAGGAAGAGAAAGAAGGCGTTCTCTTTCTATGAGGAAACGCCATTATAGAGATCTCAAAGCAATCACTTGAAAACAAACGAAAACACAGTATATATAGAGAGCAGATCGAGGGAGAACAGCTCAGGTGTGTGTGTCTGCTAAGAGAATATCAAAAGCTGCCAATACGTGTTGGTTAGAAATAGAAAAGCAGAAGGGTACCTTGTAAATTTTCCAAATTAACATATATAAAATTACAATTTAATAATATAATAATATAACTTTTAAAACCAGAATAGTGATTAGGATTTGTGTAGAAAAGACATAGGGGGTGTGGAGATGTCTGTGTGAAGAAGACAAAAGCTGCCAAAGTAATGAAACACGCTTAGAGTGTTTGGTTTCTAAGAGACTCCTCATAGACACATGACGACTTGGACAACTACATGACCGAGATGTCAATGCGTGCGGGCAATCATTTTTTTTGGTTTTAGTGCGGGCAATAATTAAGAGCAACTAGATAATTTTTTCTATAAAAGAGCAATTAGATAAACTACCCACGCATCTTGTACAGAAAGATTTGATAAAATATTTTTTTTTTAAAAAAACATTCATCTCTGTACACTTTTGTAAATCTATTTTTGTTTTTTTTACATTTAAATTTTTTTTTAAAATCCCATCACATTTCTCTTTATATTAATTAAAAGAGAATTGAATTAAGAAATTAATAGTTTTAATATAAAAAGTAATATTCATTTTAAAAAACTCTTAAAAAAAATGAATCTCTTTTTTTATATTTCTAGAACTCTCTGTGTGTCTCTCTCTCTTCTCCGCCTTTGTCTAACTCTCTCTGTCTCTCATGTTGGATACGGGCTGCACACCTCCTAAAAGGCCCATCAAGAATTCACCTCGGCCCTTTATACACTAGATGGCCTGTTAAGGATCGATGAGGTGAATAAGATAAACGTGGTTTATCCTTTAAGGATAAAGATAAAACCTGCAACAGACTTGAGAAAATATTGGAGAGGATATCCACTTTCCCGAAATATTGGGCTCGGTGCGTCAAATTAGGAAGAGAGAGGCATCGACTCTTCCAGAAGATTAAGGTTGGCGCCTAAAAGCTTATAAATAGGAGGAGAGTTCCACCAAGAAGGGCATCCGCAAATAGAGAGAAGAACTAAGTTATAGAAATTCTAGGACCTAAAACTAACTTTCTAAGAAGAACTTTGTACCTTCTCTGTGATTCATCATCCATCTTTTATAAATCAATAAATCTCTTTTAATCTTTCTCAAAACCCATAAACTTTACTTGAAATTGCTTAATACGAAGTAACAGTTCAACAATTGGCGCCGTCTGTGGGGACCTTGAGAAAGAAAAAAATTAAAAGATGGTTAATACACCGCCTCCGGGAGATATCAATGAGGCCGATCCCGTAGGGACGCCAGTTACGCCACCGCCTCCCGATCCAATCACAAACATGCAGAGAATATTGAACGATCTCACCAAAAGGCTCGATCAACGTTTGGACGGATTCGAAGCAAATCAGGCGGCTCAACGCGTCGAGCTGGAAAAATTAGAAGCATCTCGGACAGATACAGAGGGACCTTATACCCCGGGACGGCGAATAACCCTCGTCAATAACTTGTTTGGAGTCACACCGCAAGTCGATCACCCGGAACCCAACGCCGCGGCGGATACCACTACTGAGCAAATCAATCAAGCTGCGACGGCCACAGCTCGGCGACTCAGGTCCGAAATCAGAATTCCAGACACCATCCCGAACAGAAGCACCGAGCTCGAGTTGGTGTATAAGCGGCTCAATGATATAGGGTCACAAATTTATCGAGCTACCAGCTCGGCACCCGAGTTAGATCGAGTCCTAGAGCAGACGAGGAAAACACCTTTCTCTTCGAAAGTTACGAGCGTACCTTTACGCGACCATGGGAAAATGAAAGTCACGTCTACCTTTTGCGGAAACGCAGATCCTCAATGTCATCCCCTGGCATTCGAGATCGCTATGGCCAGAGCACGTTTTTCCAAGAATGAACGAGATGCAGCTTTCTGTCAATATTTCGTCGAAACTCTTGGAGGAGCAGCTCTAAACTGGTTTTCTCGTCTCGCTCCTGGATCGATAGATAGTTTCGACAAGCTCTCAGCGGCTTTCCTCAAGCATTATTAGATGTTCATCGTTCAAGGGGCAACCAGCGCCGACCTCTGGGCGTGTGTTCAAGATGAAAATGAGACCCTCCGCTCTTACATTGATCGCTTCAGAGTCGTTATATCCCGCATCGATGTTCCGGAAACGATCTCCTTAGTCGCCCTCCGACGAGGAATGAAACCTGACATCGAACTATGGAAGGATTTAAAACTTAACGAGCCTCGCAATTTGGAGGATGCCCTCCATCGTTCAGTCTTATACGCCGAGCTTGATGAAGAATGAGCAGCATACGCCAAGAAGAAAACCTCGGCCACGAAAGAAAAGACGCGAGAAGTTCATCAGGAGCCGCGGCAACATTATGATCAAGAAGACAAAAGAGCGTCGAACTACTACGTGGCGGACCGTCCAAAAAAATTGGAATAAGTGTGTTCACGCGGAAGAAAAACAAGTCTTTCAGAAGGAAGAACCACATAATCCAGACCTCTATTGTATCTATCATAAACGAACGGGTCATGATATATACACATGCCAACATTTGCAAAGGCACCTTTTTGCAGAGTATACAAAAGGAATCATCGATCTTTCGGGACGAAATCGAGAAACTACAGACAAACCCGCCGAGGTCAAGAAGCAAGAGACCAGACCAAAAGAAGATGGTCGAGAGCAAAAACCGGAAAAAAGGATCGCCGAGCCGACGACGATTCAAATAAACGACATCGCGATCGAGACGAAAACCTTCCGCTCCCAGAAGCACCACGACGAAAAATAAATATGATCATGGGAGGGCTCGTCGACTGCAACGATTCCGTCCGATCAGTCCAGCGCCACGAACGACGGGCAGCAAGCGCTTCGAAGTGCAGAGAACCCATCGAAGATGAAGAACAAATTACGTTCACTTCAAAAGATACAATCGGGCTAGATATGCCTCACAACGATCCATTGGTCGTCGAACTATCAATCAACAACAGCACCGATTTCAGTCGAATTCTCATAGATACTGGCAGCTCGGTCGACTTAATTTTCAAAGAAACTCTCCGGCGAATGAAGATCAGGGATGATCAAATCAAGATATCACCTAAACTACTCACCGGGTTCACCAGTGAATCCACGACAACAATTGGGACGATTAAACTACCAGTCCAGGTCGGTGGAGTGACAAAGTGGGTAAAATTCGATGTAATCGATCGACCGGCCATCTACAACGCCATCCTTGGAACTCCGTGGATTCATTCAATGAAGGCCATCGCTTCAACGTATCACCAGTGCATCAAGTTCCCAAATGGAGATGGGATCTATACACTACGAGGTAGTCAAAAGATCGCCAGGTCTTGGTTCATCACCGAGCTAAAAATGCGTAGATCGACGACTTGTGTTATCGGCGAAAGCAGTTCTGAAATACCACCATCGCCATACGAGAAGCCAAAGCGTGACCTCGTTGTCTAGGCCAACATCGATGATGATCATCCAGAACGATGTATTGGAATAGGGCCCGATCATTCAGCAACTTTCACAGAAGAGCTCGTACAATTTTTGCGTAGCAAAAAAACCACATTTGCGTGGAGTATAAGTGACATGAAGGGAACCGACCCAAAAATAATCAGCCATGAGCTAAATGTCGATCCCACATTTAAACCCATTAAGCAAAAACGGCGGAAACTCGGTGTAGAACGAGCTCAAGCAGTAAATGACGAGGTGGAGAAGGTTCTTCAAGCGGGATCCATCTCCGAGGTGAAATATCCAGACTGGCTAGCAAACCCGGTGGTAGTCAAAAAGAAGAACGGCAAGTGGCGCGTATGCGTCGATTTCACCGACCTCAACAAAGCTTGTCCTAAGGATAGTTTCCCTCTGCCACATATCGACCGCCTCGTCGAAGCGACCGCAGGAAACCAACTCCTATCATTCATGGACGCTTTCTCCGGCTACAACCAAATCTTCATGCATCCCAACGATCGAGAGAAAACAGCATTCATAACAGACCGCACCACATACTGCTACAAAGTAATGCCATTTGGACTCAAGAACGCCGGTGCCACTTATCAACGACTGGTAAACCGAATGTTTTCGGATCAGCTCGGTCATACGATGGAAGTTTACATAGACGACATGCTAGTCAAATCAACGGTAGCTGCTTCTCACATCGACGATTTACGACAATGCTTCGACATCTTAAATTCCTACGGCATGAAGCTCAATCCAACGAAGTGCACTTTCGTGGTAACCTCTGGAGAATTTCCTGGGCTATTTAGTTACTCAACGAGGAATCGAAGCGAACCCAAAGCAAATTTCCGCGATCCTAGATCTACCATATCCAAAGAATACTCATGAAGTTCAACGCCTCACCGGTCGAATCACCGCCCTCAGCCGTTTCATATCTCGATCAACAGACAAATGCCTTCCTTTCTATCAGCTCCTCCGCGGCAAGAAACGATTTGAATGGGACGAAAGGTGTGAATCCGCTTTCCAGGAATTGAAGGTTTATTTATCGACGCCCCCGATCCTTGGTAAGCCTGAGGAAGGCGAAAGTCTTTATTTGTACATCGCCA
Source organism: Iljinskaea planisiliqua (assembly GCA_900108845.1). Classification (NCBI taxonomy): domain Eukaryota; kingdom Viridiplantae; phylum Streptophyta; class Magnoliopsida; order Brassicales; family Brassicaceae; genus Iljinskaea; species Iljinskaea planisiliqua. The sequence goes on along the minus strand of FNXX01000003.1, from coordinate 11,568,132 downwards.
GCAGAGTCCTTGTACGAGAAGACCGAGGTGAGCAAAAGCCGATATTCTATGTTAGCAAAACATTAGACGGTGCAGAAACCCGATATCCCACTCTGGAGAAATTAGCACTCGCCGTCGTCGTAGCAGCGAGAAAACTTCGTCCTTATTTCCAGTCGCATACAATTCACGTCCTCAGTAATCAACCTCTTCGGACTATCCTACACAGTCTAAGTCAGTCCGGACAAATGGCGCGTTGGGCCGTCGAACTCTCTGAATATAACATCGAATACAAAAGTCGTGTCAGCGCAAAAGCTCAGGTTCTCGCCGATTTTCTAATCGAACTACCTCCGGAACTCGTCGATCAAAGTCTTCAGCCTCCACCAAAATGGAACCTTCATGTCGGCAAGGTTCTGGCGTCGGCATCAAACTTGAATCACCAACTGGAGAAGTCCTCGAGCAATCGTTTCGCCTAGACTTTCCTGCCTCCAACAACGAGGCCGAATACGAAGCATTAATCGCAGGACTTCACCTTGCTAAAAGCATCAACGTCCACCATCTCCAGGCATACTGTGATTCTCAGCTCGTCGCAAATCAATTCGACGGCACATACGAAGCACAGAACGAACGAATGGATGCTTATCTCAAGGTCGTCAAAGACCTTGCCAAAGAGTTCGAAACCTTCGATCTTACGAGGATACCGCGGAAAGAAATCATGACAGCAGATGCCTTAGCAACCATTGGCTCGGCCACGGATTCGGATCTCAGGCGATTGATCCTGATTGCTAGTATCCCAACGTCGAGTATCGAACTAGCTATAGGTATCTGCGGAGTGATCCAAGACGAAGAAGAACAAGCAGAACAAATGGATGTGAGGGAAGACGGGCCGGACTGGCATCAGGAATTGTGTCTTTATATTGTCGATGGAGAAACTCCAGTAGACAGATGGGCGGCTCGTCGTCTCAAAGCTCGTGCTTCACGTTACATTATACTCGACGGAAATTTATTTAGATGGAGCGCAACAGGAGCACTTCTCACCTGCCTCGGTGGAGACGAAACACATCGCGTTATAGCAGAAACACATGATGGCGCAGGAGGGAACCACTCTGGAGGACGAGCTCTAGCCCTCAAAATCAAGAAGCACGGTTTCTATTGGCCGACGATGATCGCCGACTGCGAGCAATACACACTGAAGTGTGAAAAATGTCAACGACATGGGCCGATGATCAATATGCCAACCGAGCTCCTCACAACGTCCTCACCGCCGTATCCGTTCATGCGCTGGGCAATGGACATCGTTGGTCCTCTTCCCGCTTCAGGACAATGTAAATTCCTGCTGATCATGACAGACTACTTTACTAAATGGGTCGAAGCTAAGGCCTGCGCGGCCATAAAAGACGTCGACGTTCAGAACTTTGTTTGGAAATATATCATCTGTCGCCACGGCCTTCCATATGAAATCGTAACAGATAATAGGTCGCAATTCATTTCCAATAAATTTGAAGGATTCTGTTCAAGATGGAACATTCGGCTCAGCAAATCGACTCCTCGATACCCCCAAGGAAACGGACAAGCCAAGGCGACCAACAAAAGTATCTTGGACGGTCTCAAAAAGCGGCTCAAAGCGAAGAAGGGACTTTGGGCCGATGAACTTGACGGCGTCTTATGGTCACATCGCACAACACCACGACGAGCTACTGGAAAAACACCATTTTCATTAGCGTATGGATGCGAGGCCATGGTTCCTGCTGAGGTCAACGCCCCAAGTTTACGCCTCACCATGATGCCTCAACATCCTGAAATAAATGACGCAATGCTCATCCACAACCTCAACACTGTCGAAGAAACGCGGAATCAGGCTCTCCTCCGGATGCAGAATTACCAACAACAAGCAGCTCGCTATTACAACAAAAAAGTTCGGCAGCGACATTTTGATGAAGGTGACCTCGTCCTTCGCAAAGTCTTTGAGAACACTAAAGAATGGCGTGCTGGAAAGCTCGGAGCCTCTTGGGAGGGGCCTTATATCATCTCCAAAGTTGTACGACCCGGAGTCTATGAGTTAACCACTATGGAAGGTGAAGCAGTCCCACGTTCATGGAACACCCACAACCTTAAGAGGTTCTATTACTAGTTTATTACTTAGCGATTTATCTGCTTAAGTAATTGCTAAAAAAAAAAAAAAAAGATAGTTACTCATACTATGTAATCGAACTACGGATGGCTTGATCCTCCTTTTGGGGGTACGTAGGCAACCTGTAAAAAGGTTCAGCTATATATCAATAAATTTTTTAAAAAGCTCTTTGCTTGAAAGCTCTTTGCTACCTCTTTACATCGGCGTCCTGGCCAGACGACTGATAATAGCACTCTCATGCGGACAAGTGGCAAAAGTCCACAACTTTTAAATCCAGATTCACCCGCAAACCTCAAAGTTATACAAGATCTCCGAACTGAGTTCGCGTCGGTATTCAACTTTGAGCGTAGATTTCACCGATTGAAACGCTCCATGCTGAGTTGATCTCATGGACTATCTCCCGGTTATAAGCCGAGCTGACATAACCCTTCACGGCAAACAGACATAAGCCTCGTACCTCGGACTTTCAGCTATGCTGAATTGATCTCATGGACTATTTTTCGATTATAAGCCGAGCTGACGTAAGCCTTCACGGCAAGCAGACTTAAGACTCGCACCTCGGACTTTCGATTCATCTTAAAGTTTCAAGAAGGTGATCAAATCCGATCGGATTGACTCGCTAACAAGCATATTACTTGACTCGGAGAATCTAAAAACTTGGAAGAAGACATAAATAACGGCAATTATTACTTATGCAAAAGGATTCTAAAGAAAATTCCATTAATAATTGAAGGTTACAGAATCGAAGCCCACAGCCTCGGACTTCGACATGACAAAATAAGTAGAAACTAAAAAAAAAAAGTGCCTCAAACACCTTCACAGCCTTGATCTTCAGCAGGGTCGGCTCGGTTCTCTTTTTCCGATTGAACACCAGTGGCTTCTGAACTTGGCCGAGAAGATACAGGATTGCCCTCGGCAGGTAGGAAGAGTCAGATAGGCATCAAGTTCACCCTCGTTGAAGGTGATCTCGTCGATTTTCTCCGCCTCGGCCTCCCAGACTGCTCTGTCAAGTTTGAGTTTGGAGATCATCTCGTTGGGGATTTTCCATCCTTTGCTCTGAAGAACCTCGAGTGAGGCAAGTGTCCCTTCTGGCTCATGCGTGTTTAGAGTTATTACAACAGGTTCATGATCTGAGCACATTGGTTGGGTTACCCAGTGTCCCCGATAACTTAGTACATGAAAGACAAACATATAAATGTATGAAAGTGTCCAAGGCAATATGAAATGAATGGACTGACGATATAAAATGATATGAAAATGGGCCGATATACAATGGACTGATGATATGCAAATGCAACAATATTGTCCGACCCTTAAATGATGATATGGACCAACTTCCAAATGAGAATGATATGCAAGTGAAACCAATAAACAAAAATGGACCGACTTTTAATGAGATGGATGCAATTGATATGAATATTTTTTTATTAGATATGATATGAATGCAAATGGTTGACCCAGTTCTAAATAAGGAAATTATTGTTGGACACAGAAATAATACAAACTTGAACTCAAGTTCTAATGCATGTGGTTGGCTAGGGTAGTGATTGGTAAATTGGCTTTCATGGTTTAATAATTTTTAAAAGCCACCAAAGCCAAAATTTATATCCAATCACACTTTTAGGCTTTAGAAAATGTCTGAAGCCATGAAAGCTACTTTTTCAAAATTTTGTTTTGTTCATCTTTTTCTAAAGCAACATTTTTAGACTTCTAAATTTTCTATCTCTTCTCTTTTTTACCCAATTTTTGTTAGCTATCTTTTTTTATTTTTTTATTTTTTCATCAAGATAAATGAAAAATAAATAAATATCCAAAACTAGAGAATTTTTATGATAATAAATTAAACTCTCAGATTTATAGTAGAATGAACTTATAAATTACATGTTCAAAATATAATAAGCAAAAATGATAAATTACTTTTTCAAAATTTATTAGTAAGAAAAAGTAATAAATTTCTATTTAGTTTTAATAATTTAGAATAAAAATTCATAGTATAAATTAGATAATTGAAAATTGTTTAAGAATTATTAAAAAAAATAATAATTAACTCTACTATTTTAACGATTTTTCTTATTTAATTTAATACAATGTATTTTAAAGTTAGATTTTACTAATAAATAAATTATTGGTTGTAATTTCAATTATTTTTTAGATAATAAATAATTTGAGTATAATTTTTTTTTTTTAGTAAAAATTTATTATACCAGCTAGAGTCTCTGCAACTTGGTACCAATAAGACTTTAAAGTCAAAATCTCTACAACCAAAAGTTTTAAAGTCAAAATCTCTACAGCCAAAAAACCTAAAGCCATAGTTTAAAGTAACAGCTTTTACCAATCGGAGCATAGATATGGAAACAAAGAATACTGAATTTTTTTTTTTTTTTGACTTTGGATTGATGCAATCAATTTCTATATATACTCGGAAATGAATCAATGATGAATGTTGACTAAAACAACGATCAATCGAATGCAATAAAGAAACAACGACCACCTAAATGAATCAAGTGAAATGTTTTGACCCGAAAACGGGTCATTGACCTTGTTCTCATGGTTGGAATGGCTGGAAGTGTCTTTGATGGGGCTGCCGGTTCCGGGGATTATATCATCATCTCTTTCGGCCTCGTAGATCGGCGGATCAGAAGACCCAGCCGGAAGCGATGAAGCCAAATCGGGAACTTGGTCCAAATCAATCCCAAACGGTGGAAGACCCTAGAAAAATGCCTCTGTTGGCTAAAGCCTGAGCTGCTTGGATCCTTTTTATCAAAAAGTCTTTGGTCTAGTGCACTCTCTCTGAAGAAAGCACCTTGCAAACCTGTATTAAGTCCAACAGAAATAGGGGGAGGAAGTGTCGAGCTGCACGAAATCAAGGAAGGAAGCCAACAAACACGTACGAACACAACAGGGAATATGAAAGTAAAACTCCATTAAGTCACAAAATCAACTACCAACATACAACCACTCGGTCTGCGTCATAAAACCGAATCTAGGGTTGATCAGGCTCTCGTCAATACGGGCATAGAAGAAATGTTCTCTCCATAGTTTGTCTTTACTCAGAAAGTTTGACACGATCCCCCTATATCGCCGCAGGGAAATATAGTAGTTTGGAGCAGACAAGGTTTTCCGGAGTACGTACATGCTCATGAGGTACCAAAGCCGCCCCTGATTTTACACTCCATACTCCTCCCGATCACTCCGACCAAGTGCTGAATCCCTCTAGGAGTGATTTGAGCTAGAGCCAAATTATGCTTCATTAGGTATCGAGGGATCAACCTGTCAATCAGAAACCAAAGGAAGCACGAGTCGAGTAGCTTTCGTAGACCGAAAAGTAACCCTGTGGAGGATGATCAACTTGATCGGATCGGGACCTATGAACTTGACGTCATCGGAAATCTGGCAGTGACTCCTAAACTTCCTCAGAGATTCTTTGTTGATATAGTAGAACACAGAACATGCTTAACAGGTCTCTTTTATCTTTAACCTTCACTTTCGGAGGACACGTGATGTATCCCTTGGAACCAACATGGAACCCGTAGCACGATCCAAACCCGTACCGACCATGCCGACCATGCGATCCCGGCCCATGACACGTTCAGGACCTAGAACCTTAGAAAGTGAGTTCGACCTGGCTGTAAACAACATGATGGCTGGACATGAGGTTGACGACTTGGCCCATCAAATGAATCAAATGAGCCTCACCAAGAAGAAGCACCAGCCCAAACCAGACGAGCGTAAGGACCAAGCCAGCCCAACCCCAGTAACAGGTCAAGACCAAGACCCGGAAGGCCCAACCGTGGATCCAGGATCACATGACATCAAAGTCGGTCCACAAAATGCACATCCAGAGCATAGGTCAAAGGTACTTTCCATATTTGGCATCTCGGTCGCATAAGTCCCATGGGTCCACAGCCGCGGTCCACATTCACCCGATCCACACCCTCAACCGACCCGGCCCCAACACCGACCAATGTAAGTTCAAATCATTTAAATGTGATCTTTCCATAACCTTTTTTCTGTGTTTTGATGATTTATTTGCTTTCCCTTAGTATCTTAGAATGGTGTATGTTTAGCAAAATTTACTTAAGTCTTGCGATTTCATTTCAAATATATTTTCCTTTATAAAGACCCTCGAAAGCACCAGCTGCTAGGACCATTATATAAGGTCCCTTTACAGCTTTGTGTTTTTCATCTTTGATCAATAAAATAACGAATTTTCTTAAAGAGTTTCTCTTTGTCTTTCTGAGTTCTTTGCTAGTGAGATTCTGGCCAAGAGTTCTTGTCTTATAAAGATCAGTTTCATTCGGTCTTGTGGCGACTTCTTTCCATCTTCGACTCATTCAACCATTCATCATCCAGTCTGAAAGGGCCATACGGCCAGCAGCCTCGACCCACTCAATCCCATCGTTCCACCGTCCACAACCTCTACCCGAGGACCGAGCCGTACGACCAGCCTTCGACCCATCCATCATCCCCACCGTAACCTCAGTTTTTGAGGATACATTTGAGGATACATCATCTGGTATTAAAACTTAAAACGGCTCGTAAATCAGCTTCTATCAATCCTTGTTTATATTTTGCTCATTTTGTTCTTGTTTCATTATATATATATAAAGAAAAAAAAAACTATAAGAATCATCTAAGTATTGTCATCATTCGATTTGCTTGCTAAGTTTGTATCATTTAAAAAAAAAAAAAAAAAGAAATCATGTCTAGTTCACATTCGAATCCTGTCTAGTTTTTTATTTTCCATAATTAGAACCTAGATTGATCTGAGTGTCTCTAAATACCATTTTAAAACAAAAAATCTTCATAATTTGTTTCCTAAATTAAACCATACAGTTGCATGCACATTAGTATCATTTGAACTGGTCTATATCATTTATATGTCGGCCCATATCATCAGAATACATTTGGGAACATTTTCATATGTTTGTGTTTGATCTTGTAGGAACAAATCATGGGAGACCCTGGTCAACCCAACCAGTTTGCCCAAATCATGACCGTCTTGCAAGAACTCCAGAACAGCATGGCTCATATGGAGCAGTGGCAACACGACAATGAGACCACTGATACCACTGGTAAAAGTAACAACAACCAAGCTCAGGGCAACCGCCAAGGTGGTGAGACGACCAATAGAGTTGGTAATGGGAACCAGAATCTGGTTCAACAACAACCCAACAACCAGGCCCGAGGCCAGAATCACAACAACGCCATAATGGGTATGACGATCAAGGAGGCAAGGACCTCAAGTTAACCCCACCTACGTTTGCTGTCAAGGTGAACCCGGAAGCCTACCTAAACTGGGAAAGGCGTATGAAGTATATTTTTGAGTACTACAACTACTCAGAAATAAGGAAAGTGTCCCTGGCAGACGCATAACTTACGGACAACACCCTAGCATGGAGGGATCGAGACATTTCTGACCGAAGAAGACGGCACTTACCCGCGGTCAACTCGTGGTAGGATATAAGCTAACATCTCAGGAAGAGATACGTTCCAGCCTATTACCACCGAGACCTAAAAAATCAGTTTAGAAAGCTGTCTCAAGGATCAAGAACCGTAGAAGAGTACTTCGAAGAGTTTGAAACTTTGAAGAACCGACTAGAGATTGAAGATTCTCTAAAGACCTTGATGGCTCAATTTCTTGATGGACTACACGACCGAATCACTTGCAAGGTGGAAAGACAGCCTTACGGTGACCTAGACGATCTTCTACATATAGCTACTCAGGCTGAACAACACATTAAGTGGAAGAACTTCGCCACCAGCCGAACCTAGAACTCGTGGACTACATCAGTTCCACACAGCCAAGATAATGGAAAGAATGCTGAACGTAGCTCTAAGTTCAAGAAACCTGCACCAGAACTCAACAAAGGAGCCGGTGCCGGATCAAGTCAAACACAGAACCAGCGAGCTCGAGACGTCACTTGCTTTAAATGCAAGTGCAAAGGACATTATGCTCGAGAATGCCCCAACCAACAGGTCATGATCCTTCAAGAGGATGGAGCGTACGAGTCACAAGATGAGGCCGAGGAGGAATCACTAGAGGCTGAGGAAGAGTTGGTCGATTACCCCGACGTAGAAGATCTCCTAGTCACACGGTGAGCCTTAAGTGCACTCTTTGAGCTGGAAACTATCCAAAGAGAAAACATCTTCTGCTCAAGATGTACCGTGCAATCCAAGGTATGCAACCTTATCATTGATGGAGGTTTGTGTACTAATAACGCTAGCAAATATGTGGTGGACAGGTTAGGTCTTCAGCGACCAAGCATCCACGACCGTACAGACTCAAATTGTTAGATAACAAAGTAGTTCTAGAACTCAAAATAGGAGAACAAGTCATTGTGGCATTCAGCGTAGGCAAGTACGAGGACCAGGTTCTTTGCGACGTTGTGCCCATGCAAGCTGGACACATCCTGCTGGGCCGACCTTGGCAATTTGACAAGGAAACTCTCCACAACGGACGTACCAACTACTACAGCTTCACCCACAACCACAAGATGCACAACCTTGCTTCCCTCACCACAAGAAGTTCATGAACTCCAGCAAGCCATGGACAAAGGAGCTAACACCGACAAGGTAAGTAAGACCAGTATCTACATTTCACCTAGTAAGGTTCTTAAATCTTTAGAATCCCACACGCAGGTGCTACTCATAATCATCAAGGAAGGGCATTTTGTAGATACAGAGGAGATCAACCAACCAGAGGAAGTACTCAAGCTGTTAGCCGAATTCAAGGACGTGTTCCCTGAAGAAATATCATCAGGACTGCCACCTATCCGAGGGATAGAACACCAGATCGATTTAGTGCATGGAACTCCCCTACCAAACTGGCCCGCATACCGACTGAACCCGGAGGAGGCTAAAGAGTTGGAGTGACAAGTCCAAGGACTCACGGAACAAGGTTATGTCAGAGAGAGTCTTAGCCCATGTGTTGTGCCTGTCATCCTTGTGCCCAAGAAGGATGGTACATGGAGGATGTGTGTGGACTGCCGAGCCATCAACAACATCAATGTCAAGTACCGTCATCCTATACCCCGGCTTGATGACATACTGGACGAACTCAGTGGTGCCACAATCTTTTCGAAGATTGATCTGAAGAGTGGATACCATCAGGTCCGAATGAAGGAAGGTGATGAATGGAAGACCGCATTCAAAACCAAGAAAGGACTGTATGAATGGATGGTCATGCCATTCAGCCTCACCAACATCTCAAAATGGTCCTTGAGACATTGCGATTGGAACAACTATATGCATACCTTAAGAAATGTGTTTTCTGGACTGATCAGTTGGTTTTCTTAGGTTTTGTTGTAATTTCTCACGGATTAAAGGTTGATGAAGAGAAGATCAAGGCCATCCAGGAGTGGCCAACTACCACCACCATCGGGCACATCCATAGTTTCCATGGCTTGGCCAGTTTCTACCGACGAATTGTCAAGGACTTCAGCACTATAGCCGCACCTCTAACATCGGTGATCAAGAAGGATGTACCTTTTGTATGGGGTCCAGCTCAAGACGAGGCTTTCAAACAGCTGAAGGACAGCCTCACCAATGCCCCGGTTTTGATTTTACCTAACTTTAACCAGACCTTTAAAGTTGAATGTGATGCTTCAGGAACTGGCATTGGAGCAGTCTTGACACATGGAGGAAAACCAGTCGCTTACTTCAGCGAGAAGTTAGATGGAGCAACTCTTAACTACCCGACTTATGACAAGGAGCTATACGCCTTGGTGAGGTCATTGGGGACATGGAAACACTACCTACTCAGGAATGAGTTTGTAATCCACACCAACCATGAAACACTCAAGTACCTACGAGGCCAGAAAAACCTAAAGAAGAGACATGCAAGGTGGTTTGAATTTGTGGAGACTTTTCCCTACGTGATCAAGTACATGAAAGGGAAGGAGAACATAGTTGTTGATGCCTTATACAGGAGATATGCACTGATCTCAACCATGTAGGCTAGGATCATGGGGTTTGACCATCTCAAGGAACTCTACACTGAAGATCCCGACTTCGGAGAGCTCTACCAACAATGCAACCGAGGTGCTTTTGGTCCTTAATTTAAACATGACAGTTTCCTTTTCAGGGATAAGAGGCTCTGCGTCCCTCAAGGCTCAAAGCTAGAGCTACCGATTGGGGAAGCACATGGAGGTGGACTCATGGGACACTTCGGTATGAACAAGACCCAGAGCGTGCTTGCAGAACACTTCTTCTGGCCACACCAAAGGAGGGATGTGAAACGATTCTGTGCCAGATTCACCACATGCTTGAGTGCAAAGTCCAGGTCGCATCATCACGGTCTATACATACCCTTATCTATTCCTGACATGCCTTGGGTAGATTTATCTATGGATTTTGTGTTAGGTTTGCCAAAGATCAGGAACAAGGACTCGATTTTCGAAGTGGTCGACCGGTTCAGCAAGATGGCCCATTTCATACCATGCAACAAGACGAACGACGCCACCCAAACCGCGGACCAATTCTTAAAAGAGGTCGTTTCGCTACATGGACTCCCCAGGACCATTGTCTCGGACCGTGACACGAAGTTCCTAAGCCATTTTTGGAGAACTCTTTGGAGGAAGCTCGGAACCTAACTTCTTTTCTCCACCACATGCAATCCTCAAACCAATGGACAGACCAAAGTCACCAACCACACCCTGTTCACTCTACTAAGAGCCACAATCGGTAAAAACTTACGTAATTGGTTGGAGTGTTTACCCTTAGTAGAATTTGCTTATAATCGCATACCCCACTCTACTACTAAGCTGTGTGCTTTTGAGATTGGGTATGGGTTCAAGCTGCAGACACCTCTAGACCTAGAACCGATAGCCATGCAAAAGGAGGACCAGATGAGCCAGAACGGAGTAACAAAGGCCGAAGCCATCAAGAGCTAAAGAAAACATGGAAAAGAGGAATGAGAAGACTAAAGCTATCTCAGACAAGAACCACAAGGAAGTCCTTCTCGAACCAGGCGACTATGTGTGGGTCCACATGCGATCCGACAGATTTCCACAAGAAAGGAAGCACAAGCTAGCACCAAGGGGGATGGGACCATTCAAGATTGTGAAGAAAATCAATGGTAATGCCTACCAACTAGACCTACAAGGTGAGTTCAAAATATCATCCACTTTCAATGTATCTGACTTAGTCCCTTTTGATGCAGGAGAAATGGTTCTAAGGTCAGAACCTTCGGAAGAGGGAGAGCATGATGTATCCCTCGGAACCAACATGGAACCCGTAGCACGACCCAAACCCGTACCGACCATACCGACCATGCGATCCCGGTCCATGACACGTTCAGGAGCTAGAGCCTTACAAAGGGAGTTCGACCAGGCCGTAAACAACATGATGGCTGGACATGAGGTTGACGACTTAGCCCATCAAATGAATCAAATGAGCCTCACCAAGAAGACGCACCAGCCCAAACCAGACGAGCGTAAGGACCAAGCCGGCCCAACCCCCGAAACAGGTCAAGACCAAGACCCGGAAGGCCTAACCGCGGATCCAGGACCACATGACATCAAAGTCGGTCCACAAAATGCACACAGAGCATAGGTCAAAGTTACTTTCCATATTTGGCATCTCGGTCGCATAAGTCCAATGGACCAACAGCCGCGGTCCACATTCACCCGATCCACACCCTCAACCGACCTGGCCCCAACACCGACCAATGTAAGTTCAAATCATTTAAATGTGATCTTTCACTAACCCTTTTTCTGTGTTTTGATGATTTATTTGCTTTCCCTAAGAAGCTTAGAATGGTGTATGTTTAGCCAATTTTACTTAAATCTTGCGATTGCATTTCAAATATTTTTTCTTTCTAAAGACCCTCGAAGGCACCAGCTGCTAGGACCATTATATAATGTCTCTTTACAGCTTTGTGTTTTTCATCTTTGATCAATAAAATAACGAATTTTCTTAGAGAGTTTCTCATTGTCTTTCTGAGTTCTTTGCTAGTGCCATTCTGGCCAAGAGTTCTTGTCTTATCAAGATCAGTTCCATTCGGTCGTATGGCGACTTCGTTCCATCTTCAACTCATTCAACCATCCATCGTCCATTCTGAAAGGGCCATACGGCCAGCAGCCTCGACCCACTCAATCCCATCGTTCCACCGTCCACAACCTCTACCCGGGCCAGCAAGACTGAGCCGTATGGCCAGCCTTCGACCCATCCATCATCCCAACTGTAACCTCAGTTTTTGAGGATACATTTGATGATACATCAAGACGCAAACCATCGAAAAGAATGGCCCTAATACGCCCGCGCTTCCTCCGCGGTAATGTTCCCAGACGGTTATGGTCGCGGACCAAGCAGTTATGAATGTGAGGCAAGGCGGTTAGTTGGGCAAGGAGGGACAGGGACACGTGTGAGGAAAAAAAATGTGAAAGGGTTCTTGCTGGCTGAAAGAGTGCTTGTTGGCCGAAAGGCCACGAGTGAACCTTTACGACCCAAAGTGAACCATGCGACCCCATTTCCTGCCTGTTCGCTGATCCAAACCCTCGCCTATGAATACCACCTTTCCTCCTCCCATTAAAGCATCCGATTCCTGCAAAAAGGAAAAGAAAAAACTGTGAGAGATAAAGAGAGAAAGAAAGAAGTTTCCGACAGAGGGAACCATGGAGGAAGTCTCCAAGGATAAAGGGAAGGCTCCAGCTTCTCCTGAAAGGGTGGACAAGGTTAGTTTCTCAGACTATGAAACTGTGGCATGGACCGCCGGTTGTAACCGTAGCGATCCATGGCCGGGTCGTCTGGATGACCTTGAACCTCATTCTCCTTTGGATAACCGTCTCTCTCTTCCTCCCTTAATCGCGAATGATCGCTGCGTCATTCCCAAGTCTTGGCCGTGTGTCAATAGACATGGATAGTACCGATTGGCTCATCCTTGATCTCGGCCTTGTGTCATGCGATCAAGTGGAATCTATCCGGAAATCCAAGTCTTTGCCGTGTGTCTTGTGACTAGGAAGAGCCGTGATTCATGGATCCATAAGTCCATGGTCTCGGAAAAGACTTATGCAAGCGAGTTCCTGGGTTGTTGTGTACGGTTCGTTTCATGCGAATGGGTGAATGTGAATGGTACCTGGGTCAAGTTGCGTATGCACTTGGATATGGACTAGGGGCTTATCCAGGGAGAACTCTTAAAAGATCCAACGGCCATGCATGCCACCAAAAGGTGCCAACGAACCGGTGGAAACAGTAAAGGAATCGCTGGTTCCCTAAGGGAAAAACTAGATCGAAAGTATCTAGGGGTGGTTGATATGGGTTCTGTGGGTGGGCCTGGGTTGGGCCTCAGAGGCAACCGTTCCACTGACAGAATCGGCGGACAGTTGGTGTATGTCGCGTGATTGGAAAGCCTAGGGGCGGAGAGGTGCGACTTGCGAACCATCGCAACCGTTCGGCCTATTGCACCTTTTGGGGAATAGCCATCATGGCCGGATACAATCGGGGATCCAAAGAACCGGTGTGAGTTTTAACATGCTGTAGTTATGCTAGGACACATCTACGGATGGTTGAACCTCTACGGTCGATACAAGTGATCCGGATGAGTGTTACGGAGCAGTGCCGTGGCCGGTCTAAGACCGGTACGTGCTAAGGAGTGCCACGGTCGTGGCTGTTGGTTACTCTAGATGAATGGCTCGGCCATTCGTCCCTAAGGCTACCTAGTCCGTGCTTAATCAGTGGGGTGGTTGGTTGAATGACTAAGTACGACTGGGGAAAGTTCTTTGAACAGTTAGGATAGGCTTCGGCTATACTAATGGGGTATTGGGACTGGGGAGCATATGCATAGTTCGGTTTGGGTTAAGACCTGATACTAATATGCTTATCTTCTTTCAGGAAACGAGGTTGGTCCGAATACGGATCAAGCCTAGGATGCGCGTCCTGAGGCACCCTGACGGAATGTGTGTGTGTTGTGTATTAGGAGATTGCGATAGCCTAAGATCTTTCCATGTAAAGCCTGAGGGCAAACCTTAGCATGTTGTATCGAATCCTTTTTATTTAATAAAAATCATAGTATCTCCTTACAACTATCTTTCTTATATTCTGCATAATGATAGATTGTGAACCTTCTTGAATAGTTTGTTAGCATGTTGGATAGGGCCTTGGTCTCGTGGAGACTAAGAAGTGGAATGACCGGCTAGAGTCATAGTATCCGGATCGGGGTATTTCAAGTTGGTATCAGAGTATGCTTGATTCTAGGACACTGAGGTTATGGGTATACACACACACTTGTCAGGCGCCGATGGATTAGCAATAGTTTTTCTTCTGTGTCTTACTTGTTTCACTAGGATGTTTGAAAGAGGTTCTAATATACTGGACTTGTAGGATGGGAAAAACAAATCCTCTAAGAGGAGAAAGAGCAAAGCCAAAGGAGTGGATACTGAACCGGCTGGGTCTGGCACAGTATTGGCCACGCGAATGGCTATAGACCCGACTGGACCTGTGGTCGGGACTGGGCATAACATGGGAGTTGACCCTAAACCTTCCACTCAGAACCAGACAGGAGTGAACGAGGAAAGACACAGGCAAAATGAGAAAATGGCCAAATCCTCCAACATGGGCCTGGAACCTGTTGGTCAGGACACAGGGAAGATGGTGTAAACCAACCCACACATCATTCCACAGAAGAGATGTGGGCTGCCTTGAAAACTGTTGTTGCTCAAATGGCTACGTTGTCCCAGGCTCTCACACTGGCCGAGAATCCTACCATGGGTCAGTCCACGAGAAAGGAGATTGAAATGGTTCTGAAAGAGGGCCAGCGAGTCGAGGACGAGGATGTAGTTGAAGTTTACCCACCTAATGCGGTCCGGAAGGTAGACTATTTGAGTATACTGGGTCACTTGTCCCGGTTGGGCACGAAACACTTCAAAGGGAGTAGCGACCCTATTGAAGCAGATGAGTGGAGGAACCGTTTGATACGAAACTTCAACTCGACCCGATGTCCAATGGAGTACAGGAAGGACATAGCGATCCATTTCCTGAAAGGGGATGCCCATAACTGGTGGCTTATGGTGGATAAGCGCACTGGGGGAAAGATAATGTCTTTTGCGGAATTTGAGACGGAATTTGATATATCATGGTTTTTAGTGTTTTTAGCCATGATATAAGTCTTATTATTAGAGTCTTTTATGTGTTGTTGAAGTCTTTTTAGAGTCTTTTCAGGTCTAGGTATATTTGGAGTACATTTTAAGATTTTCGAGCATTTTGGAGTAAATTTGGAGAAGATGCAGAAAAACTGAAGTCAGAGACAAATCAGTGGATTGGTGTCGCCCGACACCCATCACGCAGATAGATTCTTGGACTTATCTTAAAGAACTTCTGAGAAATTACAGAAGTGGCCCAAAGTTTCCATTATTTGCAAAAAAATCCCCAAACGTGTTTTTCCATATTTTAGTAGGTTTAGACTATTATAAATAGGATTTTAAGGTCATTGTTTAGACCTAAGTTTTATTCTAAGTTTTATTCTATTGAGAGAGAGTTGTAGCAGAGCTTTGGAGAGAAGAATCTGAACTCCTTTAGAGAAGATTTGTAACTCCTTTAATTCTTTACTCTTCTCTTTTATGCAATCTTATTTATTCATGATGTTTGCTTCATTCACCATGTCTGAGTAGTTTCCTTGTTAGGTTTAGGGTTATTCAAAGGTGACTGATGAATTGCTAGATTGAATTAAATTGTTAAGATACAATCTTTAGAGTTCTTCATCTAGATTTGTGTTTCATGCTTATTCTATCTTCATGACCTAGAATCTGATCTTAGGTTAATTGGTTGACACGAAAGTGTGATTAATTTCTTGAACTAATCTTGGATGAGCAAAATACCTATATGCAAAGAAATTTGGTTTAGGATTTTGTGAACAATTGAACCTACACTTAATGCTTATTTGAATTGATAGGATTTGCAAAGAAATTTGGGATTCTAGGATTTAGACATAGATAATCTTTGCAGCGAAAGTTGATTGATTTTACATTACTGTTTCAAGTTCAAGGACAGTACTTAATAATTCCTAGCATTCTATTTAGATATGCAATTTGGATTTACCCGAGAATTTACCGGAGTAGCTCTAGGGTTAATTTGAGCATATCAAATTTTGGCGCCATTGCCGGGATTCTACGATTCACCATTAGATTTAAGTATTTGTTTTTGACTAGATTTTCCTTTTCGCTTTTACTCACGCGCTTTCTCTCGTTTCTGCGTTTTTGTTTTCAGGTGTATGTCTGATCGTGAAACTAGGAGCAAGAAAAACACACAGCTTTTGAGCCTTACAACTCAGGAGCTTAGGAATTTGGAATGAACGAAAAAAAAGCAAGGACATCAGTTTTAGCAGAGATGGTCAAAGGCAAGAAGCTGATGGAACCTTACGAGACCAACAGGGTCACTTGAGAGATGAACAGGGCCGAAAAATCGACGATCATGGCAATGTTATTGCAGATTAGCTTAATCAGGCCATGGTACTAGGGAGGACCTTAGCTGAATTCAAAAAACCTGATGAGTTCTATGCTAACAGTTCTGCCATCCGTCCTCCAGCCTTCTAGAGGAATGACTTTGAGTTGAAACCTGCTTATTACGCTTTGGTGTGTCAACATCAATTTCATAGACTTCCTCATGAGCATTCTATGGATCATGTGGAGAAGTTCGAAGATCTAGCAACCAGTATCAAGGCCAATGGAGTCTCTGAAGACTACATATTTTGAAAATTGTTTCCCTACTCTCTTGTTGGTGATGCAGCATACTGGTTGAAGCAGCTGGAACCAGGATCTTTGACTAACTGGAAGGACACCAAAAATGCATTCCTCAACCATTGCTTTGATGATGCAAGATCTGAGGAGCTGACAAATCAGATCTCTACTTTCTCCCAAGGACCAACAGAGGTCTTCCAAAGCTTGTTGGCTGAGATTCAAAGGATACCAAAGGAACTGCCCACATCATGGGTTCAGTGATTTTCAGCTGCTTGGATCTTCTACAGAGGCATTGATTGGAGATTTCAGATGGCTCTAGATTCTGTAAGCAATGGAAACTTCAAGACAAGATATCCAGAAGATGCAATTCTACTCATTGAGAACTTGGCAGCTAGCAGTAGCACCAAGAATGCAGATTTTGAAAGGAATAAATTGGCTGGAATGAGTGGGAATCAGATTGCTGAAATTAAAGCTAAGTTGGATTCTGTTCACAATCTCTTTTTGAACAAAAAGTAAGTTCATTTTTCTGCAGAAGTCGATATAGTTGAACCAGCTAGAGGGTGTGAAGAAGAGAATGTAAATTTCATCAATCGAGTTGGCTTTCAGAATCAGAGATTTGGAAATCATCAAGGTTATGGTCAGAAGAGTTCATTTACAGGAAATAAAAACTCTTCTAGCTACAACAAGCCATATCATATCATAACAATAATAGCTTCCAAAGGAACTTTGGTGTATCTTCCTATCAATCACCTCCTCCACAAAGCCAAGACAATGAGGTGAAGACTATGTTGTAGCAGATCTTAGAAGGACAAACCAAGATGACTGTGGATTTCAATGGCAAGTTTGATGCTCTGTACACTGATCTCAATGGGAAGATTGAATCCTTGAACACTCATGTTAAGAAGCTAGATATTCAAGTTGCTCAGACTTCTGAGACTGTTAAAAGGCAAGGGGGATTCCTTCCTGGAAGGACAGATAATAATCCTAGGCATCATGTTAAGGCCATAACATTGGGAGATAAAAAAAGAGCTGGAAATCGTGTTCAGAAATGGTGGAAATATAGAAGATTTCGTGGACTTAGAAAAATTAGAAGATGCAGATTTTGACTATCCAGACCTGGTGTCGCCCGACACCAACGGTGGGTGTTGCCCGACACCAACGGTGGGTGTTGCCCGACACCAACGGTGGGTGTTGCCCGACACCAACGGTGGGTGTTGCCCGACACCAGTAGAAAAACCCAATATTTCGAGTTCTGACGGACCAGTGTTGATCCAGCCCGACACTACACGCCCGACACCCATGGTGGGTGTTGCCCGACACCCATGGTGGGTGTTGCCCGACACCCATGGTGGGTGTTGCCCGACACCCATGGTGGGTGTTGCCTGGCACCACATTAGTGTCACCCGACACCAAGCACAAGACCTGTCAAAACCTGTTACAAATCCGAAGTGGGGGAAGAAAATGTCTATAAACCAAAGGTTCCTTACCCCAGAGCTTCTAGGAGGTCTAAACAAGAGATAGAAGAAGCTATGTGCAAGGAGATGTTGGAAAAATTGATGGTTGAAATACCTTTAGTTGATACACACAAACTTTCACCATCACTTAAAAGGTATGTTAAGAGGATGGTTGCAAATGATGTGACTCTTGAGGAAGGAACATTGCTTACCAGGGATATTAGTGTAATCCTCTTGAACAAGACCCCACGAAAGAAGAAGAAGGTGATAGTCTCTGAGCAGGTCAGTGCCATGATTCAGAGCAGAATTCAAGAGAAATTACCTGATCCAGGAAGCTTTGTGCTAGATTGCTCAATCTCAATAGGAATGTTTCCTCATTCTCTTTGTGATCTTGGCTCAAGCATTAATTTGATGTCTTACTCTGTTGCTGTTAGACTTGGAATGACTGATTTCAAGCAAACTAGGATATCTCTTATCCTAGCTGATCGATCCAAAAGGATCCCATAAGGTATCTTAGAGGATGTTCCTATAAAAATTGAAAGCTACATTATTCCCACAGATTTTTTAGTTTTGGAATATGGTGAAGAACCTACGGATCCTCTTATTCTGGGAAGATCCTTCTTGGCTACAGCTGGTGCCATCATTGATGTGAGAAAAGGGAAGATAGAACTGGATTTGGGGGATGTGGTCATGAACTTTGACATGGATAAGCTAAGGAGGAAATTTACCATTGATGGACAGACATTTTCTGTAGAGATTTCCATGGATGATGGTCCACTTGAGAAGCATTCAGAAGACATTACTGTTGGGTATGTCGAAGAGTTGGATGCTAGTGAGAAAGTGAACAAGCTGGTTGTTCAACAGGAATCGGCTGAAATTTTTGAGAAAGCTGCTGAGCTTGAGAATTGGAGTGGAGATAATCTCTTTAGGAATAGGGTAGAAGATGAGGTTCCAGTCAAAGACAAGTTGATGGAAGATGATGCTTTTGTGTTTGAGACCAAGATTTCAGAGCTAAATTGCAAAAATAGTGCAGGAATTCGTGTTACAACTGAAGGTGTCGCCCGGCACCAGCCTCTGGTGTCGCCCGACACCCCAATCGAGCAGACGGAGCGATGTCAACCTGGATCGACACTGGATGCCCGACACCAACCCTGGTGTCACCCGACACCAACGTTGGGTGTCGCCCGACACCCTCCGCAGGTTGGCCCAGATTTGCCTAAAAAATGTTATATTCATAATCATTATCTTTCTACAGGTCCACCAACTGTTGTTAAACAGAAACCTCGACGTGTCACACTCCAGAAGCCTCCAATGAAGCATAGGTACACACTTTCATGATCTAATTATAAACCACCTGATTTCATCAATCATACACATCCATCTGTTTCACACTTATGCAAGCCACGAGATTTTCGTAGAGCGCTTGGTGTTTCTTTTGATGATTTTGCAGGAAAGAGAAGTGTACCACCCAAATTCAATTCCCACCCTGCTGATGTTCCTTCTTTCCTTGGTCAATCTCATGCACCTACTGCTTACACACCACCATGGATGAGGAGGTGATTTTCTCAGAGGCATTCATTGCCACTTTCTGATCCACCAGATGCCTGAACCCCGACACAGTTAAGCTAATGACCAAAAACAAGCACTGAGTGGGAGGCAACCCACTTTTAGGTCGATTTTTCTTTTAATTTTCATTTTCTATTTAGTTTTACTATGTTTCTTTTCGTTTTGCAGGAATTCAAAAAAAAAAAGAAAAAAATGTGATGATGGAAAAACAAGGAGCTTCGACCCGACCTAGGTGTCGCCCGACACCATCGGTAGGTGTTGCCCGACACCACCTACAGGTTAGTATTATCTACCTTGTTTCATTCATTTTTAATTGGTTTCTTACCAATCTTTGACTTAATAATACTGGGGACAGTGTTGTTTAAGTCTGGGGGAGGTAGTTGCTGACATTGTGTTTTGTTTTGAGAGTCTAGTCAAGTTGTGTCAAAAAATTTTATTAAGGGATTTATGAACTCTCTTGGAATGTTGAGCTGGTTGTTTCTACTTAGTTACCATATCTATAGGATCAATTCAATTAAGACTAATGAAAAATCCAGAGTCTGACCAGTCTACTAGAAATACCCATACTTTCAGCAGATTTCAAATGCCTGAGCTATTTTCAGAGATTTGTCAATTGTAACTAGTGTACAAAGGTCTTGATTCTCTCATTCATACTTGACATCTGCAACTTTTGTGAAAAGCCTATGGTACTCCTCTCCCTTAATCTAAGTAATAAAGTGAAAAGATGATATGATTCTCTTTCAGGTAAAGGGGTAGGAAAATTTCCCAGGATCCCATTATTTTATTTTGAAAGGGATGATCACACAAAGGTGGAAATGAGGGGTAGGAAAATTTCCCAGGACCCCATAATTCATCACACCTTTGCAAACTAAAAAAAAAAAAGTTCTTAAAATGAAAAAGAATCATAAGACATGAATAAGTCTAGGGGAGAGAAAGAGTACCAAAGAAGTAAAAGAAAAAAAAAGATTGTCTTCGTCAAGGTATTGTATGGGAAAGAATATATAAATCCCAGCCTTGCAACATATTTGGAGAATGCGGATCCAAGGTTATGGTCACGAGTTCACTTTCCCAGAGATAGATACAACATAAAGACAAGTAACATCGCAGAGTCTATCAATTCTGTATTTAAGCAAGCCCGAGGATTCCCCATATGGTTTCTCCTTGAGTTTATTCGAGAGAAGTTAGCGAGGTGGCATTGTAAAAGGCGGGAAGATGCTTTGAGTCTCACTACTCTTCATAGCCGCGGTGTTGAGTATTTATTATCCATTCGCCAACATTATGCAGATAAGATGACAGTTCAACGCATAGACGGTTGGCGTTTCTTTGTCAAGGGTGGAACACGAGATTGTATGGTTGATCTGGAAGCTAGAAAGTGTGTGAGTGATGTGTTTTCGATGTGGAAAAAATACCATGTTCACATGCTATTGCAGCTGCAAATAAGGTGTGTGTTCATTTTTCTACGCTTGTATGCCCTACGTATACGACTCAATTTTTGTTTGCCACATACTCGGGTAATATCTTTCCCGCATCCGCATCTACTACAGGAAAAGTCTTATTCCTCCAATTGTTAAGCGTGCTCCTGGGAGGCAGAAGAAATCAAAGTGGAAAAATATGCTAGAAATGGCAACGAAGAAGGGGACCAAACCTAGAAAGTTACACATACATTACAGTTGTTCAAATTGCAGACAACCTGGACATACTCGACCGCATTGTGTAAGTTACACTCTTCAGGGATTGTATTGGTATGTTGTATTCTTGTGTTTTCCTAATTTGTTTTTGCTCACATGGTTGCTGTTTGTTATAGGTGATGAGAGAAGCCCGACAGTGATGTCTACTCTTCTTTATGGACTTTAAATGCAGTCTACTCTTTGTAATGACGTCTACTTTTTAATGAAGTCTCCTCTTTTAATGAAGTCTACTATATGTAATGAAGTCTACTATATGTAATGAAATCTCCTCTATGTAATGAAGTCTACTATCTGTAATGAAGTCCCCTCTATGTAATGAAGTCTCCTCTATGTAATGAAGTCCCCTCTATGTAATGAAGTCCCCTCTTTTAATGAAGTCCCCTCTTTTAATGAAGGCTACTTTTAACATGTCAGATAGTCGACTGTAATTATGCCTACTTACCCATACGTACGTGTCGTTTCGTTTTAAAAGTAATATATAATTTTGTTTATATTAACTACTCTTTTAATGACGTCTACTCTCTTTAATGAAGTCTACTTGTTGTAATGACATCTACACTTTTTAATGAAGTCTACTCGTCGTAATGCCGTCTACTCTTAGTTAAGAAGTCTACTCGACGTACAGAAATATTATAACATTTACCACATAGTTTAAGTCAGAAAGATACAAATATTTGTGGTTAACAAAAGGCAACCGAGTCACACCCAATGTTTCAAAAAAGAAATGGTGCGCAAAATTAGTAGTCACACCCATTGTTTCAAAAAAGAAATGGTGTGCAAAATTAGTATGAACCTGTGAGAACATGTAATGTCTCACACTGGTTCATACAAGTCCAAGTCTGACCAGTCACGTTTGTCCAGACCCCTTGATGTCATCTCCACAAATATATCCCCAGCTAACTTTTCACGGATGGCTTTGATGTTGTTGTCGCTCAAGCTCGCAGGTACAGAGATTCCCAAAGCATGGCATTCAATGTACTTGACACAGAACACACCACAGTCACCACTCTGGATGTTCTGAGGCATTCCTAGGACCCGCTCATGTGTGTAAGCATCTAATGGCCAATCTTCTTTGTCACCGGGTGAAAGCTCCCGGAGAAGGTATGACAGCATCACCGCGATCGGCTCCACTGTCTCAGCTATTTTGTCGTCTCTGTACAGTGACTCTGCACTGTCCCATATGGTGATGTGTCTCTTCGGGATAGATATCCAGAGAGCTACCCAGTGGTCGGTCCCTATGTGCATTGGAGCGTATATATCATCGACCTCGACCCCCCACATCTTATTTGTCGGGCAGTATTGTGGGCTTTCTCCTGAATGGAGTTCATACGCTCCCGCTGGTAATAGTCACCCTAGTCCATTGGGGATTGGTGTGCAGTCTTTAAAGGCTTGATATTTTTTCAACCACATCGTCCCGAAAAGAGTATCCAAGATGCAGATTCTTGACGACCGGAACCATTCAGGATGTTCGGATATGCGCTTCCGGAGGAGATTAATCGCAGCATCTAAGTGCTGCAATGTAGCAAATATGATAACGATGTCAATTCAAGAAATCTATTCAAGAAATCTATTCAAGAAATCTATTCAAGAAATCTATTCAAGAAATCTACTCAAGAAGTCTAACCAAGAAGTCTAACCAAGAAGTCTAAACAAGAAGTCTAACCAAGAAGTCTAACCAAGAAGTCTAACCAAGAAGTCTAACCAAGAAGTCTAACCAAGAAGTCTAACCAAGAAGTCTTATTCAATGTATCGTGTCTTTAAGCCATTGCTGTCGAGTGCGGAGAATGTACCACCATTCAACGGTACCACCCTTTTTTCTTTTCGGGTAATCACTGCAACCAACAAATAATATTTCATGTCAATCTTGAAACTAGTAACAACAATATTAACAAATTTGGTACTTACGGCTGTGTCTTAAGCCACTCAATAACTTGTTTTGTCTTGTCTTTGTCAACAGGTGCAAATGGGTCATACCCACCGCAATTGAGTGTTCTTTCCTTTGGCCGCTGGAACAAAGGGGGAATCTCTTCCTTTTTCAGTTGTGCTTTTTCTCTGGTCAGTCTATCCAATTTCGCGGCTGTGGTAATCTGAGCGGCCTTTCTCTTAGTATTTTGTTTCTCTAATCTAGCAGCAATTTCCTCCGGCGTGAGTTCATGATTCCCAAGAAACTCGACACTAGGTGGTGGTCTTCGGTCTCTGCCGTCGTTAACGCTTTCTTCCGCTTGAATTTTCTGCATATTAACAGAATAGTATACCATAAATCAAAACGTTGAAGGAACAACTTCAACAAGAGAAACACAAAACTTCAATAATTTTATGTTGTTGCGATAACATAATTAAATGAAGACGAAGACAAGGAAGTACTTGAACAAGTAGAACAACACGATTTCCAACATTCCAACATAACTGAAATGCCCGTGTTTTTCAACTAAGCCATATTTCTTGGTTTTTTGCGACGTTTTCTCACATCATTTTGTGATAGGGGGGAAGGATCGGAACTAACCCGACCATGCTGATCTTTGTCATTGGACTTCACATGCTCATCAGTCCTCGCGGTTTTCACATGCTCCGACATCTTTGCAATGGATAGCTCCAGAGCTTCCACTCTCATGGACAGGGCCTCTATCTTTCCCGCGCAGTTGGCGAGGCCTTCCCCCAATGACTGAAAGACAACCGAAGAGAGTGATGCGACACATTTATCCAAATAGGTCTTCAATGCCTCCACGACATTCACCCCGGTGTCTTCTACCCGAGAAGAGGTCTCTACACGAGACCTCTTTCTGCTTTCTGAATCTGAGTCGACTTCTCTTTTCTGCTTCAGGTTGTAGTCTGTGACCTGCGCTTGGATTAAGTTGTTCTTTGAGACATTAACACCATCAAGAAGCCAATCATTTTTCGTCCACACCTATGTGACACCGTCAGATAACTGACCCAGCACTGCCATGACGACGTTATGAATCTCAACATCCTCTACATCATCATCATCCCACAATGGGAATATTTCTGACGGACTCTTCAACACACAGTGGTTAAAGCGGATCTACGGGTTCAAAATACATCACCCACGTTACTAAACAGTCACTATAGTATAATCGATAAGTCTAACAAGAAAGTGTACTTCATAAGTTACCTGCTTCAGCATGCTCTCTTTAATATACTTCCGACCCGCTGTCCCTGGTAGGCCAGAATCGGTTCAACTGAGCCACCGTGTTCAACGGGACATCCGTATCGTTGTCCAAAGTCCGGCATGGCCTGGTATGCCAATACCTGAAGCACTTCCACAAACCCATCGATGGAGTAGGATCTGGTCAAGTCTTTCTCCTTGACCGACTCGATGAGGTTCTTGAATGCTACCCTTCCCCAAGGGTATTCCTCAAACTCATCAATGTCAATTACTAGGCGGGCAAGCTGAATCCTTGTGACTGAACTTGATTTCCTTGCTTCAATAAAGCCAGCATATATGGTTAGGTACCCTAACCGGATACGATCCTCCCTACTCCAGGTAGGGGCATCCGTACACGCACATGTCAGATCATCAATACTTGGACCGACATCGATAGGAACACCCAGCCTTCTCCAGAATTCTTGCATCTCGGGGGTTATGTCTACGTCGGGCTGCTCCAAATCTGGAACGTGCTTGCAATTGAGTCCCGTGATATACTCGAACTCATTGAGAGAGAACCTCAATGGGTTATTTCCAACTAGGTTCCAAATTTCGTACTTCCTCTTGCACACTAGCTGGAACCCGAGCATATAATGCACCACCCGCGATGCCCATCCAAAATCCAATTTGTAGAACTTCAAAAATACACCCAGTCTCAACTCTTTTAACTCATTCCACTCATCTGGAAGAAGTGCTTGTTCCAAAGCGGGGAATAGCTTGGAGTCGTTTCTGTAGTAGGGAATGCTCTTTAGTGGCTGTGGTTCATCACCTTTGCTGAATTGCCTTCGGGGAAACACTGGCCTTGCCATTCTGCAAAAAGTAAGCCACAATCAGGACAGGAAAGCAGAAAAGAAGTCAACTCGAGATGTCTACTCCTACACGAGATGTCTCCTCCTACACGAGATGTCTACTCCTACACGAGATGTCTACTCCTACACGAGATGTCTACTCCTACACGAGATGTCTACTCCTACACGAGATGTCTACTCCTACACGAGATGTCTCCTCCTACACGAGATGTCTACTCCTACACGAGATGTCTCCTCCTACACGAGATGTCTCCTCCTACATGAGATGTCTACTCCTACACGAGATGTCTACTCCTACACGAGATGTCTCCTCCTACACGAGATGTCTACTCCTACACGAGATGTCTCCTCCTACACGAGATGTCTCCTCCTACACGAGATATCTACTCTTACACGAGATGTCTCCTCCTACACGAGATGTCTCCTCCTACACGAGATGTCTCCTCCTACACGAGATGTCTCCTCCTACACGAGATGTCTACTCCTACACGAGATGTCTACTCCTACACGAGATGTCTACTCCTACACGAGATGTCTCCTCCTACACGAGATGTCTCCTCCTACACGAGATGTCTACTCCCACACGAGATGTCTACTCCTACACGAGATGTCTCCTCCTACACGAGATGTCTCCTCCTACACGAGATGTCTCCTCCTACACGAGATGTCTCCTCCTACACGAGATGTCTCCTCCTACACGAGATGTCTCCTCCTACACGAGATGTCTCCTCCTACACGAGATGTCTCCTCCTACACGAGATGTCTACTCCTATCACGAGATGTCTACTCCTACACGAGATGTCTACTCCTACACGAGATGTCTCCTCCTACACGAGATGTCTACTCCTACACGAGATGTCTCCTCCTACACGAGATATCTCCTCCTACACGAGATGTCTACTCCTACACGAGATATCTACTCCTACACGAGATGTCTCCTCCTACACGAGATGTCTCCTCCTACACGAGATGTCTCCTCCTACACGAGATGTCTCCTCCTACACGAGATGTCTACTCCTACACGAGATGTCTACTCCTACACGAGATGTCTACTCCTACACGAGATGTCTCCTCCTACACGAGATGTCTACTCCCACACGAGATGTCTACTCCTACACAAGATGTCTCCTCCTACACGAGATGTCTACTCCTACACGAGATGTCTCCTCCTACACGAGATGTCTCCTCCTACACGAGATGTCTCCTCCTACACGAGATGTCTCCTCCTACACGAGATGTCTCCTCCTACACGAGATGTCTCCTCCTACACGAGATGTCTCCTCCTACACGAGATGTCTCCT
The DNA here is from genome assembly GCA_900108845.1 of Iljinskaea planisiliqua. Taxonomy (NCBI): domain Eukaryota; kingdom Viridiplantae; phylum Streptophyta; class Magnoliopsida; order Brassicales; family Brassicaceae; genus Iljinskaea; species Iljinskaea planisiliqua. The sequence goes on along the minus strand of FNXX01000003.1, from coordinate 11,541,372 downwards.
CCTACACGAGATGTCTCCTCCTACACGAGATGTCTACTCCTACACGAGATGTCTCCTCCTACACGAGATGTCTACTCCTACACGAGATGTCTACTCCTACACGAGATGTCTCCTCCTACACGAGATGTCTACTCCTACACGAGATGTCTCCTCCTACACGAGATATCTCCTCCTACATGAGATGTCTACTCCTACACGAGATATCTACTCCTACACGAGATGTCTCCTCCTACACGAGATGTCTCCTCCTACACGAGATGTCTCCTCCTACACGAGATGTCTACTCTTACACGAGATGTCTCCTCCTACACGAGATGTCTACTCCTACACGAGATGTCTCCTCCTACACGAGATGTCTACTCCTACACGAGATGTCTCCTCCTACACGAGATGTCTCCTCCTACACGAGATGTCTACTCCTACACGAGATGTCTACTCCTACACGAGATGTCTCCTCCTACACGAGATGTCTACTCCTACACGAGATGTCTCCTCCTACATGAGATGTCTCCTCCTACACGAGATGTCTACTCTTACACGAGATGTCTCCTCCTACACGAGATGTCTCCTCCTACACGAGATGTCTCCTCCTACACGAGATGTCTCCTCCTACACGAGATGTCTCCTCCTACACGAGATGTCTACTCGTACACGAGATGTCTACTCCTACACGAGATGTCTACTCCTACACGAGATGTCTACTTTTACACGAGATGTCTCCTCCTACACGAGATGTCTCCTCCTACACGAGATGTCTCCTTCTACACGAGATGTCTCCTCTACACGAGATGTCTCCTCCTACACGAGATGTCTCCTCCTACACGAGATGTCTCCTCCTACACGAGATGTCTCCTCCTACACAAGATGTCTCCTCCTACACGAGATGCCTACTCCTACACGAGATGTCTCCTTTACCGTTTTACGACGAGGTTGGGGGGGGGGGGTCAGATACAAATCTCAAGCGGTGGCGACGGAATAATCTAAGTACAAAGTAGAGGAGAGGAAAGGCGACGGATGCGAGGAGAGGCGACGGATGCGACCGACGCGAGGAGAGGCGAAGGAGGCGAGGAGAGTCGACGGAGGAGACAGAGGCGACGGAGGCGACGGAGGCGACGGAGGCGACGGAGGCGACGGATGCGACGGAGGCGACGGAGGCGACGGAGGCGACGGAGGCGACGGAGGCGACGGAGGCAACGGAGGGGACGGAGGCGAGGAGAGGCGCAAAGGAGGAGATAAGAGTATGCGATTAAACCAATTAGATTGAGAAAGTACATATATCGATAAATCAAGATAAATATGATGAAGAAAGATTACCGAATTGAGGCGAGGAGTGGCGTCAGAGAACGGCGGAAGCTTATGGCGGAAGCTTAGGGTTTCGGCGACAGAGAATGGCGGAAGCTTATGGCGGAAGCTTAGGGTTTTTTTTTTTATTACACAAACAGTAATAAATACTACAATGTTATTGAAAGGTTACAGTTCTCGAGACAATTTACTTACTAAAATCATTACTTATTTCTCAAGACAAACAACGATGTTTCCCATTATTTTATATTTTATTATTTGTCAACTGCTACAATCATTACTTATTTTATATTTCCTGCTTATTAATTTTAACTTCCCGCCTAAGCAAAATTTCAAAATTTCGGAATTTTCAATTGGTCAAATTTAAAAATATAAGTTTTTCAGATTTCCAGATTTTTTAAGATTTTAAGATTTACAGATTCTCGTATTCATATTTTCAGATTTTCATATTTTCGAATTTTCAAATTTTGAAAGTTTCAGTAGACTTCACTTGTACGCGAGAAGTCTAATGGATAGTGTACTCGAGAAGTCTAATGGATAGTGTACTCGAGAAGTCTAATGGATAGTGTACTCGAGAAGTCTAATGGAGAGTGTACTCGAGAAGTCTAATGGATAGTGTACTCGAGAAGTCTACTTTTGTTCAGTTATTTCTTATGAAATTTGGCATAATTTCGGTTCTTACATATTACAGACCTTTCTCTAATCCTAAACTAAGATCTAGAAAGGAGAATACAAAGGTAGATGGTCAGACCTATGACTGTGAGGATTACACCAGCCACCATCTGCTTCTTCATAAGCATGGTAGGATAATAATCGTCAATTAGATAGCAAAGTTGAGATAACTCTGCATCAATCCGAGGCATAAAAGCAGAAGTCTCTTCTGCTACTCGGTCCCTACATTCCGCTTTCTTTTCCAGGGCGACTCTGAGATCTTGGATTTCCTGCGTCACAGCCTCATCCCACCACTTGAATATATGATGGTCACCATCCTAAACAAGCACATAGACATCCACCATCATATTAATATGGTTAACACACAAATGGAGAACGAAAAACACAACGACAGCCTTACTACCTTATAGTTCTTGCATCCATAGAATATGCGACCCGGATTTTCATCTGTAATGGATGATTTCATGATAGGCATCAAACCGCAGAAACATCGGACGGGAAAACCAGATTTACCAGATTTTTGAGATCTAAGCATAGGAGTTAGGGAGGTCACTTCTGGTTCTCCGGCACTCCAAAGATTCCTCCAACTACTCGATGGTTGACTGTAGCTGTATCGACCCATCTCTGGGTACAAATCAAACAACAAATCATTGCAAAATGTATTAGACATCTAAATCATCAATATACTTGAAAAAAATCTATAAACAAGTTGATTTAGAGGCTAGTTGATTTCGAGGCTTACTCTATATTCAGATCTGTTAGAGAGGGAGATAAAGAGACAATCGCCGTATAGTGAGAGAGAGAGAGAGAGAGAGAGAGAGAGAGAGAGAGAGAGAGAGAGAGAGAGAGAGAGAGAGAGATACGCGGCGTAATAAGAAATTAGGGTTAAAGTGTCGGCGACTCAGATTTATATAAGGGGGTCAATTTCCGGTTAAATTAAAAGTTCGGTTAAGGAGACGGTTCAGGAGACGGTTAAGGAGACTTCATGATGAAGTCTTCTTCACCTTAAACCTCGAATGAACAGTACACCTAAATTGTTAAATTACATAAAATCTAACATTAAACAATTTACACATCATTATATTATTAATTTTGTTTTCCAAATAAGCTTAAATGTAATATTAAACTCTTATTTATATAGATTTATTTTTATCAAAACCATAACCATGCTATCTATCCATATCAAACCCTATACTTCAACCTTACATGTATTTGGTTTGTACCGTCATTTATCTTCATTCATTTAAATTGAGTGATTTTTATGAAATTTTATTTTATATAGATGATAATTACGCATGTGATATTTATGTATACAAATTGTTTACCAAAATAATTTTTATAATTAAAATTTAAGATTACATCACGGAGTAGACTTCATAGAGAAGCCATGAAGTCTACTATTATACTTTCACATTATATGGAAACTTTATTTCTTTAGAATGACTGATTTTTATGAAATTTTATTTTATATATGTGATAATTACGTATGTGATATTTATGCATACAAATGTTTTATCAAATTAATTTTTATACTTTTTATTATTAAAATTTAAGATTTAATCACGGAGTAGACTTCATAGAGAAGCCATGAAGTCTACTATTATACTTTCACATTATATGGAAACTTTATTTCTTTAAAATGACTGATATTTATGAAATTTTATTTTATATAAGTGATAATTACGTATGTGATATTTATGTATACAATTTTTTTATCAAATTAATTTTTATAATTTTTATGATTAAAATTTAAGATAAAATCACGGAGTAGACTGCACAGAGAAGTATACTCTGGAAGTCTACTGTTTAAACGTAGACTTCTCAAGGGTTATAAGGGTTATTTTTCCTTTCGCTTTTTTGTTTGTTCATTAGGGAGAAACTGGTATTTTCACTACCCCTATGGGTATTTTTCTCGAATGTCCAATATAGGGCATAGATTTGCATTCAAAACCAAATAACGGGTTAAAATCAGCAATTCCCCCTTGTTTAGACCTAAGTTTTATTCTATTGAGAGAGAGTTGTAGCAGAGCTTTGGAGAGAAGAATCTGAACTCCTTTAAAGAAGATTTTTAACTCCTTTAATTCTTTACTCTTCTCTTTTATGCAATCTTATTTATTCATGATGTTTGCTTCATCCATCATGTCTGAGTAGTTTCCTTGTTAGGTTTAGGGTTATTCAAAGGTGATTGATGAATTGCTAGATTGAATTAAATTGTTAGTATAAAATCTTTAGAGTTCTTCATCTAGATTTGTGTTTCATGTTTATTCTAGCTCCATGACCTAGAATCTGATCTTAGGTTAATTGGTTGACACGAAGTGTGATTAATTTCCTGAAATAATCTTAGATGAACAAAATACCTATATGCAAAGAAATTTGGTTTAGGATTTTGTGAACAATTGAACCTACACTTAATGCTTGTTTGAATTGATAGGATTTGCAAAGAAATCTGGGATTCTAGGATTTAGAAATAGATAATCTTTGCAGCGAAAGTTGATTGATTTTACATTAGTGTTTCAAGTTCAAGAACAGTGCTTAATAATTCCTAGCATTCTATTTAGATCTGCAATTTGGATTTACCCGAGAATTTCCGTAGGCTTAGCGCTTTTCCTGATTATCTTAGAACCAATTGTTTACTGCTTTCTGTCTTTTAATTTAGTTGATTTCGTCTAGCTTAAATAAAATACTGCAATGTATTGTGCGATCCAGAATCTATGTAGATTCGATCCCTAAATACTACTTTTGTGCCTCTGAATTTTGTGGAGTAGCTCTAGGGTTAATTTGAGCATATCATAATTCAACCGCAAGTACTTTCCGACCGAGGCTTATGATCGGTTGGAGAGTAAATTCTTGGACCTCACCCAAGGCAGAAGAACGGTACGGGAATATGAGGAGGAATTTAACCGTCTACGTAGGTACGTATGATGGGAGATGGAGGAGGAAGGAACCCAGGTCCGGCATTTCTTACTCGGCCTGAGGATTGAACTCCGAACCCACTGTTCGGTACGAACCTTCGGTTCGGTATCATAACTAGTGGAAAGGGTGTCTATGCTTGAGACTAACTTGGTCGAGGAGAGCCGGGTTAGGGCTCAAGCAATAAACGGCCCGAATGGGAAACCTGGTGACCACAAGAGAAAGTGGGACCAGGGAAAGGATGGCCCAAGTTCATCTGAGGGATTAAAAGAATGCCCCAGTTGTGGTCGAAGGCCCAGTGGCGAGTCCTGGAGGGCAATGGGAGTGTGTACCAAGTGCAGCGGAAAGGATCATAAGATCCAGAACTGCCCTAGGCTGAAAACAGAGGGTATGACCAGTGCATCAGGTTCGACTTGCTACCACTACGGAAAGGTTGGGCATTACGCAAGGGAATGTCCTAACTAGGAGAGTGGTAGACAAGGAAACCTGAGAAGTAACCCCGGAGGTTCTGGTCCGGTGTATCAGGCCAAGAGACAAGCCGGAGCACCTCGGTTTACGAGCTATCTAAGGAAACTGGCCAGACCAGTACCTTCAATGAAATCACTGGAATACTGAGTATTGGTGGTATAGAAGCACACACCTTGTTTGATCCCGGTGCTACACATAGTTTTGTGAGTCTAGAATTGGTTAAAAAAGGAGGGCTTGTTGTTAAAACCACCATAGAAGGCAGTATTGTGAATGCGGCCGGTGGGCAAGTCATGGTTCCTCAGGGAATCCTGTTGAATATCCCAGTCCTTATTAAAGGAATAAATATGCCTAGTGACCTAGTCGTCATCGAACTCAAGAATCACGAGGTGATCTTGGGGATGGACTGGTTAGGAAGATATACGGCAACCCTAGAATGCCATCATGGGTGTGTGTGATTCGAAAGGGTATATGGAGAGTTGGAGTTCCAAGGAATCCAGCCGATCATCGGAGGTTTGTTGGTTTCGGCCATACAAGCGGAACAGATGTTAATGAAAGGGTGCGAGGCATACTTGGCCACCATTAACATTCCGAAAAATGGGAAAAGGAGCCGAGGCGGATACCATACCAGTGGTCCAAGAGTTCGGGGATGTGTTCCAATCCTTACCAGGTTTACCACCAGATCGGTCGGACCCATTCACCAAAGAACTGGAGCCAGGTACGGCACCACTCTCAAAGGCATCATATAGGATGGCTCCAGCCGAAATGGCTGAGCTTAAGAAACAGTTAGAGGAACTACTTCGGAAAGGCTTTATAAGGCCGAGTAGTTCCCCCTGGGGAGCGCCGGTCTTATTTGTCAAAAAGAAGGATGGGAGTTTCCGGTTATGCATAGACTATCGAGGTATAAACCGGGTTACTGTGAAGAACAAGTACCTGTTATCTCGGATAGATGAACTGTTGGACCAACTCAAGGAGGCGGCGTGGTTCTCTAAGATAGATCTGGCATCTGGATACAATCAGATTCCTATCGCCCCCGAGGATATCAGGAAGATCGCTTTTAGGACCAGGTATGGCCATTATTAGTTTGTTGTCATGCCATTTGGCCTTACCAATGCTCCTGCGGCCTTCATGAAAATGATGAATGACCAGAGCACCGGTCTTGGCCCTACCTGAAGATAATGAACAGTATACGGTGTACACGGATGCTTCCATCACAGGCTTAGGGTGTGTCTTAATGCAGAAGGATCGAGTGATTGCTTATGCATCAAGGCAACTCCGAAAACATGAGGGAATACCAGGCAGATTCAGGGACGAATCCCTCATTGGTGGGGAAGACCTGTAACGTCCCCAAACCCAACTAGGACCCGAGACTTGGACCATAAGACCCACCAATGAGAATTGGGTCATGAGATAACGACCGTAAGGGTTTTGGTCCATGCATGAGCTAGACAGCTAGGTTATAAACCTTGGCCGAGCTAAGGAAGATGTAAGGATAAGAAAGACTAGCTGGAACTAGCTCACCGTCCATAAAGGACAGTGACATTCCAGCTCGGTCAGCTCAGTCAGCTCAGGCTCCAGCTCGGTCAGCGGGAGGGAGTGACCTTCAGCTCCGACCAGCTGGTGGTGAGTGAGCCAGCTGGGCCCGCTAGTGTGACGGTTAGTGGCCAGACAGTTATGGTCACAGACCGAGCAGTTATGAGTGTGAGGCAAGGCGTTTAGTTGGGCAAGGAGGGACAGGGACACGTGTGAGGAAAAAACAGGTGAAAGGGTGCTTGCTGGCCGAAAGAGTGCTTGTTGGCCGAAAGGCCACGAGTGAACCTTTGCGAGCCAAAGCGAACCATGCGACCCCATTTCCTGCCTGTTCGCTGATCCAAACCCTCGCCTATAAATACCCCCTCTCCTCCTCCCATTCAAGCTTCTGATTCCTGCAAAAAGGAAAAGAAAAAAACTGTGAGAGATAAAGAGAGGAAAGAAAAGAGTTTCCGACAGAGGGAACCATGGAGGAAGTCTCCAAGGATAAAGGGAAAGCTCCGGCTTCTCCTGAAAGGGTTGACAAGGTTAGTTTCTCAGACTATGAAACCGTGGCATGGACCGCCGGTTGTAACCGTAGCAATCCATGGGTCTGGATGACCTTGAACCTTAATCTCCTTTGAATAACCGTCTCTCTCTTCCTCCCTTAATCGCGGATGATCGCTGCGTCATTCCCAAGTCTCGGCCGTGTGTCAATAGACACGGATAGTACCGATTGGTTCATCCTTGATCTCGGCCTTGTGTCATGAGATCAAATGGAATCTATCTGGAAACCCAAGTCTTGGCCGTGTGTCTTGTAACTAGGAAGAGCCGCGATTCATGGATCCATAAGTCCATGGTCTCAGACCAAACTTATGCAAGCGAGTTCCTGGGTTACTGTGTACGGTTCGTTTCATGCGAATGGGTGCATGTGAATGGTACCTGGGTCGAGTCGCGTATGCACTTGGATATGGACTAGGGGCTAATCAAGGGAGAACTCTTAAAAGATCCCAGGACAATGCATGCCACCAAAAGGTGCCAACGAACCGGTGGAAACAGTAAAGGAATCGCTGGTTGCCTAAGGGAAAATCTAGATCGAAAGGATCTAGGGGCGGTTGATATGGGTTCTGTGGGTGGGCCTGGGTCGGGCCTCAGAGGCAACCTTTCCACGGACAGAACCGGCGGACAGTTGGTGTATGTCGTGTGATTGGAAAGCCTAGGGTCAGACAGGTGCGACTTGCGAACCATCGCAAACGTTCGGCCTATTGCACCTTTTGGGCAATAGCCATCACGGCCGGATACCATCTGGGATCCAAAGAACCTGTGTGAGTGTTAACATGCTGTAGTTGTGCTGGGACACATCTATGGATGGTTGAACCTCTACGGTCGATACAAGTGATCCGGATGAGTGTTACGGAGCAGTGTTGCGGTTGGTCTAAGACCGGTATGTGCCACGGTCACGGCCGTTGGTTCCTCCAGATGAATGGCTCGTCCATTCGTCCCTAAGGCTACCTAGTCTGTGCTTAATCAGTGGGGCAGTTGGTTGAATGACTAAGTACGACTGGGGAAAGTTCTTCAAACAGTTAGGATAGGCTTCAGCTATACTAACAGGGTATTGGGACTGGGGAGCATATGCATAGTTCGGTTTGGGTTAAGACCTGATACTGATATGCTTATCATCTTTCAGGAAAGGAGGTTAGTCCGAATACAGACCAAGCCTAGGATGCACGTCCTGAGGCACCCTGATGGAATGTGTGTGTGTTATGTATTAGGAGATTGCGATAGCCTAGGATCGGTCCATGTAAAGCCTGAGGGCAAACCTTAGCATGTTGTATCGAATCCTTTTTATTTAATTAAAATCTTATTATCTACTTACAACTATCTATCTTATATTCCGCATATTGATAGATAGCAAACCTCCTAGAATAGCTTGTTAGGAAGTTGGATAGGGCCTTGGTCTCGTGGAGACTAAGAAGTGGAACGACTGGCTCGGCTCGTAGTATTCGGGTCGGGGTGTTTCAGGCTCAGCCTTAACATGGACTGGAACGTTTCTATCATCGTCGCTCAGAAAGGAACCCACATTATACCCAACCCATTCCGCAGAATTCGAAGACATATTTTCCAAAGTTTTCAATTGCAAACAAAGTTTAGAGAGAGAAGTTAGAGAGAAGGGAGAGCTGCCTTTTGAAACTTGACTAACTTGTGAAAAATGAAAGAAGGGTGAGCTCTCTTATATAGAAGAAAGTTGGGACCTGGTGCAAGGACAAGCGGGGTCACTCTGGTCCTTGTCATTCCGCTCCTATTAAAGATAAGAAATGTCAAATTATTTCCGACACTTCTTCGCGAAACACTCTCGGGAATTTGCCTAACTCCCTTTCACGGGAAATGGCTCCCAAAACTTACTCTGTCCAAAGGCGGTTCACCGAAAATTTCCTCATACTTAAACTCTCTTTCCGGAAAAACAGCTCTTCAAATTTTCCAACAATGAAACAAAACACAACTTTTCTCCGGGAACAGTTCGGACGACATCCTTAGCCTTTAACCTCGTAACGCAACCACTTTAAACTCGTAACTACCACACACTGAGCTGGAGAGCTGGAGGCTAACTGCTTGGGTCGAAATCCACACTTTCGAGATTAACCCCTTAAAATACCTAAAAATTGAAAGAAATATATGAATCAGAGACGCGTTCTTGAATTAACTTCTGATTCGAACGAACCAAGATACTGGATGGTCGTGACTATCCCGATATAAATCAGCTCGGACACCCCGAGCTGGATCAGCATGGATACCCTGAGCTGGATCTACTCGGATGTCCCGAGCTGGGTCCATTCGGCATTTATTAGCTGAATTCAGCTCGGATCCGCACCTGATCAGCTTGGACACTCCTGAACTAGAATGTGCCTAATCCGGAGCCGGTTTTGAATCATTCGTGAGCTGAATTCTTACGTATTCTCCGAGCTGTAATTGACCAATCTATCTGAGCTGAAAGTGCTAAATTCCCAAGCTGAATCTTAGCATACATTCCGAGGTAAGCATGGCATATCCAAGCTGAATTGTGCTCACTTCCGAGCTGAACACTCCATGATCCCAAGCTGAGCCATGATATTTACGAGCTGGAGTTGATCAATCCCTCTGAGCTGGAAGTGATCAATTCCCGAGCTGAAACACCAATTCTCCAAGTTGGAATTGATCAATTCCTTAGAGCTTGAAGTGATCAATTGCCGAGCTGAAACACCAATTCTCCAAGCTAGAATTGACCAATTCCTCTGAGCTATAAGAGATAAATTCCTATGCTGAACTTATCGAATTCCCAGCTGAAATGTGTCTCTCCGAGCTGGACTTGGTCAATCTCTCTAAGCTGAATTTGATCAACATTCCCGAGTTGACGTTGTGAACTTTTCGAATCACTTTCTTCCGATCTCCCGAACTGGCTTCATATTTTCTGAGATGGATTTTGTAACCTCAGAGTGGGAAATACGTTTTCTCCAAGTCTCCGAAAAAAAATACTTTACCTTTTGTCGTCGAAGGTTTCTTCTGTAACATCGTGCCGTTTTACGAAAACATCATGCCATTTTACAAAAACTTCGTGTTGTTTTGATAATAAAAACCGTTAAGGAGTTCGCACATAAAAACCAAGTCAGGACACTAAACCGTAGTTAAACCAAAGGAATGATCAAACCGAAGGAAGAAGATTGTATCAGGCCAAATTGGAAAAAGGAAGACTAGTGGGTCGGGCCGAATGAGGTCAAAGTCGGTGCTAAGGTGGAGAAACCAACATCCCACATCGCTAAGCTTTATTTTCGAGGGTTCAGACCTCTTAGTATATATAGCAATCATAGTACATACTTTTTAAGCATCCATTTTTCTCGTATTTTACGGCTTAGGCATTAGATTAATTTTGTTTACAAGTATTGTACAAAAGCTTATTCAACAACAAGTCAACAAAAGTTCTTTGTACAATCTCTTTTCTCGAGTTCTTCCCAGAAATTTTGGATCCCTAAATTTAAACTTTCTAAACTTAGTTGTGCGAGTTTCGACTCCAACAGCTTTCGGAGCAAGCTTTTGCTCATGATAGGACTGTCTGGGAACTTCCTTGTTTTCAACAGGTGGGCTTAGATACTTAGTCTTTCCCATCCTCACATGCAAACCAGTGTGTGAATGTGCTTAATAGAAAAGGAGTTCCAAATGGCCGCCCCTTCGGAGACAACTCGGTAAAACACTAGAAAGCTAGTGGAGGGCAAACGGAGAGACAGATCAGCTATAGTACAAAAAAATGCAAACGATCAGTAAGGCCAAGTATCGAACAATGAAATACGCAAAATTTCAGAAAAAAAATAACCCTAGTATCTATCCAGTTGCCGGGACCATGTGTTCTAGAGAACGTCGGCAAGCCAATTGACTGAAGTGGCATCGATTCAGAAGAAGAATCAGTATTGGTGCCATTCGTTATCACACTGTGGCAAGCCCTCAATCAGGTTTCTCTCAAAGCTTGGGTATGGAGCAAATGTCCCGGGTGCCCGAGAGTCCCAGATTTGAAAGAGCTCAAGGAGCTCCACAACGCTTAGAGAATAGCCTGCCTCTGCTGCTAGTGTAAGGCTACATATAACTAAACGGACAAAGTTCGGTACCATTTGAGGCAGCGCAATCCCTTAACGAACAAAGTAAAGAATCAAGACCTCCAGCATAGTGAAAAACAAGCCACAACCCTTGAAATAAACCTCATACGCGCACAGGTACCCCTCTCTGACCGCGTAAAGTACTTTTGTAAAAACAGGATTATCAATAGAAACTTGATTAAAAGTAGAGAGATTATACGTGAATCTCCACTTGTTAACTTTTCCTTCATCTCTTATATTAAAATAGGATCATTATATGAAAAAAAACTTTTAGTCATATGTTATATTACATAAAATGTCACTGTCTTTAATTGGTTTTCAAATGTTCATTAAGGGTATTTTAGTCAAATGATATTTCAAATTATAATTTAAATTTAAGTCAAAATTAAATCAAAACCAAATAGCAGGATATCTTTTAAAATTAAACAGAATCTAAAATTTCTTTTAAACATATTTCAAAATATTAGATTTTAGATTTTATGCAAGAACATTTTATTATTATATATATATTAGATTAGTAAATTTTAATTTATAGTTTTACTTTGAAAAATAAAGATTTTATTTTAGAATGAAAAGTTTTCTTATAATGAAAAATTTTCTTTAAAATTAAATTTATAATCACAAAATCAAATTTAAGTAAACAAACACTAATTAATTTACATATTTTTAAATGTGAATATTATAAAATTAATATTCAAATCGATAGTAATTATTTTTAGATTTACAAAATGAGGTTTTAGTTTGATAAAAATTAAGAATATTAGAAATTAGACTGTTATATTTTTAATTTAATAAAAAGTTAAATATTAGAAATTATTCAATATTTATATTTTTCGATTATATTATGGATGGATTGGAATTAATATTTTTTGTGATTGATGTCTATTTTGGATTATTCGGTGAAACATGCAAAACATTTAAACACTGCAAAAACGGGTTAAAAGAACGACAAAAAGAACGAAGTAGCATATTTCGATTATGAAATGAGTAGAACAAACTTTGGATACCGATGTAGCCGCACACGGGTGGTTCTATCTTTGGTGGAGGTTGTGATCTGAACAACTTGCCGAAAGGCTCTCTTTGCTTGGAAGTCACGGATGGAAGCATCTTGGCTGGCCAACAGGCTCTCTCCAAGTAACTTGATGGATGGTATGGACGATGGGGAAACGATGGACGCCACACAAAGGATGAGGTTCTTTATGATAAGTCAAACCAAAAACACTTCAGGGATTCCCACACAAGAAGCTTAGACGGCTAGGGTTTCAAAAGAAAACTCCGGTACTTTATTAATATGAGCAAAATGTGAGTACAGACAGAATGTGGGACTTTATTAAATAGTCCTACAGCCTTTGACATACTTGAGTCGAAAACAAGAAATTAAGAAAATGTCTAACACTTGGCTGAAATTGCTAACAGGGTCCCTAAACGAAAAGAAAAAGGAAAACAAAAGAAAACGAAAGTAAACCTTCAAAAACACAAAAAGGAAACTCGTTACATAGCCTTAATTCACGAGCTTACCGTGGGTTGAACTCGGGTGGCCGGCTGAGTGTGGAACCGTCTTGAACCATCTGATCCATGGTGGAGTTTGGTTGTTCCCTCCCAGGCGTGATGGCTGATATGTGGAATATGTTGGTCGCCGCAAGCCCTTGAAGAACTGGCAAGAAGGTAATGGTCCGGGAACTGGTCGTTGGTCCGGCTGGCTCCATGGTTCGGCCCAGGGCCGGGTTAGGTTCTTCTGTTGGCCCGGTTGGAATCTCTTCGAGTATTTCCTTATTGAGTAGCCTTCCTTTAAGTTCCTCATGTTCCAATAGAGTGATCAGGCTCTCTACTTGTTGATTGAATTAACTCTTCGCGTAAGTTCCTTGTTCCAGACCGCGTCCGTGGTGTGTTCCTCATGACCGGCACGATAACCTCCACTTCACTTCCGGGTGGTTCTTCGGTAGTGGCTTCATCAGATACTGTAAGATGGCTTAAAAGAATTCATTTACTCAATTTGATTATAAACAGTTAAATATATTGAAAATAAAGGTAAACCAATGCAAAATGATACATATAAATCTGAAATTACATTTATATAAAAATTAAAAATTTATTATGAGAATATTAAAAATAAAATATTATAGATCAACGCAAAACAGATCAAACTTACATTATATAACTTTTACAACGACTATTCTATTAAAAATAAAATATCATAAATTTACTTAAAAAATCATGATACCACACTGTAACACGGGTTAGAATCATGATCCGAGTAAAATAATTTTCAACTAAAATCAACACATCTGAAATTTGTACTTTTTATTAAGAACATCAAAACAAAAATAAATAAAAATATTATTTTCATTCAGCGCAGTTAAATTTGATAAATTATATAATTCATCTATATCTCAAATTTTCTTATTTATAAATATATTTTGTCCAAAAATAAAGAAATATCAGAAAATATCAAAAATTTCAAGAAAATTACAATTTCCTAAAAGATCTTCACTTTTCTTAAATTATTTTTTTTTTTTAAAAAATAATTATGTGCTTTGAAGCTGAGAAAACGTTAATTTTAATCGACTAAATTTATAGTTTAAACAATATAATTAATTCTCATTAAATTATAATACTTAAATTTTGTTTAATTAAATATTTGACAAATAAAGTTTATATTATAATTTCATCCCGCGCTCAGCCCGAGTTAGAATCTAGTATTTGATTATAACAGCCGTTGCTTCATTTTAGCGTGAAAGTATTTGGTATTTTGAGATCTTGCTTGAAACGAATGAAATCGGCTTTTGGTTTGCCAATACTTTTTTTTCAATTTGTTAGCAATTTGTTGTTCGAGATTTTAGATATGGATAATAAAAAGAAAAGGAGTCATTTACAGAAAAAGACATTTTATAAGATTTTATTACAAGAAAAAATATTTACAGCAACTAAGGCACTTTGTATGAGTGTTAATTCTATTATACCCTTAAACTACGCTAACAAGAACGTAACGAAACAAAACAAAATCCAATTTTCAAAACAAAAACCAAAACAAATCTTATCTTTTGATGAAATGAAAACGAATCGTTTCTCCTTTTCTCTCGTCTTCTTTTTGCTTTGAAATACAGTCATCATCCATCTCTTCTCTCCTCTTTTAAACCTAAATCCAGTCGCGAACTACTTCTTCGGTTTACCGTCAAAGCATCTCATTTTCTCCTCTTTATTTTTTACTCAAAAATCCAGTCACAAACCACCTATTCTCTCCTCTTCTCCCCTTGATATTTAGACAATTTCATAAGTTTAAACCATCTTTTATTGGACTGCTTTAGACATTTGACTCTCATTTAGGCATGTTTTAGGATGCATATGCATTGCATTTGCCTTTATCAGGTTTTGGAGTGGTCACATTAGAATTTTGAGCACAACTGGAGTGGAATGAAGCTAGGTGGACATGAAACCGGACTAAGGAGGAGGCTAAGAAGGGAGAAGGACATTTTTGCAATCACAGCGGCCAACCAAAGCGGGGAGGCGAGGCCGCTGTGGAAGATCGAGCCGAGAATCACATGGAGCGGCCAACCACAGCGGGAAGACAAAGCCGCTGAAGTATTTGCGAATGTGGGAGCGAAGGCCACAGCAGGGACGCGACCCCGCTGTGAGTTTTAAAACCACAGCAGTCACTGGCAGCGGCAGCACGACCCCGCTGTGATCCGAAGCTTCCCTCTTTGACTTTTGATTGACCAGGCTTGACTTTTCTCCTACTCAGTTTTTCTTGGGCCAGCGCAGTATGTTGGGAAGGCCCAATCTTTTTAGGAAACAACTATAAATAATCTTAAACCTAATTTGTGGAATATTATCTTTTACCCTTTGAATAAACTTGTAAACTTTTGGATTTGGTTTTGATTTATGCAATCTTTTCTTTTGATTTCTGTTTCTTTGATTTGATTTCATCTTTTGATCCTCAAAATCTTTTGATTATGCATATTTCATTAATGGGTTTTATGGATATTAAGATGATTAGTGAGTAGTTTTCTCATAAGTCTTTGGGTTAGGTAGATTATGGTGATTAGGTGCTAATTAATGATGTTTAAGGCTTAATCTTGATTAGTTTGACAAAAATCTATTATCACCCCTCTTCATTTCACTGTCGATTATCTAATGATTGAAAATTCGATTTCAAAGTACAAAAAGACAATTGGGAGTATTTGAAGGTAAGAGTCACCAGATCTGTTTTTTTCTTTTTGGTTTTTCGTTTTGGTGCCGATTCTCTAGGATAAAACTCGAATCCGACTGATTTCAGGGTCCGATTAGAACAATAGGCTTCTCCAACAGCTATCAATGGTTGTCTCTGCAAGCTGGAGACATTGAATGTGAGGATGTGTCTGGTGAAAATGATAATCGGGTCGTGGCGAAGAAAGGCAAGGACGGAGATGACGTGGATACAACATGTGTGCTTGATAGTGGTATGGACGGTGACTTGATAGACGCCAAGAAAATGGACATATAACATATAGATGTATCTGCAATCGATGTGGATGCAATGGTCAGCAAAATTGTTTTTAGGTGATCATATGATACAGATTGTGTAGTTGGCGAGGCGGGTAATATGTCAGATTTTGGACTTAAGCCGTGTGACCGCGGTGTTGAACGTATTTTAATGGACGTATTGTAATGGACGTGGTATTGTGGATGTAATATTATGGAGGTAGTCTTATGGATGATATATGGACAGTGTTATAGATATTATCTTATGGATATTATAATTATGGACAACATTCATTGATGTATCCCTCGGAACCAACATGGGCACTGTATCACTACCCAAGCCCGTACCGACCATACCAACCATGCGATCCCGGCCCATGACTCGTTCAGGAACTAGAGCCCTACAAAGGGAGTTCGACCAGGCCGTAAACAATATGATGGCTGGACATGAGGTTGACGACTTGGCCCATCAGATGAACCAAATGAGCCTCACCAAGAAGACGGACCAGCCCAAACCAGACGAGCGTAAGAACAGAAACCTTCCCAACTCCAAAACCAGGACAAGACCAAGACCCGGAAGGCCCAACCACGGATCCAGGATTTCATGACATCAAAGTCGGTCCACAAAATGCACATCCAGAGCATAGGTCAAAGGTATTTTTCATATTTGGCATCTCGGTCGGCATAAGTTCCACAAGGTCCACAACCACGGTCCACATCCACCCGGCCCATACCCTCAACCGACCTGGCTCCAACACCGACCAAGGTAAGTCCAAATCATTTAAATATGATCGTTGACTCACCCTTTTCTGTGTTTTGATGATTTATTCGCTTTCCCTTAGAAGCTTAGACTGGCGCATGTTTAGCCAATTTTACTTATGTCTTGCGATTTCTTTTCAATGTAATTTCTTTTCTAAAGACCCTCGAAGGCACCAGCTGCTAGAATCACTATATAAGGTTCCTTTACAGCTTTGAATCTTTTATCTTTGGTCAATAAAAATATCGAATTTTCTTAAAGAGTTTCTCTTTGTTTTCTGAGTTCTTTGGTAGTGCGATTCTGGCTAAGAGTTCTTGTCTTATGAAGATCAGTTTCATTCGATCTTGTGGCGACCTCGTTCTTCTCCTCCCCCTCCCCCCCGACTAATTCAACAATCCATCATCCAGTTTGAAAGAGCCATACAGCCAGCAGATTTGATCCACACATTCCTTTTATTCCATCGTCCACAACCTTTACCCGGGTCAGCAGGACCGAGCCGTACGACCAGCCTACGAGCTATCCATCATCCCCACCGTAACCTTAAATTTTGAGGATACATCTGTTACATAGATTAAGGAAGTAATAAGAAGGATTTATTGATGATAAAAAGCTACAGGTTGAGAAATATTAATGGAGTCTCTCTTCTCCCCCTGAACATGATGATCAAACCATTTGATAACCCCCTCTCTAATCCTCACTTATGCTTATATACTACTACTACTTAGATTAAAAGACAATTAACAAAGCCCACAATCCTCTAATCCATTATCTACAAATGGGCCATCGTAACATTACTCCTCCCTTTGAAATCAACCTTGTCCTCAAGGTTGAGACAATGAAACTTGCTTGTGCTCACAGCCTTCCAATCCATGAGTACTCAGTAATCCAGAAAGGCCCCTCTTTTTAGTCATCACTTCCTGCCATTGCAACCCCAGCTAGCTCAAGTGCTTTCCATGCTCTTCCTAGCTCTCTCATTTGCAGCTTTTTCCCTCCAGAAGTAGTAAACCCATAAAATCTGAGCTCTCTTTTGCTTACAGAATTACCCTTTGAAAGCTCCTTAAACGCTTCAATAATCTCTTTCACCCATGAGAGCATATAAGCAGCTCTCTTCGCTTCATTTTGAAGCTTTCTAGCATTTGTTCTATGCTTCCTTAACGCCAACAATGACAAGTTCAGTATGTGAAACACTTTAGAATCTGACCTTGAACCCACGTTTCTGAATTTTAGTTCTGGTGGCCTTTGCAAATGAAACAATTCTGAGGTGAGTAAGCCATTAAAACGAATCCCAAGGTGACCCGTGTTGAACTCTTCAGCATGCTTGAGCTTGTTGTCCTGTCCCTCGATTGCAACCAGTAACTTCTCGTGCTCAAGTGCAACTAGTTCTTGACAAATGATTCTCAAACTCTCTTGAAGCACCTGCTCACCACCGTTCATGGTTGTCTCCCTTACTAAAAACATCCTGTGACTAGTGGTGCCAGAATCATGATCGTGAAGTAAACCAGTTCTCTCAGTCATTGCAGCCAAATGAACTATATAAGCTGTTTCCAGAGGATGAAGTGTTGTCTTGAATTTCTCAAGGCTGAAATGCATGCTTGGAGATGACTCCACCTCAACCCAGATTTTCTTTACTATATCACTAAGCCATCTTCTGTCCATACACTTACTTGCCCCTGAAAAACTCATCTTGTCCTCAAGATGGATCAACAACTCATCCCTGGTAAACTTCCTCTGCACTATCGCTGTTATTATATCCTCTTCTTGCCTCTCATTCTCTTGGGAGTGAAAGTCTGAGCACTCTATTAGTCTTTTCCCATGAGGACCCAAGCTAGAATGTAGCTTCCGCCACTCAGTATTTTCCTTACCGTGACAAGACTTTTGCAAATCCCACCGCATGATCCACTTATCAATTGATATTCCACCAGGTTCCCATACTCGGTTACTCCAGGATGAACTACAATTATATACCACTTTCTGCTCATTTTCATAATCTGGTGTTTCCTCATGAAGTTTCCTAAACCTTGGTGACTCTTTTGTCCCTAGAAACAGGTGTGAGATTCGCAAGTTCTGATTAAATTCTGCTTCCAAGCTTCTAATCTGAGCACCAGAGCAGACAAATAAACTCAGCTCATCATCAGCTATCACGTCATCAACAACAAGACCTTTCACTCTTGACCAAGTGTTCAAAAGTTTATAAAAGTACTCTCTACTCTTGTCATCGTATTCCATCTTTGTTCTTCTTTTCTTCTTCTTTTTGAACCTCAGCAGCTCCCTTTTGTTGAGCTCTTGGTGAGTAAACAACGACTGACATCTTACTCTTTCCAGCCATTCCATTAAACTCTTCCTTTGACTGTTAGTTTCTGAGTTATGCTCCTCAGCTTTGTATTTCCATCCTTTTGACTTGGTAAAGCTCATCTTCTTGCCCTTCTTCCTCAGCTTGGCCTCTAATAACATCACTTGACCCTCTAGCTTGATCCTTTCCTTATGGCTGAACTTATGTTTGAATCTATGTTTCATCCACTTAGCAAGCTTCTTCAAAAATCTCTTATGTCCCTGCAGCAGCTTTGCAAACTCCATCTCATGCTTGATTCTCTTAATCTCATAATCCATTTTTGTTTTAGTCAGATGGTCATAAATGTTGTGGTAGCTAAGTTCGTGGAAGTCATCTAAACAATAAACACGAAGACATGGTACAACCAAAGACTATATGGTTAATGTTCAACCAACAAAAAATTAAGATTAAATACAATAGAAATCCACTATATGTTCTGCCACAACCCATAAATTACAAAAATGTAGGACTCCCCTACAAAATAATATTTGGTCAACTATATATCCACCAAAAAACATTGTTATTGTATATATAGAACCCACCAAGTTCAGATCGGGATTGTACATGTGGTTCTTTTATGGTTTTCACCTGAGCAACGACCACACTTGTTGGGGACAAGTTTGGTTTTTTTGGTTACCTATGTCATAAAGAGATGGTCGTGGTTAATTGGGATGCAATATGGATAATTAATAAATCTGAGATGGATAAAGATAAAAATAACAAACCTTGTTAGGTTGATGACCACGAAGACGGGTGGACATTAAGTTCTCCACGAGATAGTGTCCACGTAAGTGATGTGTGTATGGGCAAATGACCTTGTCCATGTAGTAGCGACCAAGTTTCACACATCACTTCGTGGTCAACCTAATGTCCACCCATCTTCGTGGTCACCAACCTAACAAGATTTTTTCTTCTTACCTTTATCCATCTCAGATTTATTACTTGTCCATATTACATCCCAATTCACCATAACCATCTCTTCATGACATAGGTAACCAAAAAAACCAAAATTGTCCCCAAAAAGTGTGGTTGTTGCTCAGGTGAAGACAATAACAAAACCACATGTACAATCCCGATCTAAACTTGGTGGTTTCTATATCCATAATAACAATGTCTTTTGGTGGATAGATAGTTGACCAAATATCAGTCTGTGGGGAAATCCTGCATTTTTGTAGTTTATGGGTTGTGGCAGAACATATAATTATACACAATTATGGGTTGTGAGTTTCTATTGTATATTAATCTTAATTTTTTTGTTGATCGAACATTAACTATATAGTCTCTGGTTGTATTATTTTTTTTGTGTTAATTGTTTAGCTGACTTCCACAAACTTAGCTACCACAACACATACGATCATCTGACCATTGACTCATTAACCACGAAATTACCGACCATCAATCACTATATTTACTTACTACAAAAGATTACGTCTATGAACATTGTGTATAATTATAATAACCATAAGACAACATTCATAACAATACATTCATATATCATCAATAAGATCACCTCCATAATATTACCTTTTACAATACTGCGTTCATTACTATACATCTATTACACTATGTCATTTATATCCAACACCACGACCACACGGCCTATGTCCAAAAATAACATCTTACCCTCCTCGCCACATACACAATCAGTATCATCTGGTCGCTTATTAATAATTTTGTTGATCATTACATCTACATCCATCATAAATATATCCATATCTTCTACGTCAATTCTCTTGGTGTCCATCAACTCATCGTCCACACCACTATCGCTCATATGCCTTATCCACATCATCATCGTCCATGCCTTTCTTTGCCATAATCCGGTTACCATTTTCAGCAGACACCACATCCTCACGTTCCATGTCTCCACCCTGCAAATACAACCATTAATAACCGTTGAAGAAGCCTGTAAATATGAAATTACAAAGGACCCCTAACTGGACATGTGGACATATTTACGTGAAAATGTAGTTGTGTATTGTATGGATTGTAGTTTGTTATGGCATGTCCACATAATTTTTTTTTTTACTTTTGTTTTAGATGAGATGCATATCCACATATTTGTGCCCACTCATCAATCATTCACGATGATACGTGGAGAATATAGTTCTTATGTTTGTGGACATATTTATATGAATATGTGGTTGTGGTCGATCTTTGGTGGTCAGTTGAATTTCCTGAACTTCTTGTGCAAATCGAAAATTAAAACATTCAATATAACATCAACAAGACTACGTCCGTAATATTACATCCACAATATCGCGTCCATTACAGTACGTTCAATGCACTACGTCCTTTATAACCATTAAATTACATCCAACACCGCGACCACACGACATACATCCAAAAAATGACATCTTACTTGCCTCACCAACTACACAACTGATACCATCTGATCAACTATCAACAATTTTGCTGACCATTGCATCCACATCCATCGCATATATATCCATATCTACTACTTCCATTCCCTTGGCGTCCATCAAGTCGCCGTCCACACCACTGTCAAGCACACATGTTTTATTCACGTCATCATCGTCCATGTTTTTTTTAGCCACAACCCGATTATCATTTTCAGCAGGCACCACATCCTCACGTTCAGTGTGCCCATCCAGCAAATACAATAATTACTAACCATGTATTTAATAGCATGAAAACATGAAACAAAACTAAACAATTACCGTCTATGCATTATCTACATTATCACCATCCACCGCAGTATATACATATCTTCCACCACAATTCCCTTGGCGTCCATCAACTTGACGTCCACACCACTGTCACCCGTATGTGTTGTCCACACTATCACCGTCCATGCTTTTCTTCTCCACATCCAGGTTGCCATTTTCAGCAGGCACCGAATTTTCTTCAAGTCCCCCGTGCCTACCAGCGCCTTCTTTAGAAAGAGAATGATGTCGAATTTCGAATGCACATTCAGCCTGATACTTGGGTACCGGTCGGTCATAAACAACCGTTGGTGAAACCTGTTGTCACAATCGGAGCCTGCAATCAATCGAATTCAAATTTTAAAACTCTAAAGAATCAACAGTAAAACGATTAATTGGGGGAGGGGGGAGGGGGGGGGGGAACAGATCTGTGGTATCTTACCTTCCATTACTCCCAATTGTCTCTTTGTATTTCGAACTCGAGTTTAAAACCTTACAGATTCGGAAATAAAATGAAGAAGTGGTTCGTGACGGTTGGATTTAGGTTTAGAACGGAGTAAAAAAAACAAAGAGAAGAGGAGAGAAAAAGAGAAAAGAAGACGCTTCGACTTTAATTATAAAAAAGGTAGAAGCTGTTTTGTTTTGTTTAGTTTTCTTTAATTTAGTTAGTATAAAACTAAGTGAAATTTAACAAAAGAGTAGTCTCGAATATTCCTTACCACCTCTATGAAGCAACAAGAGAAAAAAGTGTTTCATTTATTATAAGTATCTTAAATTGTAATATTAAAGTGTAGAAATGCCTTAAATTACAAATTTTTAAAATAAAAACCAATGTGGATGTGTAGTAAACAGAAGTAAAATAGAAAATCAATATTTAGCTACCTAACCCATAAGTTTCTCTACATAATAGTCAAAAGAGGAAAATATCCCCAATCAATAATTAGGTAACGGGCCTGGGCTTGTCGAGTTGTGCATACGATCCGACCCGAACCCAACTTTGACCGAAAACAAAAACTGACTCCAAAGACTTTGTCAATAAGAAAGAAGATCGGGTCCGTCACAGTCCACGGCGCAGCTTTTTCGTCTTGATTCGATTTATTTTTTTTTAAAAAGGACCCAAACCTCAGAGAGAGCCATGGAAGGAGGTGCTGGTACCTACAATCCCCGCACTGTAGAAGAAGTGTTTAGGGATTTCAAAGGCCGTCGAGCCGCCATTGTCAAAGCTCTCACCACCGGTAACCGCAATTATATCTGATTTGATAATTCTAGCGTGTTTGGATCTGTTTGTGTGATGTTTTCTTCTCCGATCTCATTGATTCGCTTTTTTTTCTCTCTTTTGCAGATGTTCAAGAGTTTTACCAGCAATGCGATCCTGGTTAGGGTTTCTATCTCTGTCTCCTTTGTTCGATTTTCTTACCAAGACCTAGTGTCGTGTCCTGACTGTTATATAATAAATTTACTCAGTTTGGTTTTGTATTGTATGATAATATGTATACAATTTTGGGTTTTCAGAGAAGGAGAATCTTTGCTTGTATGGGTTACCAAATGAACAGTGGGAAGTTAATTTACCTGCTGAAGAAGTGCCTCCAGAGCTTCCAGAGCCAGCTCTTGGAATTAACTTTGCAAGAGATGGACTTTCTGAAAAGGAATGGCTCACTCTTGTTGCTATTCACAGTGACACTTGGCTGCTCTCTGTCTCCTTTTACTTCGGATCTAGATTCGCTTTCGACAAGGCTGATAGGTAAATGGATTCATGGTTTTTTTTAGACATGTGCTTTCCACATGTATTGTAAGCTAATTGGGATGATTGACTTGTCTTATTTAGGAAGCGCTTGTTCGATATGATCAATGGGGTTCCTACTATATTTGAGGTAGTTACTGGAAACGCTAAGAAACAAACAAAGGACAAGTCCTCTGCTGCAAATCGAAATGGCAATGTATCCAAGTCGAACTCGAAAGCGGTAATGACTCATGCTTCCTTTTTTCCTCTTTGGTTTTTGGAAAATAATATTGGCAAAACAGACTTATATTTGTCATCTTATAGAGAATACCACCCATACACTATGGAAGTGGGGTGTACAAAAGAAATAAACAAATGTCCTTGTTGGATTTGTTTTGAGTTTCTGCTTACCTTTTCATGTTTAGTTTCATATATATATAGATTGTTTGTTTCCGAACGCAGAGAACTTCGGATGGCAAAAGCTCAAAGCCCATGCAGGCAAACAAGGAGGAAGAAGGAGGATCAGAAGAAGAGGATGAGGATGAACACAGCGAAACTCTTTGTGGAGCCTGTGGAGACGGTGATGGTACTGGTACTGATGATTTCTGGATCTGCTGTGATGTTTGTGAGGTATGGTTCCACGGGAAGTGTGTGAAGATAACTCCAGCTAGAGCTGAGCATATCAAACAGTACAAGTGCCCTGGCTGCAGCAACAAAAGAGCACGAGCTTAAATGTTCTATTTGTAGAGAATAGCCTCTAGTAAGAAACTCTTACTACCTTCCATCTTTATTTGGCTAGTCTTAGCTCTTTATTCGCTATAACAACTTAGGCCTATTTTCTCATTTGAATTGCTGTATAATTGGTTTGCTTCCAGAATTTGTAGGCTCTCGTAGAAACATCTTTCCAAGTCCATAAATCAAACTGCTCTTATGCAGCTAGCTAGCTTTAAAATCAACAGGACCTGACAATTCTGAACACCAGCATTCTGTTCCTAAAATGCCATTGTTCTTATAACAGGCCTTGTGCACACAATTTAAACATAAGCAAAAGTCACACTAAGTTCAGAACTGCCGAACTTAAACCCAAGTTATCAATTTTTTTCGTTACCCAATACATTCATCCTGTGTTTGCATGTAACTGTAAGAAGCTTGGTAAGACTCTTGCGTACCTGAAACATTGACACAGAGAGAGCCTATGAACAAGCGTGCTTCCAGTTTATATATCATGTGGTACTGTTCGCCTTCCTAGTTCCTACCATCTCGCCAAGTGCACCCTCCGTAACAGTCTGACCAAAAAACGATCAAACTTGTGGAACACTAGTAGAGGCCTATTTGATGATAAGAGTCAATAAAAGCTTATACCGTTGGGGGAGAACTGTGGCGTATTCTGACCAGCAGATGGATACAGATAACACAATGATTTGCTGCACAGGAGTTATCAGCTCCTTTTCTATTGGTTTCCCGGAAAAGAGACGAACATTCTGCTGGGTTTCCCGGGAAAAGAGAGGAAGTAAATTCTCAGAAAAGGAAAATGAGCTTTCTTTGTGTTGAGTTTTAAGAGAATGAGATGGTGAAACTTTTTAAGGTCAGGGAGGCAAAACCCCTGAACAAACACACATGACACATACATGCAGATGGAGAAATAGATTTACAAGTTATATCCTTCTATGTGAAAACGGAGACTTTTGGCAGAAGTGACAGAGGACGAATCAGTATGTTTAAACCCAAAAACACTCATAAAGGGAACCATAGCAGCTTCTTGTACTGTAAAAGAACCAAATCATGTATCAAAACTGTGTAATAATTCAGCTGTAGGAACATAATCTTAGATAAAGAGAAACAAATCACCAACTAGCATTAAACAGTTGATTTCAGGAACGGGTTTGAAGAACGTCGTGTGGGGTCTTCTTTATTCGCTTCCTTTCTCAGTCCCTTGTCTTCATTGTTAACACCGTTCATCGGATTCTTTATCGAATTAAATTTTTGCATCTCTCTTTTCTTCGCATCGTCAGTTTCGTCTCTCTTTGCTTGTTCTTTTCCCAGCTTAAGACCTTCTGAAACATTTGCTTTCCTCGCAAGTGTAGTAGCAGACGGCTTAGTTGCACAAGATTTCAGAACTGCCTCTGTGTTTTCACTTGTCTGAACCGGAGCTGGAGGATTCTGGACCTTAGATTTAACCACTTCTCTGCTTGGATTCTGCGGAGGATTTGTGATTGTGTCGTTAGCTTCTTCGAGCAACCTTTCCTGTTAGTGAACCAGAGGTTAGCATCATGAAAATGAAAATCTGTGAATTCTCTTTCTTCTATTTCATAAGAAACGATGAAAGTTCTTGTAGAGTACCTCGAGTATGCTACAGAATTTTTCTGCCAAAAATGGAAGCTTGAGTTTGGTTACCAGTGTTATTGCTGCTCTCATTGATTTTTCTAGAGATAATAGCTTCATAAGTTCACTGGCCCTTACAAACTTGTCACCTAAAAGAAAGTAAAAAAATCTTGTCGCTAAATCTGGAAAATAACTTCACATGGATTTTAAAATGTTCTTAGTATATGAGCTCACACGCGTGTACGAACACATGTAAAATAATGAACTTACTGCTACAACACGAGCTGATGAGCCTTAGTATGCATTTATCTTGAGAAACTTCCAGGTCGAAGGCCTCATCTTCAAGTGCTGTTGTGTCCACCCCGGCAAAAGCCATATCGTCCACTCTTCTTTGGGTCTGAGATCAGGAAAAAAACATATATTGGAATTGGTTAAATATATTATCGATATTTGATACTAGTTTAACCAGATTCGTAATGATAATGTCTCTGGTTTGGCTTCAAATAACTAGAATTGCATATATGAAAGTAGGGAATAAACATTTCGCAAGCACATGAGTTCTCCTTGTATATTTATCCCCTGTTGTTACCCAAAACAAACTTCGACAGTTTCACACATTCCCGGTAGCTAGCAACTCAGATCATACTGCTTGCGAGACTTGAATAGAGAAGGGAAAAATAACAGCAAATGAAAATGATGTAACAGGGAGAGAGAACAACCTCGTATAAACGCAGCTGCTTTAGAATGAAGTCATTTTCTAGAGATGCTGCTCCTAAATCTGAGGATGCAAGCGGGAGAGAAAAGTCTAGAATGGTAAGGATAGGTTTTGGTGTCACCTGAAATGGGAGGAAGAATGGTGACGCAACCTATCCTTTTGCAGATATCGTAAACACCATAGTATCGGCAACTATAATATACATTACCCGTGGGAAGAGCTCAGGGTGTTTACAAGCTATACAATATAAACTGGTTGTATTCAGGCCAACCACCCAGTAGTTTTCTTCTTGTTTCTTTTCTTTAGTGGTACTAAGAATGACAATGAAATCAGTAAGTTAATAAAAAAAAAAAAAAAAAAAAAAAAAAAAAAAAAAAAAAAAACTTGACAGAAATTGTAGATAGCTACGGCAAGAAACCTGAAGACTGGGATCCATGAGCCACCATATTGACTTGCAAAAACCCTCAACACACCCTGGAATAACTTTTGTTGTTGTAATCTGTATTGTATGAAATGAGTACCAACGAAATTGCAAATGAGTCAGCCAAGCAAACCTCAGAATCGTATGAGCTGAAAGAACCATCCTCACTGAATCCTATCCATGTTAAACGTGAGCCAGGGGTTAAGGCAACACGGCCCTTCAGCTGCTGAGTCATTTTGGATATGTTCAAAACTCTAAATTCCATCACCTGCATATTGTCATAACAAGGATGAGGCGAGAATGTATGGTACATAACAACCTGAGTGTACGTTTGCTGTCATATTGATCTAGATACATGACAGGGTGATAGCAGCATGCGCTTTTATGAAAATTTCATCAGTAGTTCCGTACACATGGAAACAATACTGATTGGGGTATTCTTCCACTTTTTCAGACGTGAATTTCAGTCTCTCTAGTAGTTTAGTTTTAGTTCAAAGTTCTTAGAAAACGAAAAACTTATATTAGGTTTTTGCTTGTTTAGGATGAAGATCACTGTTTACTCTTAGCCCGTGAGTATTATTCTTCATTATCCCAATCTAGGTATCACTTTTCCTCGTTAGAGTAATTCGATAGAGTTTTAGAAGTTTTGTATCGGTAACACATGAATGACAGTGTCCGCTCTCACTAGTTACTATTCAGGGGATCGAAGTGACTCTGGTACCTGTTCATTTGAAGGAAGACAGTCTGAAACATGAGTCACCACAGCAAGTTGATCCTTGCATCCTACTGCAGTGACAACGGGCCCATCAAGGGAAAGAATATGATTCTGCAAGATATGACCAGTTCTTATCAGATCAACTAAGCAAAGTATTTCTATACTGAGGTACACATTAGACACTAGTTTTATGTTTAAGGTAGTTAAAATTTGTGTATGTTATGTTACAGAAAAGTACACGGACTAATAATTCCAATTTTCTGTAAAATTCTGTCTTACAATAGCATTTTGTTTAAGTTAGTTTTTCAAGAGCTGCAGCTCTAAACTAACTCTGTCATAGTGGCTGTACGACGAAACAAACAGTTGCTTTAAACTAGTGTAAACATAACCTTTTCAGCTGACAATACTCCTATAAAGACAAACAGGGAACAAGATACACAACAGCAAGTTAAGCAGAAAAAAAGCATTACGACACTTTATGGTACACTATGATCAATCACCTAAGTAGACACATGCTAAAGAATAGAAAGCAAAAGAAGAAACCTGTAAACCACCCTCGCTAAATATGTGAAGCAAATTGAGGCTTGTAATCGCAGCAACCCAACCAGAACCGTTAGCGACAGCCTTCACCTCTTCACCTTCAAACCTCATTGTCCACTTGATGTTTCAATCAAAAAGTAAACACGTCAGTTGTGTTCTGTCCTGGTCTGTAATTTACGATGATTTTTGTGTAAATGATAATCGTCTGACCTCACTATTACTGGCCCAGCTTCTAAATGGGCGATACATAAGAACACTCATGTTCTTTTCGCCCTTGCCGGGATTTGCAAAGACACATCCACTTTCATTTATTGATGCCATAGTGAAGCCGTAGATGTCGATCATTGATGAAACTCGTGGACCTCTTCCAGTATCATGAAAATCTGTCTGAACATAGAGTGACAAGAACAAAAGAAATCCAAAATTACACAGAAGAATGTTTCCTTGTGGAAAACTTTTATAAGGAAGACATCAGAAATTAGAAGCAAAACAAAATGTAAGCCTTACGCACCTCAATACGGGAGTTCCCCTCGTGTTCAATTGTGGTTATGCATCCCAACATATTGTAGCACAAGAATGTCCTCTTTCCTGGTTCAGGTGGTGTCGCACCAGGTTGAAAAGGTTTTTGCATTTTGTACTTGGTTGATGCAGCAATGCTTCTGGAAACCACCCCACTTCCTACACCGTGCTTCTCTTTATGTGGCTTTTTCCTGAAGCCAGATGTGGAAGGTATGCTACCCTCATCACAAAATTCCTCATCTGCATCACCATCATCGTGAATAACGGTTTTTCTCCTCAATCTTTTCCTGTTTGGTGGACGAGATTCTCCATCATCACTCTCTGCCCGAGCATCATTTAAACTTGGAGAAAGTTCTTCCTCCAGTTCCTCGTCAAAGATAAAAATCTCATTCCTCCTCTTTGGTAGTATCTCTGGAATACCCACAGTAGGAGCCAGCATTGACGATGGAACTAAAGAATCCCAAATTCCATATCTTCCCTTGACATCAATCACCGACAAAGCATTACAGTTCGGTTTCCACGCCATACAACATATTCTCTCCTCGAACTTCTGCCTATCTATGTCTTGTTTCTTATCAACATCCCAGAGAAGTAATTGTTTATCTAAACCAGATGTAGCTATATACTTCCCATTAGGAGCCCACGTTAAATAGCATATAGCCTCGAGATGATCACCTCTTAGCGCAAAAAGCTTCTCCCCAGTGAACCTATCGTACATGACGACGTCGTTTCTCAAACCAGGCACGGCGAGGATCCGACCATCGGGGCTCCATCTAAGAGTATTCACAACGGAAGTGCTGAAACCAGTGTCTGGAGCCACACCCTTAAGGGTATACGAAACAACCCCGTTTTGGAGTTCCCAGCATAACACAGTTCCATTTGAGTCAACCGAAGCCAGAAGCTCACCATTGGGGTTGAAATCTAAGCCAGTCACAGGTCCTTTATGCCCTTTTAGAACTCTAACAATCGAGCCGTCAACCGTGTTGATGAGTTTGATTCCTTCATCGTCTCCAGCAGCTGCCAATAGACTCCCTGAGCCATTAAACGCAAGCACCCGAATCGGAAGCGTGAATCTGGTTACGTTCGTTTGAAATTCCCCACCTGGACCAAAATCGAAACGGAAGTTCTTAGAAACGAAATTATAGCTTTACAAAAACGTATGTCCCTAAAAAATTACTTGGGAATTTGTAGAGCTTGACGCAATGATCGATAGATCCAGAGGCCAGGAAAGAAGAGTCCTGGCTAAGAGCCAAGGCGGTGACGCCGTCTTGGTGATGTCGGAGAATCGTCGGGGTCGAAGAGGAAGGCGAGAGTCCATCGTGGACGGAGATGGATGGATCCGAAGAAGATGAAGTGACAAAGTGTTCCGCTATGTGGTCCCAAAGGATGGAGCAGAACGAGGCGGCGCTTCCGCCGACTTTATGGGCTTCACGGAGCTTTAGCGATCGTGACTTCATCAGATTTCTTGTACCTGGTTGGTTGTTAGGGTTTATTTTCTCAGCCTCATAGATCTAATTTTGGGCATTGTCTTTCGTCTCGATTTGGCGCCAATTTGAGATTGATGCGCGGGAGATTTTTTGCCTTTTTCACCTTTTTTTTTTGTTGGAAAAATACCGTTTAAAATATCAAATTTCAAATTTAAATTGAACAAATAGCCAGTTTTTTCATCAACAAAAAAAAAATTTTAAATTCTATTGATAAATCATTTTAATTTCCAATTTTCTAACCAAACCATTTTGATCTTATTGATTGTCAACTATTACAGTTGACCAACATTGGAAATAAAACATCTTTAATCAACCAAAATTGAAGATTTTTTGAGTAAATTAAAAACTGAAACTCATTGTTTAGAAAATCAAATTAAAGTAATTAATGATTATAGCATTATATAAGATTATAAAATTAAAAATATTGAAATAAAATATGTTATTTATTTTAATAATTATTTACAAAATAATTATTAATCAATTTTCATAATTAATTTACGTAGTCATGTGGAATTCTCTTTCATAAAAATTTATTCTACTATCAAAGATTTACAATAATTTTATTTTTTCTTGTTAGGTAAAAGTTTTAAAATAGATGCTAGATAAAAATAATACAATAATTGTATTTTTATATATTTAAAAATCATAAATTTATTAAAATGAGTGAAAGATGAAATTATCATTCTATTTTCAACTAATTATTTATTAATTTGTGAATCTTTGACAAAAACATCAATATATTTAAAAGACAATTTAAGTATGACTTAAGACTTGTTTTGCAATCTTAGAGATAGCTTCTTGGATTTCAGCTTTAATCCCACCCAACTTAAATGTCTATCATAATTCTCTTGCAAAAGAGGCGCAATTAAAATGATATATTTTCACTTGTAAATCAAGATAATTGGTTGAAAGGGTTTCCTAGAATAACTGATTTAACCATCCAAATAGATTTCATTAAAGAAAAAAAGGTTTTACTGTTTGGTATTCACTTTCTTTTATCTTTTTTACATACACTAAAACTTAAACCCGTGAAAATGGACTTCTATTATATCAATTTATATCTTAAGAGTTAAAAAAGTGAATTCATATAAAAAAATAATCTTGTACTAATCATATTCTAGTAATTTATATTTCCAGTTCATATTTTGTGATGAGGCCAATAATATTTTTTACCTGGTAAAAAGTAAAATTTATATATAAAAATATTAATTTTGATACATACATATATTTATATCAAAACATTTTTTTATAATCAAATTAAAAGTTATGTTTTTGGATGATATGTATCTTAAAAATAGTATAACCAATCATACAATATAATTATTTCGTAACATATTTACCAAATGTGATTTTTTATCTATCATATATAATAAAATATGTATAATATTGTGAATTATTTTAATATTATGTCTCGACAAAGTAATACAAGTATCTCATTTTAAGGGTTTTTAACTTAGTGTTAGGAATCACACACTTATCTTAGCTATTTTCCACTCCCCCTGTCATTCCATAAGAGCATCCCCGTTCAACTCCTTCATGTACACGGAAATCACCTTTTTTATAGTGTTGTTGATTTTCAGTTGCTGGTGCTCCGACCGGTCAATCGGTCCAATGACCGCCCCCATCCAACCGGCAGTGACATTGTTCCCTGCCCACTGAACGTTGTTGTCATTGTCCTCAAGATATAGCTAATTTATGGTTTCCTCCAGTAGTTACACTACTTCTATCAAATGTTTTTCTACCAACACTGTGTGTTCTTTGTAAATCTCAGCTACCTTTGCGTTGGTGTATTTGTGTTTTTCTGCTTGTGCTCCGACGGTCGTCTCTAGTGTTGTAATCTTTGAATTTAATGGAGCCAATTTATTGTTGATCTCCTATTTTAGCTCCGGTTTCATTTCTTCCATTTGTTTTAAGATTTTGCCGAGTTGCGTAAAAACAGAATCAACGTCTCCCATCAAATTGTTCTGCTTTGATACCAAATTGATAGGTCCTTATGTCTTAGCCTGTAATCTAGTAACTGGTGTCGTGATCCCTAGTCTCTTTCTTGAGAATAAGGTTAATGTTGTAAGGTGGTTATATAATCAATAACCTTAAATTAAAAGAAAAGATACTTTAGACTAAAACTAATAAAAAAAACATAAAAACCACAATTCTATTGTCAAAACGAAAAACACCTACAAGCTTAGTTCTTTCATCTATAATATGTAAGGCCATAATGTGTATCACCTTGGTGTAGTCAAGAATTTGCATCAGCTGTTTCCGGAATTTAGAAGGCTTCGAATTATTTATGCTCATCTCGGAGATGCAAATGATGTATCTTTTAATTATATTTCTAGATATAAGACCCGGAAAAAACGAATAGCAAGGTTCTTGGTTTTCTTAGCAAGAGATTCTTTCAGGTGAAGAAGATGTTTTCAGAGAATGCATTTGACGTCGTGATACATTTCACCGCTGTTCCTTATGTTGGAGAAATCACAAAATTTCTACTCAAGTGAGTTATATTTTGCAGGTATTACTACAACATCACGTTGAACACATTGTTAGTTCTAGAGATGATGGCTGCCCATGGTGTGAAAACTTTAATATATTCAAGCAGATGTGCAACTTATGGAGAGCCTGAGAAGATGCCAATAACAGAGGAAACACCTCAATTCCAAATTAATCCAAATGGAAAGGCTAAGAAGATGGCAAAAGATAACATCTTGGACTTGTCCAAAATTTCCAACATGGTTGTTGTGATCCTGAGGTTGGTGGTTGATTCCTTGTGATGTGTGTACTCGTTTTATCTTCGCCTGAAGTTCGAGTTTCTTTTTTCTTCAAATCGTTTTTTTTTTCTCAGATATTTCGATGTGATTGGGTCTGATCTTGAGGGTAGACTGGGTGAAGCTCCAAGACCAGAGCTTAAAGAGCATGGACAGATCTCTGGTGCTTGCTTTGATGCTGCACAAGGTGTCATTCCCAGATTACAGGTAACTATTGATCTCTTTGCTTTGTGTCGTCAGATTCATTACAAAACAGAAATTTAAACAAATTAAAAGTACTTAAATGAAAGAAACAAGATTAAAAAAGTTTATTTATTAAAAACTTACTTAAAGGAGATTGTAACAATGTTAAAGGTTACAAGGATGAGAGAATATGGTAGAGAGAGAGGATGTATGAGAGAGAAAGACAATGTGAAAATGAGAGTGTCTTACAAATGTAACTAAGGCAATTTATATAAGAGTTTACATGGGTGAAATATTACAATTTTGAAAATTAAAATAAACTAGTGGCATTTATGGAATACCACTCACCAAAGTTGTCTCTATTATTTCCCAATAGTGAAAATTTGTCTCCGACAAATAGTCATTGGTCATGATGGCTTCAGGAGACCTTCTTATTTGATGATTGGTTTTGTCGAATATTGAGACAATAGATCCTGAACAAAGAGTTGTAACAAAGTAGTGGTATCCAAGTTTTGTTACAGTGTAACCGCACTTAAGATATTTGAAACAATGCATTTGTCGAGATTTTGTCATTTAGTGGAGAGAAATCATATTTCACTGTTGCCGAATATATCTTCATCGATCTCCGAAATGTTAAAACTCTTATTCGTTTCTGAAGCCTGAGAGAATTGTTTTGATATCAAAGGTAGAAACTGTAGAAATATTGCCTTAATTTCTTCTTCAGATTTGCTCATGCTAACATTGATATCATTTTGGATTTTGGAGCCAAGGAAAAGGTAGTTTCTGCTTTTTTGTGAAGTGTTTGGTTTTGAGACTTTGAGTTTTGTTCTTTTATCCATGTTAGGAAGTTTGACAGGTAAAGGTTTGATGGAATCTTATATTTATCCCACTACTTGACTCTATCTTTACTTCAGATAATTGGAATTTTATCGGATGAAAATTGAAGTGTTCAGGAAAAAAATCAATGAAAAATGAAATTTGGAATGGAAAAGGGCTAATGGAGGTAATATTTTTTCTTCTTCAGATGGAAGGAAATTTTGATGAGATATGAAATTATTTTTGGATGATGTTAGGGTTAAAAATTTATGTGAGAGAGCCAAAGTAGTTCCAGCACTGTATGAACCAATAATGGGATTTGGTTACGTCACAACTGGTGTCAAAAAATATTAAACAAGTGTGTTTGTGTTTTGAAGATTGTATCAAGAAAGAATTGTACCAGGCTTGGCAATAGTCCATTAAAAGGGATAGTGAAACAAGAATTGTACCAGGTTTGACAATAGTTCCACTAATTTATCAGTGTAGTTTTCGTTGAGATAAAAATGCTTAAAGGACACTAATTCTGTTAGTTCTGAAATTATTTGAAAGAATAACACAATTTAATCTGTATCGTGTGGTTTGAAAAAATTCTTTCTTCCAAAATATTTTTTGATTGTTAAAACCGTACTACATAACATATTTTTTTATAGATGTTATATTTTACATGAAGCCATATTATAATTTTATATATTATATTTTTGTGAGATTTAATGTGGTAGTGATTCATAAACAGTTTTTAACAAAAAAAAAAATCATCTATCAAATTAACAAATAATACAATAGGCGTTGGTCATTTGACGCTAATAAAATTAAATATCTATTATATAAAAAAAGAGTTTGAAACTCACGATAATCTTACACCTAACCACCCTTCTCTATGACACATCAGCTTTGAAAATTAATTAAAAAAAAAACTAGAATCAGCCATATAATTGTGATCTATCATCGTTTATATTCACTAAATAACTAATCATCTTCTTTACATTATGCTTTAATGTCATCATTGTTATTTCCCATGTTTGACTTTTCGAAATGTGCACAACCTAGGGATTATGCAAATTTCTATATAGAATCCCCTCTTAAACTTCACAGGACCTATCTTTCACTTTGTGATTTTAAATTTCATGTGTCGAAGAAAAGATTTCAGAGTCGGGAAAAAAGGTCATGAGTGGTGAGTCGATCTACATGGAGAAGTTTGAAGACGAGAATTTTGAAAAGAAGCATACCACTTCTTACATGCATCTCGAGCTGACGAGATAGCGTAACAAAGATTTTCATAGAGAAAAGGGACTGGCTTTCACAGGAAACATCTGGAGTTCGGACAAATGTTTAGTTGTGGTAAATGCCACAAGAAGATTAGATTGTCGCTAAAAGTCGTCAAAGCTAGTGGTTGATGCCGATTATGGTCATATGTCCTCTTTTATTTTCATATAAAATCTTATTTTCATATCTTCTCTACAGTTATTTAGCCTCCGCAACCCTGACTCTTCGGTAGTGTAACCATGTAACCATGGTGCAGTTACTGAGGTTTAGCATGTGATTGCATATTTTAATGGTATCGTTTCCATGTCTATGCTTTTATTTGTTTTTCCTTCTAAAACCTTTGTAGTTAAACGTTTGGTGTGTTCGTATGCCAGTCTTTTTACAAGAGGGAATGGAGAAAAACTCTCATTTAGTTCCCGTATGTAGAGGCGTTTCAATAATTGTAGGTTCTTCAGGAGGAAAAACAGATTGTGTGAATAAAACGAATGTTTAAGATATTAATTCTGATAGTTCTGAAATACGTTTTAGTATATATATATATATATTTTGCATAAAGCATGAGATTGATGATCAAAGGCAGATAAAGTGAGCAGAGAGTCATTTGTTGGTGGAGCAGCTTTATGGTTTGGGACACTTTCCAAAAGAGGAGGCCGTGATAAATTTGTGTTTAAACAGCTCCATCAAATGAATAGGGAGCAGCTTGTAGACATCAGTTTTCCAAACATCCTTCACTTACAAGTAAATGACGGTTAAAAACATGCTAATTAAAATTTATGCTCCCAAGACCAATCTCCTACATATTTATTAAAGGTTTGCAAAGTGTTTTCAATAGCTCTAAAATATATGAAATGCCTTAATCGGATCATCGCTTCAACACTCATGGTGATGTCTTTGTATGTGGTGGAGGAATTTGAATGGAGAATTGGTTCCAATGGAATCTGGAGATTGACTGAGAACGATATTAGGAAGAGGAAGAAGACGAAGGAAGCCCCAAAGAAGAAATATACCTTAGGGGTGTTATTCGTTTATGTATTTTAACTAATTTAGAAATCCATATAGAATTTATAAATCTAAGCAAAATATTCTTATTTTCAAATATAATATGTAAATTTTAATAAGTATTTACAAATCTAAGGGTTTTCCTTTGAATTCTAATCTTTGTATTTTTAACAAAAAATCCACCCAAATCCACTAAAATTCATTATAAAATCAAATCCGTTAATGAATCTGTATGATTAAACAACACCTTATTTAAATTAGGATTTATAAATCATATAAACCAATAACACTTGATTTTAACATGAATTTTAAAATCATAGAACCAATAACACTTAATTTTAACATGAATTTTAAAATCATAGAACCAATAACAATGGATTTTGTTAACATTTATAAACTCATTAAAATACATAAACCAATAACCCCCACTTACTATATTGTGATCCGCCCCTGTTAAACAAACAAGATTGTGGTATTGATTGATCTCAATAAACACTATTTCCCATTATTATTCGTTCTGTTAACAAGTTCATGTTCATTTTTTGGAAAAGAAAAGGTTTTCTGGTATTTATTTTTTTTTTTCAAAAAAAAAGGACTCTTACTCACATGGGCTACAAATTATGTAATATGACGGGAACCATCCAAAACTTTTTTTTTATTATTGTCATATTTCACCCATATTTTTCATACCCAGCGTGCCCCTGTTACATGTTAATAGAAAAAACGTAATTACAAGGAATGCCATTACTTTTTAGAAAAAATGCGCTGCCATGTCAGATACCGCTGACGTGTATTAATGAACTCAGCCGCAACATCAAATGACGGCATAGTTAAGTTATGTTACGGCTGGTTTAAATAAAATTGTTGAGTTGTTAGTAAACGGCTGACTTACACATATAACCCATCCAGTGGTTTCGGCTGACTTATTAAAATCTGTCTGAGTTATAGGACATCGGCTGACTTACGAACATAACCCAGCTATACATCATGGCTGATTTATATCCAGATGGTTGAGTTGTCAACATTTCGCTGAGGCATTGTCTGGTTACGGCTGAGTTAACTTTGACTGGTTGGCTGAGTTTTCTCTTCCTAACGGCTGCCTTACGTTATTAATGAAAACTCGGCCAGTTTACGACTGACTAATTAGTGAAAGATTAATTACTACCATAGTATGCTTTGACAGCTGACTTACTTACGTCACGGCTGAGTTAAAGTTTTTTGGTCTGAGTTACGACATGAAACGGCTGAATTTGGCAGCAGATTTTTTCTTTATTAATTACTGAAATAGCATTCATGTTACGACTGATTTAATATTTTTTGATGACTGTTTTAAGACAATTTATTTACTTGTTCGTTTGGTGGCTGACTTGCACATGACATCAGTGACGTGGATGCATATTTCCACGTCATCATCATCAAGATAAATACGAAACGTCGTTTTCTTACAATCTCATATATGTTGTTCCTTCACTCTGTTCTTTACATCGACAGAGATCCAATTCGTCATCCTCTTCCTCTTTCTTCTTGATTTTCGTTCACCCTTTTCCGATATATGATGGATTCGGTTCCGGTAATGGTAGTCTCGGGTAATTGGGTAAAGAAACACAAATTTGTATTTAACGCCGATCATCGAGGGTCTAGATTTGTGCAGCTACATGCGACAACAAAGCTAGGCGAGGTTGAAAATTTGGTTCTCGATGACTACGAACTCAATGTGTTGAGCCATCGGGTAAAGCTGAGCTACATGTTATCGAACAAGGCTATGAAAAATATGTCTCCGGGTACTCCACCAATTTATTTATCCAACCATCGGCAGCTGGCATCGTTTATAAGCCTAGTCAAAGTCGAGAGACTACAACTCTGTGCGGAGTTTACGGATCTGTGCGAAATTAGTCGGATGGACGGATCGAGAGGGGAGATGAAACGACAAATCAGTCCTGACTCAACATCAGACGGATCGAGAGGGAAGATGAAACGAAAAATCAGTCCCGACTCAACATTAGACTCAAGTTTTTATGGTGTATGCATTGATTATAGTGAAAATATCGAAGCACCAGATGAAGCTGCCGAAAAAGCGAATGTAGCTGACGGAGAAGCAGACGACGAAGAAGAAGATGATGAATTTTCAAGCCGATTTGATGTTTTCGACGATTCCGATGGTGAGTCATCGAATGACGAAAATTTCACTGTATATGGCAAGCCGCTGGAAAAAAACGAGGATTCACCAAATCTGACTCCAAAGAAGAGTCCCCACAACAGTGAGACGACCGGATCAATAGGGAATTCGGCAGCTGTAACAACCGGCGCAAAAGGGACTTCGGAAGCTTTAAGTTTGCAGATGTCTTCCCTACACCTAGCTGTAGAACAACGATACAGGAGCAAAGACGCGTTGGAGCTTGTAGTAAAACTTCTTGCAGTAAGGGATGGATTTGATTTTAGGGTACCAAAATCAAATAAGAATGTAGTGGTTATCAAGTGCTGGTTGGATGATTGTTTTTGGAAAGTTCGTGCATCTACAAAGGATGTTGATGAGCCAGATTTTTATGTTCGTATATACGATTCGGAACACACATGTTCTGTGACGGAACGTTCTCGTCGATCGCGACAATCAACATATAAAATTCTGGGAGATCTCTACAGAGACTATCTTGGTGACGTTGGTCCGTCCGTTAAACCTAAAAGCGTCGGAGTACTCATAAATAAGATATTTGGTATAAAGGTAAGAGATTGTATGCGGCCGACTTATATAGTGTTTTATGGTTGACTTATTGCTGTATTATAGTTACATTATGGCGGATTTATTATATATACATATGTCTGACTTATAGTTACTTTATGGTGGAGTTAGGTATATATTTCGGCTGATTTATTACTATGCTGGTTTCAACAGATGGATTACTGGAAGTCATATAGGACGCTAAGGCACGCAAGGCTGCTCGATCAGGGGACTCCTGAGAGTAGTTTCCAAGAATTGCCTTCTTATCTAAACATGATAAAACGGGCAAATCCGGGTACAGTCGCAAAACTCCAAATTGATGAGTGTTCAAGATTCAGATATGTGTTCCTTTCTTTTGGTGCGAGTGTTGCTGGGTTTGAATTCATGCGCAAAGTTATTGTTGTCGACGATACGTTTCTACATGGTAGTTACAAAGGGATGCTCCTAACAGCGCTAGGTCAGGATGGTAATTTTCAGATTTTTCCGATAGCTTTCGGTGTTGTTGACACCGAAAATGATGAGTCTTGGCAGTGGTTTTTTACGCAACTCAAAGTTGTTATTCCTGACGACCGAAATCTTGCTATAATATCGGACATACATAAGTCAATAGGGAAAGCAATTGGCGAGGTGTATCCGTCGGCTTCTCGTGGAATTTGCACTTACCATCTGTATAAGAATATTGTGGTGAAATTCAAAGGAAAACATATGTTCCGTCTGGTGAAACAGGCGGCAAGGTGTTTTAGGACTGCTGATTTTAATGCTGCGTTCAATGAAATTGCAGAGACACATCCTGAACTGCATGGATACCTCCAAAGAGCTGATGTCAAACTGTGGGCGCGTGTTCATTTCCCGGGTAACAGATACAATCTAATGACTTCGAATATAGCGGAATCAATGAACAATGCACTGTCAGGTGCTAGAAGTCTTCCCATAGTTCGACTGTTAGAAGCGATTCGGCTTATGATGACTAGATGGTTTGCTGAACGCAGAGAGGATGCAAACTCGCAGCACACAACGCTCTCACGCGGTGTTGAAAAACTGTTACAGGTAACTCAGCTGTAATCGTTTACATAAGTCAGACATTATTTTCATAAATCAGCCTTAATGTCATTTGTTTATTTTTTCTCTACTAGCGCCGTGTCA